>JAFBJU010000451.1:0-154092 GCA_016785305.1 Colistium nudipinnis
GCCTAAAATTAGGGTAGGTGCTAAAATAATATGAAAAAAGGGAAAATTTTATATAATGGCATGTCGTCAAAAATTCAAAACATTGACAGAAATTCGCTTTACTCTATAGCCTTATGTTTGGCCAAAAAGTCAAAAATTTCAAAACTCTTAAAAAACCCACAGCAGCATCGCCAGGGCCTAAAAATAGGGTAGGTGCAAAAATAAAATTAAAAAGGGGAAAATTTAATATTATGGCATGTCGTAAAAAATTCAAAACATTTATAGAAAAACTCCTTACTGTATAACCTTATGTTCAACCAAAAAGTCAAAAATTAAAAAATTCACGAAAATCGCACAGCATCATCGGCAGGTCCTAAAAATAGGGTAAGTGCAAAAATAAAATGAAAAAAGTGAAAACTTCATAATATGGCATGTTGTCAAAAATTGAAAACATTGACAGAAAATAGCCTTATGTTCTGCAAAAAGTAAAACATTTCAAAACTCACGAAAATCGCACAGTAGCTACGCAAGGGCCTAAAAATAGGGTAGGTGCAAAAATAATATGAAAAAAGGAAAAATTTTATATAATGGCATGTCGTAAAAAATTCAAAAAATTGACAGAAAAACGCCTTACTATATATAGCCTTATGTTCGGCCAAAAAGTCAAAAATTTCTAAACTCTCGAAAATCGCACAGCAGCATCGGAAGGTTCTAAAAATACGGTAAGTGCAAAAATAAAATGAAAAAAGTGAAAACTTCATAGTATAGCATGTCGCGGAAAATTCAAAACATTCACAGAAAATATCCTTACTATAGCATTATGTTTGGCCAAAAAGCCAAAAATTTCAAAACTCACGAAAATTGCACAGCAGCATCGGCAGGGCCTAAAAATAAGGTAGGTGTGAAAATAAAGTGGCAATATTGATAATGTCATCATATAGCATGTCGTCAAAAATTTGACAGATAAACGCCTTACTTTTGCCTTATGGTCGGCGAAAAAGTCAGAAATTTCAAAACTTGCACAGTAGCATCGCCAGGGCCTAAAAATAGGGTAGGTGCAAAAATAAAATCAAAAAAGGGAAAACTTAATATTATGGCATGTCGTCAAAAATTCAAAACATTGACAGAAAATAGCCTTATGTTCTGCCAAAAAGTAAAAAATTTCAAAACTCACGAAAATCGCACAGCAGCATCGGAATGTCCTAAAAATAGGGTAAGTGCAAAAATAAAATGAAAAAAGTGAAAACTTCATAGTATAGCATGTCGTCATTAAAAAATGTACAGAAAATACGCCTTACTTTAGCCTTATGTTCGGCGAAAAAGTCAAAAATTTCAAAACTCATGAAACTTGCA
The DNA here is from genome assembly GCA_016785305.1 of Colistium nudipinnis. Classification (NCBI taxonomy): domain Eukaryota; kingdom Metazoa; phylum Chordata; class Actinopteri; order Pleuronectiformes; family Rhombosoleidae; genus Colistium; species Colistium nudipinnis. Next base: position 1,333 of record JAFBJU010000451.1, read on the forward strand.
CAGTAGCATCGCCAGGGCATAAAAATAGGATAGATGTGAAAAGAAAATGAAAAAATTGAAAAACTTCATAATATGGCATCTCGTCAAAAATTCAAAAAATGTACAGAAAAACATCTTGATATAGCCTTATGTTCGGCGAAAAAGTAAAACATTTCAAAACTCATGAAAATCGCACAGCAGCATCGGCAGGGCCTAAAAATAAGGTAGGTGTGAAAATAAAGTGTAAATAGTGAAAACGTCATCATATAGCATTTTGTCAAAAAATGTACAGAAAATCGCTTTACTATTGCCTTATGTTCGGACAAAAAGTCAAAAATTTCAGTAGCATCGGCAGGGCTTAAAAAAAGGGCATAGTATGCCATCCAGTATTTGACGAAAAATGTCAATGTGTACTAAATCATCAAAAAATGGGAAAAAAGTCAAAAAATTTAAAAAACATCTGAAACAAGCATGGCAACGTTGGCAATGCGATAATATAGGTTACAAGGGAAACAAATATGAAAGAAGTTAAAAGGTCAAATGGTAAAAACATCAGAAACGGCATAAAAACGAGTGAGGTGAGGAAAAGTAATTTTATAGTTTTGTCGTTCAAAATTTTAACAAACAGATCAAAACTCTGAATGTAAAGTTTATAGCTGAAAGTCGTGTAACCCATTTGAAGCTTGACTGGAGTTTCTAGGTGAAACTATGACGGAGAAGATACCTTTTGGAAAACATCGGATTTTGAACTCATAAAAACATGAATATATTTTAAATGTATGCAAATACACGGTGTAATTTCAGCTTTTGGCCTTTGGGTGACAGTCCTCAGTTATTATACCTGCAGGCTGGTATCAGCAGCAGGCTGCTGGCAGCTGCATCTGCACTGATTCTAATCTGGTTGAGGGTGAGATAAGGATGACACTGTTTATGTAACCCACTGATTCATCCTGGTTATGTCAGATGATGGAGACCGCCGTCACATTATGGAGCGCCATCTCTTAAAATCCAATGAACATCTCAAATGTTCAATACATGCTCATGCATGTGATTATATATATATATATATATATATATATATATATATATATAAACAGCTTTAACTGTATCAAGGGTACTTGATTTGTTATTTAGAAATGAAACAAGGACAGAGGCAAAGCTCTGACCCGTTGTTTCACCCGAAAAGGCCAAACAATAAAACAAATCCCCTCTTCTCTTCCACTTTCTAGTTCCTCCTTTTCTTGATTACGTCACTCCACACAACTAAAGAGGATATTGTGAGCGCCATGTATTCGCTGTATGACTCAAGCCAATAGCAGTCTGCAAAACTTTATTATATTATATTATACTAATACGTGTGTCCAAGTAAAGGCTTAAACTCTGAGTAAGCTGTGCTACAAGTCCAATACTACATTATTCATTTTGCAAGTGACAATTATGATGTGGAGTTATAATTGTAATATTTCGTATAAACGTAAAATTTAAGGGGAAAGAGGCCAGTAAACCTTTTTTGAGGAAGAGACAATACTTCCTCCTTCCTACCACTCGCAGATCCATGTTTCATAAGGACAGCAACCCAGACAGAAATGGACAGCCGAGCATCCCAGAAAGGGTTTACTGAGGACAGATGTGTAATTAAATGATCACGCTCTCTATGGAGAAATGCAGATAAATCAGTCTCTGTGTTTTCCACGTGGAAAGTACTTTTCAGGACATTTGTTTCGGAAAAGAACAAAGGGAATATAAGCAGAGATGAAACAGTGCTCATAATGACAATAATGATAAAACAATAAAACTGACACAGTCAATCTATCTAATGCTTTTGGAATTTTTCAGATGATGTAAAAAAGTGATAATCTAATTTGACAAATGTCTAACTCGTGGTGTGTTCTGGGCTGTTCATTTTATTCTCGCATTTACTTGTTTCTGCATGAATAACGTGTACTGTGTTTATTTTTCTTTGAACTCTGTGAGGTCCGAAGCAATAAAAATAGCTCATTTTAATCTTTGCCTGTTAAGGGGGGTAATACTTTTTTTTTTTGAATGCCAACAGAATATTGTAGGGTTAATATTTAAGGACCTCCATCTCTTAAGTGGATTGTCCCTGCATTATTGAACCCTTCTCCCTGAAAGCAGCACTGATCCCAAACTAAGACATCCATCTCCATTTTTATTTTTTGGTGGTTAAACATGCATGGACAGAGCCAAACGGGCAATCCTCCATATGGGGGGAAACAAGAGCGGATTTTAAAAGTGGATAAACTTGCCCAGCCAAATGAGCTCACGCTCTTGGCTCAAATAACTCAATGTATGTTACTGTACACCGTATGTACATTCAGAATTACTGGAGGTATAGTGTTTGTTTGCAACCTCACGTAATGGGAATCTTGGCCTGAGGTCCTTAAACAGGATGAGGATTAGAGCGGCGAAAGCCGCTGCAGTGCCGAGACTGTTGACAGGGATTTTGAGTCCGACTGGATCAAGGAACGGAAAAACTAGGGAGCGCGAGCGGAGGGAGGGAGAGAGAGTGGGGGAGGAGAGGGGGTGGCGGGTATGGCTCTCCTGATTTGAACTCCGGCGTACACACACTAAAAGTCAAACAAGGCCACTGTGGGCACAGACAAGTCAATTATTTTGTGCCTTCATTATTTGGGCTCTAATGAAGCTTCACATACATTTGGGGACTTGCACTGCCAAAATGCATTCCCATAACACTTATCTTTACCTGGCATCAGTATTATCAGAGATTTACAATTACTAACAAGCGTTGGTCAATACTGAAACTACGTTCACACGGTCCGCATTACAAAAATACACCTCAGCTCAACTCTTTCTCGCCAACAAAGCACACATCACACATGTCACACAAAATAAGCTCATTCATCCACAACACTGGAAACAAGTTTCCCTCAGCAAGCAAACACTGTCACTCTTAGCACACTGAACGACAAAATACTAACAGCAGAGAGCACTGCATAAGACATTTCACCTGCTTTCAAACTGCTTCTGCTCCTTATTATGTTTTTCCAGGACTTGTTCTGCTGACCGTGTTCGCAAAAGTGACATTGTCTGCCATTCCTCTTTCCCTGATGTATCATCATAGCATTGTTTGCAATGATCAATGAAAGCATTTACCTGGGAATCCGAAAAATGTCGGCCTCTCCCTCGTGTAGTAGGCAACCTTTGAATCCTGCATACAGTAATATGAAACACAAAATAATCAATATATTTAAAAAATGTGAAGTGTGAGTAGATTTTAAAAAGAAACATAGTGTACTGAACTGTGAAATGTGGTTTAATAGTTGGGGGGGAGGTGCATGCCTTACTTGTTGTCAATATTGATGCAACTGTTGAACGCTGAAGGTTTGGTTAAACCTTTAAACCAGCCTCTCTCTAACTGACTCCATGATTCACCACGTGGTCAATTGTGGCCCTTATCTCATCAGAAACCACAGTTCTTGATCTTCCTTTCCTTCCTCTTTTCCCTCAAACAACCGATCTTCTTTTGTCACCTCCTCTCATCTGCTTGCTACGAGCAATGAGGCCAATCACAGGTCACCTGGGTAGGTCGTCAGCCGTAAATTGCACTCAGCTGTCCTGTCATTATTTAGTTTCGTTTTTTTTTTTCAATGGATTTCGATGTGGCTGCAGCACAACTAGATTTTTTTGCCCCCATCATTCTTGTTTTGATTGGGTTTTTAACTGCTTTGAACAAAGTGTGTCTGCATTTGAAAAATGTGCTGAAAAGTATAGTGTTTTGTAGGTGGTGGAATATCCAGAATTGAACAGCAATTGAAGTTATTCTATTTTAATTCTATTCTAGTCTTTTCTATTGTCTCTTTTGATAGAGCCTTTCTCCCAGGAAAAATACCACCATCTCTCAAACTCCTCTTGCCCTGGCTTTCTGTTAAAACATTTTTAAAAATCCAATCTAAATCCAGATCTCAAATCCAATTTGGAAATTTTCTAGTGACGTCTTTGAGTTATTTTCTCTGACTTGATAAACTTCTCCACAGCTGACATTATACAACTGGTTTGACTTTTCTGAATAGTAAAGTGACTTTGACATGTAAAGACAACGTTTGTATGTTGGTTTCCCTTTAACTATCAACATATACCCTTAAAAAACTGTCCCTATTCACTAACATTCAACTGAACTGACACATTTTCTTCATATATATATATGTATACATATTGCTTTTAAAGTAATAAGATGTTTATGTAGCCTGCAGCTTGTACATTTTGAAAATATATCATCTAATTTGAATAAACGATGATGAGTGATTATTGTTCAGTCATTTTTTTTCAATGACATCACTGTGGTTGCAACAACAAATGGATGGTAAAATTGCTGCTACATAAAGCTGTGTGTTCATAGTTGACCTGTTGGTCAATTCCTTCATCAAATACTTTTCTCTGAGGACACAGACATGCGGTAGTCAGATATTAGACTGTTAAATATACTCTTTACGTATAAAAGCATTCTAGTGGATCCTGTTCAGCTTTCAGTGTGTCCTGTATTAAAGAATTCTCAAAACAGAATAATGATGACTTCTGCCTTACCAAGCAAGATAACCCTTTAATGTTGAAAACTCTTGAGACAAATTCATTTAAACAGAAAAAAAGGGGAAATTATCACAGCCCACATCTCAGTGACGATAGCAGTGTGTCTGATACCAGATATCAAATACTTTGTCCCCCGCCCCCCTCAGGATGGATTTCTTTTGAAATGGAAACATGATGAACACTGAATCTCTGACCTTTGACACACACGTAATTTGGTCCATTAATATTATTTACAACAACATTTCCATCAGCCTGTAACTGTAAAGTGTTTACTGCCAATAAGCAAACAGAACATTTCTGGGGAAATACTTTAAAATAGATCATGAAAAGGAGAGCAGTGAGGTGCCAAAAATCACAATGTTTAATATGACCTCATTTATGAGCAGCTCGTTCAGCTGAACCTTGGCACAGCAGTGAAGGTGTATTTTCTCAGAATTTCACCCCTGACCTCCTCTCTGATTCTGTGTACACCTCGGTATGTCACAGCAACACACCAGCTTATTTTTAATGGATCTGTCAAGGTCATAGTAACAGGTCAATAGTGACACTTTTTAGTGACTTAATGGTCACACACACGGTGCGCACAGAAATGAATGACTGGTGACATTGAAACAGAGACAGAGAGTTCCAGTTTAAAGCATTTTCATGTGCAGAGAGAGGAAGTGTCATTGTCCAGCGAGTCGCTGATGGAACAATGTTCCTTTTTTTCTGTCCAGCCTCACCCCAACTGAACTTCCAGCACAGCGTAGTCCTCACATGCTCTCTCTCTCTCGCTCTCTTTCAGTATATTACGTAACTCTCTCTTTTCCCTTCACACTATCTACTGGCATCCAAGTGGCTCGCTGTCACATTTACAACGCACAATAAGATTATAAGTTAGGTGCAGGGACACAGTGATTGGTTACTTTTATTCTGGCAAAGCTAGCAGCGTGTGAAAGGAGAGGAAATACATTGAGAGATTAAACATCTTTGCACATTTTATTTTAAATGGTACAAACTGATCGGTGTGTGTGTGTGTTGTGTGTGTGTGTGTGGGGGGGGGCTATGATAATATTTTTATGCAAGCAATTCTTACATAGATGTAGGGAGCACGTGCTTGTGAAACACATGTTTCAGTGTATCTGTGTTACTTTGAACTGCTAAGGCGCCTACCTGCCCAGGGCATACGAGGACAACTCAAACCACTATGACGGCTGCAGTTTGCACACAGACCTGTGATCGTCTCTTTATTGAAAACAGAACAAATATGTTTTCCCTGCTTAAAATGCAGACAGTCATATGTTCCAACGCCTTTTGACCTGTTTCTGCCACTGGCATTTAGTACAAATGGGCATGATCCCCAGAGGATAAATCCTACTGCCTTTGATGGAAACCACCAACAGGCTAATTTGGAATTATGTATTCAACGGTGGCCTAAGCATGTATGACATGGACCTACTTTTCGTCAAACACAATCATTAGGTGACATTTTCAGCCCCAGTTTCACTTTTTGTGTAGTCCTGCCAGCATGCTTACACAATGAAAATGTACTTTGTTGTTAGTTCACGGCACCACTGTGGGTGGGTCATTATCATGGATTTTGGTAGTGTCTTACCATGGCATTTCTTGCAGGTGCCGTAAATCTCAGTGTGTGAGTCAGCTGTGCTGCTGTGATTGTGTTGTTTATTGGTATGTCATTATATTATATTATATTCTCAGGTATCTTGATTTTTTGCTTTTTTTGCAAACAGGCTCCTTTGACTGCCAACCACATTTAACTTAAAATAAAAGCGTTTCGTTTGGATTTACTTTAAATGCAGCAGAGGTTTGTTGCTGTTTATTCTGTGTTCCTCAACTGGCTTAACTCTGCTAGCTTCCCGATAAAAGGAGGAGGGAGGGAGGGAGGGAGGGGTCATCCGGGGTGAGGATCCGACCCTGGCTGAACCGATGAGCGGGGGGAAGAAACGCCAGGGAGATGCAGTGCTTCTGAGAGGCAGAGACATTCAGACAACCTGTGAGGCTTCGCATATCTCTCCTCTCTGACTGAAGAGCTTTTCCTGAGACCACAGCTGCTGTTTATTGGCAGGTAACATTTTCCTCAGTAGCTGTACATTCTTCCCTGTGATATTTAACACGGGTTAAGCTGCTTTTCATCATTTAGAGTCCATTTATGGCAATAGTTTTTTTATAAGGTTTATAATTGTTATTGTGCAATTATTATCCTATATGGGACAAGGCTTTTATGTATTTTATGTCAATAACAAATAAAACTAAAACTAGGGGCAATCAGATATATTTTAATGGATGTAGGTTTTAATGTAGACATCTTGGTTGTGATCATTGCATTTGGCTGGTTATTTTATCTGACTACAGCAAATAAGTTTACTTTTTTCATTCTGCAATTGTAATTAAAATTCGAATTAAAAAACGTGTGAAAAAAAATCACACATGTTTTAGATCATAAAAGTTTCGATTTTATTATTACTATTTAGTAAATACATTATGATCATTTGCCTGACAGCACTAGAATGTCATTAAGTGTCGATGACATTGAAAACATGGCTCATTATGTTTGGGTTTGGTTTGGGTTTCTGACCACTAGACGGAGCCATTATAGTATACGACTTCAGTCAACGTCCAACCATCAGTGAGTTCCTGACAGACCCAGCAGCTCCCTGAGTGAGTGGATATGACAGGTCACACTGTGGGGGCCATCACTCAGGACCTGTCTGTGCCTTCACTGCGGGCTGTGGAGGGACACGAGTCCGGGCATCTGTGTGGGGCCAGCTCCTTCACTGATGAAGCTGTGTCCATCCTGACCTCCACGAACCTGCGGGCCCGGACCCTTCTGGGTCGCAACTTTGTGCTCCAGCAGAAAGAGAGTCTTGCCAACGCAGAAGCAAATGCTGGCAGCAGCTGCGATGAAGACAACAGCAACAATGCACGTCGCAAACGGGAGTTCATCCCCAACGAGAAGAAAGACGAGGGTTATTGGGACAAAAGAAGAAAAAACAACGAGGCGGCCAAGCGGTCAAGAGAGCGGCGGCGAGCCAACGATATGGTGCTGGAGAGGAGAGTCCTGGGGCTGCTGGAGGAAAACGCTCGTCTGAGAGCAGAGCTGTTGGCCCTCAAGTTTCGCTTTGGACTGGTCAAGGACCCATCCGATGTGAGCATCCTGCCGCTCTCAGTGCCCCTCTGTGCTCACCCAGCACCCGGTACCACACATTACTGCCATCCTCATACTGACGGAGCCTCATACCACAGCACACAGCAAAGTGCCAGCACCCACCAAACCCACCCCCACCTTCCGCAGCAGGCCGCCATCTATGGAACAAGGGTGACGGGGCCTTCGTCAAATCACAGCGTATCCGAAGAGTCCGGTGTTTCCACATCATGCGGCTCAGACATAAGCAGCCCTGTGTTTTTTGATGACACATTGAGTGAACGGGGTGGGCCCTCACCCAGGGACCTGGTGGAGGAGCAACAGTGCTACGACTCCCACATCTGTCCCCCGGGGGTCAACGAGAATCAGCATGTAAACAAACAAGAGTCCCCCGATACTTTGAGGAGCCTCCCGCACAAGCTCCGCTTCAAAGGCCCCAGCGGTTGCAGTGACGGAGGGGAGATGTCGCCTTCCTCCGATAACAGACACGTAGCTACAGTGGTGCAAAACATCCAAGTGAAGAACCACCAGCAGGCAGCGTGGGACAGTAGGGCAGAGAGTCAGGCGACCTGGTCCAGGGAGGAGTCTGGTGGTGGTGGTGGGAACAGGCAGCAGCATCAGGGTCTGTCCTCTGGATTTTATAGCTCCCCCTCTCGGCAGACCTCCAGGGACACTAAGTATACATCTGAGGACATCAGTCTGAGGTCGCAGGTCAGCTGTTTGTCTCAGGAAGTGGCTCAGCTCAAAAAGCTCTTCGCTCAGCAGCTGTTCTCCAAAATCGCTTGAAAACCTGAAAAGAGGATGATCAAGTCCCCCATCAACGCTCATGCAAAAACCTGCAAAAAAACGATCTATCTCAAAGACAGAGAGACCGCTGATTTCCTCTAAACAGCATTGCATCAATGAAAACTGCCACCTCAGAAATGACACAATTCACTTAACAACGCCTGTTTGACAAACTTAGTTTAGTGATCTGTAACAGCAGCCAACAGCACTACCAGGCGAGAGAACCACTAAAAAAATACGGGTCAGTTATCAACAATGGACATTGTTAGACATTTGAGATAACAAGACATGAACACAGTCATCAGTCTCTGAATGTTCAACGAAAATGTGAGAAATTAACACTTCTGTCCTCAAGTGTTGCAAATTTGAGCAAACATATACGTGTGTATCTTGCTTTGTGTTAAATGAGCAATAAATGTGACAAATATGACTTTACTTTAGCTGTTTTTGGTGGCACCAAAGGCAGCAAAGTACACAGAAATCCACGTCATCATCACTGTTAAGAATTGTAACTGAAATGACCTGTCTTGGAAAATAAAATGTATTTTACAACAGATATCATTTTTTGTACAATTTAAAAGAGTAAACACCGTTTTGTATTTGCCTCAATGGCAGCATGTAGTTTAAACACTCAACATTCAGTATGCGAGATGGTTCTGAGCATTTTTCAACTGCACTGCATAACATCACAGACTCAGTGTAACAGGGCAGGGAGAGCAATGGGAGTGGTGGCTCCAGAGTGGCGAGGTCTGACTGCTCAACAGTATGAATTTTATCTTGAGTTTCTTTTACAGCAAAACATTGTCGTCAATTTTATACCCTTTAATTATTTAAAATTGTTATCACCACCTTGAAGTTAGTCTGCTTGTACTGATCTAAGGTCACAGAAGTAAGGGGGCTGCAGTGGGGTTTCTGACAGTGCCAGGGAGAAAGGGAGAGGAAAGATGCTGCTCTGCATGAGTCATCTTTCACGTCAGCAGCACAGGGCTATTTTTAGGCTTAAAGCAGCTGCGGTGGAGACTGATTGGCCCATACCCGAAGTGAAGGATACAGGTTCGGAATACATTAACACCTGGAGAGAAAAATAATCTGCAGATAGACACTTGAAATCCACCCCAAGAGCAGTGGCAAGCCAAAAATCTGCAGTACGTACACAGAATATTTGTTTTCTCTGTATATTTGATTAGAGATTATTATCTCGTTATTCTGTATGAACGCCTCCTTGAATATTTCCATATTTAGTACAAAATGTGTTTGACAGAAACAACACCAGGTGGCGCCATGTGTCCTGCACAGTGACGATCAGTGACTCTCATTCATCCATTCATTCACAGCAGTGTTACTACAGAGGTCATTTCCTCTATTGTGATTCCTGCAGTACCACATTGTGCTGCAGGCAGAGCACTCCCAAAGAAAATGATCAAATAGTATGCACAACGTACACTAAAGGGTAACACAGGGTCTTGGGGGAAAAAAACGTGTTGAGTGCAAATAGAGTGTAAAGTGTGAGGTTGAACTGATATGAGCACCACACTACAGATACAGAGAGCCATTATAATGCATGTGGCCCTGTTCCTCTCTCTCTCTCCACAATAACAACAACACAATGCTCCTGAGATCTTTTGTGTCTGCGATCGGCCTTCATCCAACCCATTCCGCAACCCCCCATGCCACATAGGAAGGTGCGACAGCCTTTTGGTTGCTAGGCAGGCACCACTACAGTTGCCAAGGGAATGCCTGCATGCAGAGGCAGCTGCATGTGGAGATGGAGGACTTTGTTGGGGGTTGGTGGTTCCAACACAGAAATGGTGGGGGGAGGAGCTAGACAAGTTCAAGGCCGCCAACACAGTCTAATGGTGGCTATGATGATGTGTGTGTGGTGTGTGTGAATGGGTGCACAAGTGTGTAGAGACAAAGCAGGGGGAAGGGATGTAAGTGAGAAAGTGGGTTAGAGGTGGATGTGTGTTTGATGCAAAATAGGGCTGATGTAACTGCAATATGTTAATGATGAGGAAAACAGGCTTTGTGGCGTTTTAGAAAACCTACTAAGCAGGTAATACAAAGAAAAAAAACAAAGAAGATGAAATAGCAAACATTGTGCAATGATCTTTATTTATTATAGTGCCATTTACTATTTTAATTTAGAAATATTCCTGAGCAATTTGACAACACTAGCACAATGGGTGACATAATCCATATATATAAGCTCTACCCATATTGTTAGCCAAATCTAAACATTGTGTATGGCAAAAAATACTATTGTGTAATTTGTTTTCCCACACACAAGAGGTGAAAGAAAAGCCTAATAATCTATTTACACTGATAAAACCACATTGTGCTGATTTCTATGCAGCAGAATCAGCAGCATTAAAACGCACATTTTGACAAACAAAAAGATATATGATGTATATGCTATTACTTGTACATTTTGACATTATTTGGTAACTATAGTGAACCATAGGTTATAATATAGCATTTAGAAACATCCTCAAGCAACAATTGCACAGCCAAACATTGTCTGGGAATCACTCACAGTACATATCACGCCCTTTGTCTTTAGACCTTAATAAAGGTGGAAGGTAGTAATCCTCAAAAACTAGCAGAGTGCCCAATACTCATATTATTGTACTATTATGATTTATAAATAACCTCAGAATATCATAAAATCAGAAAATAGGAGAGGCTGAATAATGCCAAAATGTACACATTATGTCATACAAGTATTGTGTGTTGTGTAATCAAATGATTAAACCCGCTCCAAATATTACCTCTACCTCATGCACACACACCACACAAGGTTTCCAAAGTGGGGTCCAGCAGAGGTGCTTCTCGTTGATTACGAGGACTACCTAATTATAACCTACTTATTATCACCGCGGGGAAGTATTCAATATCATACAGTGACAGAATAATCGGGGCAAGACACTCCGTTACGCGCTTTGACTGGAAGTCTCGAAAAAAAAAGAAACATGGTGTCAGTGTGAGCGCATCTATGGCCGTTTTCCTTAAGTGAACCACTCCCGAGGAGAACATGGCATAACAGCGCAGGAGGGAGAGATGGAGATGGAGGGGTGGGGGGCAGAGGCAGAGAGAGAGAGAGAGGGATAGAAAGAGAGCAGGGCAGATAACACGCACACACAAAGCGAGTGTCGCGAGGAGAGACAGAGGACAAAAAAGCGTGACGAGGCAGCCCAAGAGCTGTTATGCAACCGCTGACCTACTAACACATATTTCTAGAAAGGGAGCCGGAGAAACTGGAGCAAAGTGTCCGGCAGCACTCAGCACGCAGGCAGCCCGAGCCAACAGAGCGACCCGCCGACTGAAAAACTACTGACCAGAGCACCGACGGCACAAGGAGAGCAAAGTTTTTCTTTCCTCCGTCTGTTTTTTTTGGGAGGTTTCCTCTGAAAGAAAGGGGACAAGGAAAGGAGGGAACGGGAGCGAGACAGCTTTTGTGTCGGGGAAGCCTGCATTCATTTTTTCCTCCTCCTCCTCCAGGACATGGAAAGGTATGTTTTGTCTAAGCGGCTCTATTTTCACCCCCTTTGTCTCTACACTTGGCGAGGGTTAAACAACACAAAACGTGTTTTAGCCGTGTGCGTCTCTCTCTCTCTCGCTCTCTCTCTGTGTAGACGAAATGCTTACTGACGGTTATTGTTCACATGGCGACTCGGAGCCGCGCGACCGTCCGTGACTTTGAGACGCTCGCGGCTGTGTTTGACACATAATAACCGCGCACGCCATGCTAACGTGCTACTTTTGTTGCCGGGTTTGTGTGGCGTTCTGTCGCGTTGGTGTGAAACACCAAGCCGGGCTGTGAAACCGCATATGGCCACACTCAACGTTACGTGTTCAATGTCAAGGCGAGGTAATTTCCCTCATGGTTGTGTTCCGGGGGCTGGGGGCAGCATTGTGTTGTCTGGTTAACGCAGACCCTCTGTGCGCTATATTAGCTCCTACACGTGGCGTGCTGCTGTGTCTAGTCTACGCGCATGTTGTTACCATGTTTTTTCAAATGTATTCAAATTATGTCTATGGACATGCGGCTGATGTAAACAGACTGGATTGTAGCATGGCTTCTCTCAGAATAATTCATCTTGAGGTTTATGTCACATTATGACAAAACCAATTCAAATGTGTCAAATGTTCAAAGATGAAAAAACGGCTAACATTATGATTATTTAGGAATAAATATCCTGTATTCATATTGTATATATTTTTAAGTATAACATACATACTAAAGAGGATAAGAAAAATCATATATATATACATATATATATATATATGTATATATATATATGGTTTCATAAGGTGTGAAGTGCATTTGCTGCCACTTTCAGGTTACATCACAATCACACAAAAATGCTAAAGTTCAGAGCAGAAACTCAGTGATGTCTGATTTGTGTTCACCTGATGGTTCGTTTTTACTCAGGAGTGTTGTAAGTAGAGAACAGAGCTTAGCTTTGAGTGAGTTGGAGGGTATGACATAACCAGGCACAGCAGGGAGAAGTAATAAACTGCAGCTCTCTCTCCTGGGACAGAGAAGCCCGTAATTGATTCCCGTTCACACCCTGTGCTCTCTTCCCATCATTCATACACACATTAACACAAAAATGCTATTTCTTAAGCAGATAGACATTTAGTCCGTATGGTGTAGACTTCCATCTGTGTTGTAACACAGCTGCTCAATGACGGTGAGCTATTTTTAACTCGCTGTGTCTCACTCCTCCATTGAACACACGGGACAGGAAAAAAAAAGAAGCAGAAGCAGGACCAAACCAGATGTAAGAGTTTTTCCTGACAAAGCTTGTGTCCCAACATCCCACCAAGGTCTTGGCGTGACTATGTTGTGCAATTAAAACAACAAGTGAACATTCAGGATGTGATGCAATGCATGGAAACCCCTGTCTGGCAAAGGCAGGCCGAGTTCTGGTGAGCTCTTAGTCCGCCCGCTGCCAGCTGGTCTGGTTTTCAGAGCCGTCTGCATTGCTCTGTCCCAGCCAGCTCCTCGAATGTAGGTCAGACCTGGATCTGGGTGAGGAGACACATGAGGTATACTGGGCAAACAGTGGACTACTTTGACAACTCTTGTCTGTTGCTCCGGGGAATACAAGACCACAGATGAATACAGACATTTAGTAACTTAAGCTATTTGCCCCAGTTTTCTCACTTTAATGACTATTAGTCATTGTGGGGTTTTTTTGGGTTACTTTTTGTATCTTCTGACTGTAAGTTGCTGAAAACATATTTGTCAGTGAATATGTTAAATTGTTGCAACAAACTAGATTTTATGGAAAACGATATAGGTCACATGAAGATTCCAATCACTGAAAAAAAAGGTGTAGTAATTTGGTCTTCTGCCATGTTTCACTAGTAAAAGCGAAGAAAAAAAAACGACTTTAGTCACATATTCATCTGAGGCAGTGTTAAGGGGCACACAGTCAAATGAGGTCTCGCTAACTGACCTGGAATGTCTGGACTCCTGTCTCATAGTTTTGTTTCTTGACACAAAACTGCGGGGCAAAATGGAGGCTACTTGCTGGGGCCCCTCCACGTGTGTGGTGTCGGATCACTTAAAAGATGGAGGAGGGGAAAAGGACGCTGTGTGTTTTACTCACACTTGCCTCAGAGGGGGTCAGAGGTGAGGCATTCCTTCCTGAGCAGCAAGTGCCTGGGAACTACTTCCTAGCTGTGTGTTCCGCTCACCCTGGAAAACACTGAAACAAACTGCTCACAGCAGCTGCAGCGAATCATCCATTTTAAGGGAGCATCAGCCTCTGCACAAAGAGCCAATCGCTCAGTGTACCATGTCCAGGGTCTTTTCTTCTCCAGCGGAGCTCTTCGCGTTTACATGCGAGGAAGGGCGGCGAAAGGGAAGGTTTAAGGCATTCACAGACAATAACCTGTGGCGTCTGCCACTATGTAATAGGCATGTGTTACACAAGCTTTGCCCTGCAACAAGAGAGATTCAAAGCACGTACGTTATGAGCAACAACAGCAGCCCCTCCCCACGCAGTCCTGTGAGAGAGAGCCCGTTATGAGTGAATTTGGCTGCAGAGATGGGTGTCCGCTCTGACGTCAATGCCATCTTCCTATCGCTCCCTAGAGTTTTTCATCTGCCAGTGATGCCTATAGTTACACGCTGCTGGAGACGTCGCAGGGTTTCCAGAGCAAATGGGAATTAATGTTGCATGGAAGTCACCGGGGCTTTCATAATGCAATTTTTGGGCAGATGGCGCATTCAAGTTTTTCTTTTTTATTCCTCCTGCAGCAGTTTGTGTGAAATTCTGCTCATTTCCACCAAATGCATTCCTCCCGTCATCGCACCCGTGTTGCCTCCCTCCCTCACCTCTTTCTGTCGCTCTATTTTTAGGGTGCACTCTAATACTCTCTTTCCCTATCCTGCCCTCCCTCCCTCCCTCCCATGCAGTCCCACTGACCTATTTTATGGCGCACCGTCAAAGACAGGAGGAGTGTTTACTGCTTAGCGTCGTTTCTAGGTCAGTGGGACAGTGCAGACGTTTGTGTGCTTCCTCCTCGCCCGTCTTTGCGCCCCCTCTCACCCCCCCTGCAAGTCTTTAAAAATGAAAATTATTCAGGTTAGGGGAGAAAGACCTTTCAACATCTGTATGTGGTTGTGTCCAAATCCCCGTCTGTTAAGCATAGCTTTACTCCAGTTCGTCAAGAAAAGTTCACACTCACAGGAAATGTTGATTTGGGGGAAAAAATTAAAATAAAAAAAAAGCTTACATTGACTAAGCCACTGTGTTACATTATCCTAGGTAAGGTAAGGCTTAGGTAAATATAAAGTTAATTATTCGCAGTGGCAGCCAAGCGGCCTCAAGGTCACAATATAGGTTTTTGAATGCAAGATTATGCAACTGGGTCAGTGACTCCGGGAGCAGCATGGAAATGTAGTAAGCAGTCTGGAGAAGATGTTCACTAAATAGTTATGTGACATTGACTCTGCAGTGTGAAGTAGGTGGTCTGTGATACAGGAACAATGCAATGCCGTGCAGTCAAAGACTTACTTGAATCAGTCTTGTTCTTGCAGATGACTTCTCTTCCATTCTTCATGGGATGTGGGGTGGCTTCTTTGCCCTCCTCCTCCAGTTTAAATAACAGTATGTGGAGTTTCTTTGTTCAGGTCCACTTTCTCTGCCTGCGCCTTGTCTGGTCACATTTTCCGGGTTCACTATACAGAGAGAGCATAAGACCAAACCAGTTAAATCAATTGAGACCAGGATCTTCACGTCATTTCATCAGTAATTGCCCTAAAATCTCTAATCACAGCATTTCTAATGATAGAAGTTCATATTTGCACTCCGTTGATTTTGAATGAAAAGTGGCACCAGCGAAGTCATTGTTCGACACAGACACAGTGACCTACATAGCTGCATTCGCTGTGTGTTTGTGTATGTGTTGCTGTGTGTCTTTATAAGAGGCTTTTATGTTTGCCATGGACTCCGGGGATCAGTGTAATGATGTGTTGTTAATTACTGCACATAAACTGTGTAATGTGAGAGATCTTCGAGAAATCGAGCCTAAAACAAGTGCAAATCTGGCGATTACATAACAGAAGTTCGATGTTGACGCAACATAAGAAGGTTCAGCAGCTTGTGGTGTTGTGTAATTTCAGACTGTGTGACAGCCCCCACCCCTCCCACACACACACACACACACACACACACAGAGCCTAACGCAGAAGTTTGTCCAGATGTTTCAGTAACCCAGATGACTCCCATAAACCCATTTCAGCCATGGTTAAGCACTTTTTAAAATTCTATCCATTGCTCTCGGTTCAAACTCATGTGATGCATTTCAGAAAATACAATATTAAAGCAGAGATTATAATTACACATTACTTGTTTAATCATAAGGCCTTTATATAAGTAGTCATAGATCAGCAAGTGTAATGATAAACAATCAGTCTGCTGTAGAGGCAGTAGTGTATTAAGTCATGCCCCGTGTCTTTGCGTGCGCTTTTCGCATACCAAACCCATCACCTACAATTTTTCTCAGTATAATCAGGAAAATGACAAAAAGGGAAATATTGTGTAACTTGCGTTTGAGATTTTTGACGCAGGTAGAATTGTGATAAACATATTGTTTACTGATCTCAAATCTCTCCATTTTCTCTCCATAAACCTTGCTCTACAGTTCATCATGTATGTCTCATTTGTGCGGACTAAATTGTAATTTTTTACATCATTATACTGTGACAGCAAATCTAACTCTCTCTCTCTCTCTCCCCCTCCCACTTTTATGTCTCTTTTCACAATCCAGGTAGTGATCAACAAACAGCAGTACTGAATCCATACCCTCAGGGAGCCAAGGAGTGGGCTGAGTGACTTATATCCTATGTAAGACACTTAAGAGAAGCAGTGCATTGGTCCGACAGGCTTCGCAGTTCTGCTAAAGACCGAAGAAGACGTCGATAATCAAAATAACTTCCAGCAAACCGCTTTGCATGATTCACCCGGCCAACTGGAAGCCTTTTTGCTCAAAAACAAAACTTGTTTCTTTCTTTAAGTTCCTCAAACACAAGATCAATGTCTGAGGTTTTTGTGGAGTTTCACCTCTTTTTAATCTTCCTGGCTTACTTGGACACCTGAAAATTTTGAACTTGAACACGTAACAGAAATCAATGAGGGTATCCCTCCAAGGAGCACAAACACCTCATCCAGAAGTTTTTGCTGATCCTGCGACATAGGTCACACTACATAGCAAAGCGGAAATTCCATACAGTATAGCTTTACATTTTCTCCCTCCCCCTTTGCCCTTTGCTAGAGTCACACTCTAGCCCCAGCTGGGTAAATGGAAAGTCTCGGTCTGCATCTCCCATCCACCAGCAACAAGAATACCATGGAGGTAGACTCTTTTTCTCCTTACAGCGGGAGCATACCATCTCCAGATCCTGAAAGTGGATCAAGGAGCAGTCGCCAGGCTAAAGGTAGCAAGTCCAATGCGGCTTCCCGTCGCAAGAGAGAGTTCATTTCTGATGAGAAGAAAGATGCTTCCTATTGGGAAAAAAGGAGGAAGAACAATGAAGCAGCCAAGCGCTCAAGGGAAAAGCGTCGCCTTAATGACATGGTGCTTGAGAACCGGGTCATGGCGCTGAACGAGGAGAACGTTCGTCTGAAGACAGAACTCCTTCAGCTGAAGTTGCGCTTTGGCCTCATCAGCACGGCCTCTTACATGGAGAAAAGTCAGCAGATCTCCAACAGTGCTGCAGCTTGCAACAATGGTAGCAACGGGAGCACCCCAAACAGCAACACCTACCTCTCAAGCAGTGGATACTCCAGTGCATCCCAGGTGATGCTGAATTCTGACTCATCCGAACCTGAACAGTCAAGCCGTGGGGAGCGCCACAAGTACTCTCCCCGGGGCTCCGTCTCTGACTTGTCTGACGGCTCTTCCAGGGACAGCCCAGAGCCCATGGGCTACAGCATAAAGACGGAGCCCTCAAGTCTGGAGTTGGCCAGGCTGGAAAGCGATGGGATTCCCGAGGGGCTTCCAAACGGCATGCCCTCTGGGCCTTATCACGGCAACCACGCTGCTCTGATTTCTCCGCATCAGCAGAGCAGCCCATTGGCTGAAAGTGCCATGGACTTTCAACAGCAACAGCAGTGCCCCATGGAGGCCTCTAGCCCGCCTCCTCAGGCCACCTCAGCACAGAGGAGCGTCATCCTGTACCGCTCCAGCAGTGGCTGTTACCCCATGGAGAGCCAGAGGTTTGAGGACCAGCAGGTCCAGCAGAGCAGACCACCGCAGCACTGCCAGAACACCTCCAAGTTCTCCGAGACCATCACGGAGGTCGCCGAGAAGCTAGAGAGGACAAAGACCTTGGACTCGCCTCAGTACGAATACACCGATGACCACGATGAATCAACAGAGGAGCTGCAGCAAAGGTACAATCACAACAACCAACAGCAGCACGACAGCCATCGTCACTACAGTTACCAGGGTGAGGAGAACAGTCCTCAGCACCAAGAAAGCCGACAGAACCCCTTTGCCCCTAATCTGATCCACAACACAGAGGAGGGAAAGTCCCTCTTTGTGCAGCACAATGGCTACCTCAACAGACTGGACGAAGAGCCCCCGGTGCTCACCTACGAGGGGGGCCCCCAAGCTGACGGTTTCTACCAGGAGAACTCCTCCGCTAAAGACACCTCCTCCAGTGACGGGGACCCTCGTAGCTCTGACAAAGAGGGCTCCACGGACGACGAATCCCCCTTCTCGTCCTCCTCAGACGTCGGCAGCTACCACCAGAAGGTGGCGGGAGCCCTCGGTTCGCACGCTGAGGGCCAGGCCGAGGTCAAAGGCACCGCTCTGCCTCACAAGCTCCGCCTCAAGTACCGAGCACTGTCGAATGGCGCGTCGAGAGCGCAGGTGGAGGGCCTGGTCAACGCCCCCATGTCCCCCTCGCCCACCCTGCCCCAGCACCCGTACCTAGCTCTGCCAAGCAACCTTCACAGCAGCCAGGCCAATGGGGAGAGCAGAGAGGTGGAGATCGAGGCTGGGTATGCAGAAGAGGATGATCCTCATGTAAACGAGAGGGCAGAGGCTAAAAAGGAGGAAGGTAAAAAGGGATCCAGCAGCGGAAGAGGTGGACGAAATAAGAGGCGAGATTAAGGACAAATAGGTGCAGCTCGAGCATTTTTTTTCTATCACCTCTGAACTGGCTTATAGGCAGACATCTCCGAGTTTCACTGTGCCACCGGTTCCCTTTCCCTTTAACTCTCTCCTACCTCCCACCTGTCCCCCCCTTTGACCCCCACTTAATGAGCGAGGGGACAGGATGAAACTCTTCAGCGATGGAGTCTGGGATATTTGCCTTTCTCTAAATTTCTTACAATGTTCAGTTATTCATTATTGTGACCTGCCTTGGTTTACTGTGGCATTTTGGGAACATTCCTTTGACCAAAGATATACATCCTTCCTTTTTGGCAAAGAGTGAAATTATTCCTCCGTCTGAACACATCAGTACCATTTGATCCCCACTTTTTCATCAACTGCACACACAAGCCCTCCTTACTTCTGAAGCACTTAGATTGTATATTACTGTGACATATGAATTTGCATATATGGAATATATATTTTAAGAAGAAAAATGTGGCAAAAACAACAAAAAATGAATTAATGGTACGTGGAAGTTGTAGACTTAAAAATGATGAGATTGTTCTCGAGACACCCTGTACATTTCCTCTTTTTAGAAAATGCCTCTAACATTGATTTTAAGTGTCAGCCACAACTTGTATAAAAAAAAAGAAATGTACATTTTTTTCCAGCCTCAGCTCGGGTTCCTTGTTCAGGGGATCCACGCGTTTTGACACTGAAAGCTGTCAAAACAGTCTAGGCCAGTTGTCCTCGCATCAATTAAGGCTATGCAGCCACACGTTGCCGTTGGCAAAACCTGACAAGCACACGGCGATTCTCGTTTGCCAGCCGCTCAACAGGAATCGATACAGCTTCATTTTCGGGACATAAGTTGTCCGATTAATGAAATGGCTCTCAACCAGCAAAGCTGCTCTCTCTCTTCATAAGGTGCCTCTTTATTGTGTTGTTCCTCGTCCCCACATTGGCCAACGTCTTAACGACCCCGCTCACCTCTGCACTGAGTCGTTGTAGCTACAGTAGCTGCAGTAGATCACACAGTCTGTACAAGTTTAACTGTTTCACTTCCTGGTGCCTGCCTCTGGTCACTGTATAAATGTAAAGTTGTCTCTCAATCTCTTGTATACTACTGTCATTATTTTATTATTATTTTATTAATATTGTTATTTTCTATTCTATTCTGTTATTATTTTTTCGGGCAATTATTATGTGTATTTTTCTGTCATCCTGTCGTGTCATTTTGCTCTAGGCTCTTCCTGGTTGTGCTGTGTATTTAACCCCTAAGGCCCTTTTCCCCCAAATACCATTTGTACTACGTGTTATTGTATAACCCCTTGTTGTTTGCTGAAAGGCTTTCCAAAAAATGAAAAAAAAAAAAAAATCTAATTAAAGCTTGTCCAGAAGTGACCATGTATTGCTGTACTTCACGTGGATATGCAAAAATGGCTACAAAAAAAAAAACGCTCATTTTTGAATGTGAAAGATTCAAAATGGGGGGGAAAAAATAAAATTTTGTTGAAATTACATTTGTCCCTTTTGAACTTTTTGGGTCTCCTTTATGACTCGCTTTAACAACTGACACACAAAACCACACGGTCACAAAATACCCATGATTCCAATGTCAACAACAAAGAGCACCGCATGTTTTGCACATTGGCTGTCTTTTCACTCACTCTATTCATTGGATAAGATAAAAAAAATAAAAAAATAAATCAATTCAAATAATAATTCAAATGGTTAAATCAAACAGAAAGATCACATTAATACAATATTTCAAACATTTATTTAGCTTTGCAGAAAGAAGAAAATGTGTGTTGTAGATTGTATAAGATTTTTCGTTCATTTAAAATAATCTTGAAGCTAATAAAATTCGAATAAATTCAAGAGCAAACTGGACACTTTCACAGCCCTAGAAAATGGTCAGCCTGAAAAGCACATATAACGTAGTGTTACGCGAAGAAAAATGAGTTCCACAAGAGCAAAGTTAAACTATTTTGCTCTGGTGTAATACAGAGTTGCCCAATCCCGTGCACCAACGTGTCTCGGGTGGATAAAAGCAAAAAAAAAAAAATCTCCGAATATATCAGAGGGCAGTAAGCGAAAACAAGTTACACAACTGTCTTGGGCGGAAAATGCGTCAGGCAGTATAGCGCGGCATCCACCATCTGACCCTGCAGTTAATGGAACAATAGCTGAAAGCTCGCACGGGCACAGCTTGCCAAGAGTTACATAAGAGCCATTACGGCGAGGAGAGCCTATCAGATACAGAGGTGTTGCAATCTGTGGGAAGGCGGCCACATTTCGAGAGAGTCTTGGGACGGCAACTCTCTGCACTCAAATGTCAACAAATGTGAAAGAACTAATAAAACCACTTGTGGAAGTGCTTATTACTACAAGGGCTTCACGTTGTGCAACTCAAGTGACACAAATCAAATGCACCCAGACTTCACTTCAAACAGTGAACAGAAGCGTATTCTTGCCTCTCCTGCGACAGGAAGCAGTTGACAACACATGGGCCTGCTACCTTATGTCACTAATGTCGAACTCCATGGCGCAGACCAGCCCGCAATAACAAGGTGACTTTCCTGAGAAAACCCCCACGCTTTGTAGTGCAATATCCTTTGCTCCTGTCCCCCCCCCAAAAAATCTTTGAGCTGTAAAAGCTGCTTTGTATGGTGCGGGCTTGTGAAAACCGGCCAGGAGAGTAAAAGTAGGTCAGTGAGGAGGGATAGGAGAGGATGGAGGGGAGGGGGTGAGGGGAAAGAGAGAGAGAGTTACTCAGAATGGAAGGGAGAGAGAGAGGGAAGGTTACGTCACATGCCGCCACAGTGTTAACTTGAGCAAACTACTCCGAAAAAAAGGCTCTCTTGTTGCTGCATGAGGGAGCAGGTCAGCAGTACACACACACACACACACACACACACACACACACACACACACACACACACACACACACACACACACACACACACACACACACACACACACACAGTGTTTTCTGCTGTATTAAGTTGATATTTTTAAGCAAATTACACACAGATGGATTTCTGAGCTGGTCGTATTATGGATTGGAAAACTATGATATGGTTGTTGCCCTGTTTATCATCGGTTTCTGTAAAGATTTTAGGAGGTCTTGCCAAATGTTGATGCTTATGATTGCGTTTGCAATCATAGATGCTAAGAATTTGGGTGTGGTGTGTTTGGTGTACAGAAAGTGGTACCCTCAAGGACACTCAGAATGTAGACAGTGGCTATTCACATCATGCTTAACTGCAGTTATTTTTAGTCTGACCTAGTTTAGGTATTTTTCTCTGTTTTTGCCCACCCACCCACACCATTTAAATCCAGATGTGGTTCAGGTGTGTGCACGGCAGGGAAAGTATGACACAGGACAGTCATTTCCTGCTAAATTAATTAATAAGCTAATAATGTTGAGCCTGTAGGTCATGGCAAAGAGTGTGCGCACAAGAGAGAGGGTGTTGGCCCTGCGCCGCCTGTGGTGATCAACAGCCCTGACTGGTTATGTAACTGGGATGCTGCAGTATGTAGGTCAGCAGCACAGGGAGAGCCAGCGATGGGGTAAGGCAGATGGAGCCAAGGAGTGTGCGCTATACTCTGCCCTGGTATAAAGGAGAGTGTGTGTTCAAAATCGGAATTTTAAGATTTGAGTCGCTTCAGTTTGTCATCCTCATACAGAGGATCTACAGTTTATAACCCACCAAGCAGATCTCAAATGTCACGGCAGAAAACTCTGCTTAAATACCCTGCCTCACGACCATTATTACATATTCAAAAGTAAAGGTTTGAAAATCCCCCCAAAAAAATCACTGACGATCCCAATCCTTAAATCATCTGATATTATTAGTATGCACAGAATAGTCACCCACAATCAATCTTTAATTGATCAATTACTCAGAAATTTGGTTAATAAAATACAAAAAAAAATAACTCAAAATCTATCATGGAAGGTGATACATTTCAGGCATATTTTTCCATTTTAGCCCGTAGGGATTATGAGTCTTTCCTGTGTTCGTAGTTCATGTTAAGTTTAAATGAATATGTGGCTCTATTTCAAAACGTTTTGGTGCAGAATTTCAGAATCTTATTATATAAGCCCAACACAAAAAAAATGTAGCTCGGATTTCACATGCCCGCAGGAAGTCGGGAAGAAAAACGACTCTTCTGTTGGACATGCTCGGCTGGCTGCGGTTCAGGGGAGAGTTATGTTGCCTGCCACGACCCATTCAATCCCTGCTACATCTGCCCCACACAGCCCCGTAAAATAGGTCGGAAAACGTAATTTGTGTGAGGGGTTACGTACAGTGTGTACACTGCTTTACAATTTACATACGTACAATTCTGATGCATTAACGGCACGACTCAAAAATATGCCACTAAAAAAACGTGTGTATTTCTGATATGAAAGTAGGCCACCAGAGAGAGAGAGAGAGAGAGAGAGAGAGATGAGTCAGCTCTATGTTATGCAATGCAAAACTACCCTTGGGTCCCATTACCATCTTATGACCTTGCCCTTCAGGAAGTAGCCTGTTGGTGTGTGTATGTACGTGTCCAAATGGGTTTAGACAGTCATGCCGTGCTGACTTGAGCAATCCATCATCTGCTTTTTATAAATGAGGTATCTGTGTCTGTTCATGATCCCATATGAGGAAGATATCATGAATTAGAATCAGCTCAGACCCAGTCCTTATTAGTGCCTGTGAATGTATTCCCTGTCTAGTGTATCTAGAGATTTAAGTACTTTTTTTTCCAGCAGTAAATTGTCAATAACTAACTCCTTCAAAAAACAACACAATTTCACAAAAATCACAACATAACTTACTTAACCTCTTATTTCACCGACGTGTATTTTTTAATTTCAAATCCATGCAACTCATTTCAACTGAATTCAAAAAATAAATCAAAACAGCACATGGGCTTAGGTGTTGCTGTAATCCCCATCCTATTTTAAACTCAGCAGGGCTTTACAGATAAGGTTCATGCTGTCCACCGACAAGGAGCGACCAAACCTAATCTGACGCAACCATGAACCCCGAGTCCGTCTCCCCGCGCAGCTGCAGAGAGCGCTCTGACTCAGGTGTTATGAAACCCTTTCCCTGTCGGCCATTTAAAAAAAGATTCACAATAGGGAGCTGCATGCGTACGAATGTCCAAATTCAGGCTGCCACATTGTTCTATAAATATTTTAACCGGAACATCAACAGAGATCAATAAAGTTAATTAAACACAAAGAGGAGGTCATTTATCCAGCCTTTATACAGGGAATTCCAGAGGCCCTTTACGGCAAGGCAATACACATTTATATGCCGTTTCCAGATAAATATCGGTTTAATTGTTACATACTCCTTGCTCTGGCCAAGCTGATAAGAGTCTTATATAATCCGGGTTTGCCAAACGTGGAAATTTATGTATCTCCTAAACGTATATCGTGACTGCACTCTGACGGTCTGCTCTGCAAGTGAACTGTACAGAGAAACATATAGTGTGAATTTAATACTCAATTAGCGGGATAATACTTTGAATTTGTCATTGCAGATAGAGTGCCGAGTAAGACATGTATAAGCCTAGAATAAAGTTATCCTCAGAAATGATCTCTTTACTGTTTAGACGGGGAAAAAAATTCAATATATCTTCAAGATGTGCAAATGGGCATTGCATGAGCATTGTAGTATTGAGTATTATTGAAATAGACGCAAATAAACAAAAATCCGTCCTCTAGCTTACATATCTGTCTAAAAGTGGGTCCTTTTCTGCAGATACAGCAAACGCCGGTGACATGGTGCCGTTTCATCAGGACTAATGCACAGTCTGCATTTTCCCCATAAGCCAACATTATTGGAAGTCGAGCAGCCCTGACAGACAAACAACATGTTGGAGCTGCGGCGAGTGAGGTAACAGTTCTTCATCGTGGTTAGTAAGTGGATTAACCCCTATAGATTAGTCTCAGCCATTTCTCCCATCTGTCCACAGTTACACCACAAACCTGCTAATGTACAACCACTGCAGGTCACACACGCACACACTCACACACGGGGAAAACAGAGCAGGAGAGGCCTTAACAGAATGTTGAGACGATCATGTGAGCAAATCTTCTCCCACTGACCTACTGTGCTGTACATCTGTGTCGACACCCTCGCGCAGAGGCCTCGTCCTCACATGCACAAGAAAACATGCGGCCACACACACACTAATCTGTGATTAGTCGTTGATTATTATTCTCAGTTGAGTGAGCAGGAGACATGCGACTCCTTTACTGTACTGACACAAGGCGGTGGAGTCAGTGGCACGTGGGCTTTGGACAACTCCGTCGGTATGGATGGAAAGACAATAGAGTCTTTTCTTGTGAAATTTGATTTAGCTTTTCCTGAGACAGCCCCAATGAAGTAAACTCCCAAACCCACAAACGCCGCCCTTTTTCTGCAGTTACTGAGGACAAGAGTGGAAATGATCATGCTTTATCTTTGTACAGCCACACTATTTAAGTGACTATTTTGAGGATGGGAAATCCTCCCTTTATCCCCTTCATATTAGCTCTCACACAGAAACATGCGCTTCCTCAGGATAACCAACAAGGTGGTTATGTTATCAGCATATTTGTCTAATTTTCTGCTCCTGTGTAAAAAAGTGTTCTGAAAAGTATGTAAAAAAACAAAAAAAAAACAGAACAATCTTCAGCGGGAAAAAAAAGGAAAAGAACGGTATTTGGGATAGAGAGTGCCACCAGAGCGCCTTCGATAAGAATCATAGCTCACCAATTCGTTTTCTCCTCCTTGGTTTCCTGGTATCCCTCAACTTCCCTCCGCACAGACCACATTTGCTGAAATATATATAAAAAAATAGGTTGAAAACAAATAACAGTCCTTTACCCCAAAGTGAGTGTGTTTAACAGTGTTAATAGGAGCAACATGATCAATGTCTGTAACTCAGTGGTTATGAGTTGAAAGAATGTGCACAGTTCCTCCCTGCAGGCTGCGCAGAGGGATCATCTTAACAGGTATGATAACAAATACATTTAAAAATTTTAAATGAAGCGGTGTTGATTGATAGACACAATGATGTACATGCTTTGTCCTTCGTGGCCTATGAGAACATCTTTTTTTTTCTCCCCCTCATCGGCTGCTCAGCGATTTCTGCCAATAAAATGCGGAAACGTAAATGTCCAACCAAATTCAGCACCCTCTCAAACTCAATCGGGGACTAATATGTAGTCAGCTCTCGTGCAGTACAAGTCCCTGAATTTGACAAGACTCTGGCGGCTGATCGAGCAGCCTGTGCAGACTAAGTTCATATCAGGGAAAGAGACCTGATCTGGCTCGGAGCCCAGAGCACACTGCCAGTCAGTAAGACTCGAGCAGCCACAAGGCCCCAGTGCAGAGGAGGACAAGAAAAAGCCACAACCCGGGGTGTGGAAAAAGAGTCGCTCTGCCCTCAGGGGAAAAGTCACGGCTTGATTATTTATTTATTATAAAGCTCCGCCTAACACACAGACAGTGTGAGGTGAGGCATTCTCACATAAAAGGAGGAAGAGCATAGAAAAGGTGTCAGAAAATATAGCTTTGGATGAGCAGTGTGGAGGAAAGGATAGCTGAAGAAAGCGTTGTTGTTGTTTTTTGCACTGAGCTCTTAAAAATCTAACGACAGTCCTAGCGTCAGTGACAATGCTGGAGAAGAGCAAAGTGTGTGCAAAGATATGGAATACATCGAGCTCAGGAGAGACACAGCAGAACTGGCCATGCAAGCGGCAACTTCCCACTACCACGCAACCGTCGCCGTGAACTTTGACCCACCACATGGCAGGACAACAGGCCCTGCTGAGCCTGACTCGCCTCTCGTCGTTGTGCCTCGGCTGCCATTTTTTTTTTTGGCCTTTACACGGGACGGTTTTGTCTGAACCTGCTTCACAGAGGAGAAAATGGTGATCGCTGATGAAAAGCCTTGGAAGTTTTTAAATCGGCTAGGCTTTGCAGGAATCAAGGATGAACGGAGCCGGACAAACCACTCGAACACCTAGTGTCTGGCTCCACCTGCTGGACAAACTACAACCGTTCACAACTCATTTTCCAGATGGATTCTGTCCCGACACGAACACGCCCCACCTTGCTGGCCTCCAAAGCTGAAGTGCATCCATTTCTAAGTAAACAGAAGCTTGGCTTGTGTGTCATCCATACCTGCATGGTTTGATACCACAGTACAAAATCGTGGCACGATGATAAATATTAAATTGGCTTTATTAGTGAACATTTAACGTTAAATTATACACATTGAGTGCTTAGAATAAACTTTGAAATAAAGAATCTGTTAAAACAAAACAAGAGCAAAGACACATTGTAAAGTTTCACAGACAGTAACGGTGAGAAGTGACTCGAGAGACTTAACAATAGAGTCAGACAGACAGAGCCACCAGAGGTCCCACTGTCCGACTCCTCCTTCATATAGCGCAGCTACCAGCCATTGATTTCTAGCCATTAAGCTCACCTTTAACAACCACAGTACCTTTAAAACTGTTTTTTTTCCACCAGTATGAGTGGTTTCTTTTACCACTTTGTGCACATCTTCAAAATGACTGATTGAAATTAATATAATAATTACATGCGACTATACCACCAATATTCAGTACTACCTGGTAGCTTTGTGGAGAATTTTACATCACTGAGGTGATCCTATATATCACTTTACTTCACATACGGAGAGCCTTGTTTCTAAACATACAGAAGCCGTTTCCCAGCATTTACACAGGTGGCGATAGCTATATTCCACTCATGGCAGGAAGGCCTGCTCTTGTGCTTTTCTTTCTTTCGAGTTATGTCGCCCCAGATCACAGGATCAGCAGCCTCCTCTGAATCACAGCCTTCACCGTGAGTGAGCGATATACAACAGCGTTACCTTCACGTCAGCATTTTTGGATCCTGGCATAAATGCCACAGTCCGGCCCCTGAGCACAAACCTTAAAGCGTGTGCACATTGTGCTCACATACAAAGCATCCTTCATTCAGTAACAGCAGACAAAGAACATCTGCTTGATTTCATTCAAACTAACTCATCTTCAGGTGAGCTTAAGGACATGCATGTCTGAGAGCAGTGTGGCGGTGAAGGCGGAGGATAGGTTCTAAAATGAACACCAAACATAAACGACGCAATACAAACATTTGTATCATAGCACTCTTGCTATAAGTGAAATACTGAAATGAATTCAATAATTTAAGTTGATAAAATTGCATTAAGATACTTTAAAAACATTTAATTCTCAACTAAAAGACAGCGGAATGGGGGTTCACATTTGAACCAGATCTTAACACTTACTCATGAACTAAATGTGAACGTCCCGTCCTTAGTCATTCCGACAGGCTTTTTCTTCATTCTTTTTTGTGTGTGGTTGAGAAATTCAGCAGCTCCTGCTCCTCTTTTAGCCAAAAGAAGCCTGCGGCCCCATTTATCACGTTCCACTGTCACGACCAGACCAGCTGCTCCCAACGTTTGGTAATTGGCTGCAGTGAACGCTTGAGTGTCTTTCCAGGGGTTGACTGAGACTCACGATGTCCCCAAAATGTAATAAAAGTGTGCTTATTTGGAAAACAAACAACTTCTTGCTGAGAACGCCATTGGCTTCCTTTTCAGTCTTGGTTGCTCGGGATTCTCTGGGACTGCTCGTGTCTCCTATACAGGGACCTCATGGTGATTGAGTGGATACACACGAGCACAGCTGTGTTGCTGCATTGCAGAGGAGCAGCTCCGCTGTGTTCCAGCTTTACCCCCAACACTTCAGTCTAGACAGATGCTTCTCACTTGGCGTGGCGCCCCTTGGCTGGATGTCTCCCGTGGCTCCTGCAGTGCTGGCGCAGGACAAAGTCGTAGTTGGCGGTGGTGCACATGGCATAAAACACATTGGCTTTGTCGGGGATCTGGAGCTCTGAGACAGAAAGAGGAATGGGGCGATGAAGTGGTGCAATTTGTGTTCTCTCGGCCGACTTCTATTTATGTCGAGAACAATAACTACACTTTGTGACTTCATCATCGGGAGTGAAGGGAAAAATGATTCACACCCCCTCTGAATTGAATATTATAGAGTGTAAGTGAAGGAAGTGATCTTTGCCTCCTCTACAGTGGATATATTAAACATCCTATCATACAATATAAATGCATTAAAAAAGCCAACGCTATTTCCGTTTTCAAAACAAACAGAGGGGATGACTCGTGCCTATTAGGCTCAAGGTTAGAGAAAGCTTTTTTTAAAGATTCAAGATGCCTGACACTGCTTGACCAGCACCTTTATAATTCAGTGCATTAATCAGCTTCTGTCATTAGAGTACTTGCTTGTGGTGTCTCATATTTGTTGTAACCGGCAAAAAGATACAAACAAAAAAACTTAACTGGAATATCATGCGCAACACAAAGACGCCCCGGGGTCAGTCCTGTTTTATAGCAGGTCATTACTCCAACTTGACCTTTACGTGAAGAAAAATATTCACCTTTTCCATCGTTGAGCATCTGGTGGAGACTGAAGTCGTGGCAGCTGACATCCTCCATGTTGTGTTTTTCAAGAGCTCTATCTTTGCCTCCTCTACAGTGGATATATTAAACATCCAATACAATATCATACAAATCATAAAAAAATCATACAATATAAATGCATTAAAAATGCCATGCGCAACACAGAGACGCCCCGGGGTCAGTCCTGTTTTATAGCAGGTCATTACTCCAACTTGACCTTTACGTGAAGAAAAATATTCACCTTTTCCATCGTTGAGCATCTGGTGGAGACTGAAGTCGTGGCAGCTGACATCCTCCATGTTGTGTTTTTCAAGAGCTCTCTGAATCACCTGAGGTGTGTGGTCCTGGCTGGTCAGCTGGAGAACAGACGTCACAGTAAGGGTCAATGCCTTTCATTCGCAACAATCACAATCATGACAATGGCATGTTGGTGAGCTCGTAATTTGTTAATGAATGCATATTTATTGGACCAGTACTGCACATTCAAAAAATATTCAAGGAAGGCCCCTTCACTTTTTTTTAACATGGTGTTGAGTTGCCACATCACAATGATAATACAAAACTGGAAGCTCCCATTGATAACACAAGACCTTCCATCAGACCTTGAGCTACGATAACAATGGAATAGATGGTAGGCTCAGTGGGCAAGTTGTGTGATCCAATTATTGGCTGGTTGCATACTTAATTAGTTTCATGTCATTAGAAATGTTGGACAGTCGTGAAGAAAACATTTGTTTCTGGTAACCTGCAGGGAATATGATTGCATTTTGCATTCATGTATTGAGAGACAGAAATAAGTAAAAAAAAAGAAACTGCTTAACTGGTTTCCGATAAAGCGCAAAATCCAACAAAAAGTTATTTTTTTAAGTAATTTCAACATCAGTACTATTGAATGACATTTCATGAAGCAATACAAACTCATCACAGTTTGATTTATTTTGGTTTTTCCTTCTGGTTTCCTTGTTTCTTAAAAAAAATTGCCTCAAAACCGAATCAACAAACAAAAGCCTGTCTGACCTCAGATTAATGTAAATAACGAAACCACTGCCCTTACCAGTATGCTCTTGTAGACATTTCCATTGCTGACACACTGCACACTGACCCTGATGATGCACGAGTCAGCGACCTGTTTGTTGTAGACGGGCAAGGAGGCCCGAGAGGAGCACCCGGAGGACGACGAAGATTCGGAGCTCAGCGAGGAGCTGAGGTCTGGCTGAGAGGAAGAGCTGGAAAGACTGGGAGAGGAAGAGAAGTCCTCCGCCACATCACAAAGAGAACCTGAGAGAGACTGAGGAGGAGACGGGAGAACATTTGAGTATTGTTTTCCAGTTTAAAGCGAGCTATCCCCAGAACACACACAAGACCTGAGACAGTCGGTGCTCGTATACCTTGAGTTTGAGTCTGAGGGGGGAGGGCTGGGGGGTGGACAGGTCCTCCATTTCTGAACCGCTCGAGCCAGAAGACGACACGCTGATCTGATCGGCATGGGTCTTCCTGACGGGGCTGTCACTGGCTAATTGCGACCTTCAAACACATTTAAGATTAGAACTTTGTACCTGAAAACTGGTCAAACATTCTGGAGGACCAACAGTGCTCCGAAAAACATGAATAAAGGATTATTGGTGAATGAATAATTGTACAATAATAATTACACAAAAAATTATAAATGAATCTATTCGTTTATAAAACTTGCAAATTAAGGCCTAGTTTTGTTTTATAACAACATATTCAAAAAAATATTTCATACAAAGCTGATTGTTCACACTTACGAGGCCGGTTTCTTAGGCCGCAGGCGACTGCTCCATGAGTTGGGGGAGCAGGGACAGGGGTCAACTGGAGGCTCCAGGTCACGGGACAGCTCATAGCTTCAGAAGACAAAAAACAAACTTTAAATGTGATACAAATGGCTTTAACTGTCTACATACTGCATTATATTGGGTCCCACCTCTCCTGGTCTGTGAGCAGCGTGTGTGCTTGCAGCCAGGCAGTGATTAGAGGATTCACTGGAAGGCTGTATTGGGAACAGGACGTCTGAAGCTGTCGGAGCTGGGAGAGAATCTCAAATTCCTAAAGCACAACATTACAACAGAGCAGAAAATCAGTTGAGCAAGTTGGCAGTCATTCATGCAAGACACCACCAGGAGGCGACACTCACCCGTCTGCGTTTCTCAAAGTTGATGAGTCCACCCTGTAAGGGGGGAAAATAACCAGTGATTTATGGCATCCAATGCAGTTTGAAAAAAAAACAGATATTCACGATGAGTTTGTAGGTGTGACATGCACTCACCCCCACAGTGTCTGTAAGTGCTGTGTCCAACATGGTGAGGACGGTCAGGTAAGTCCCCAGGTACGGAACAACACCATTACTTAGGTTCTGAGGACGGAAATCAAACCAAGAGCTGAATAACATTATACTATTTAAATGTAATGCAT
Source organism: Colistium nudipinnis (assembly GCA_016785305.1). Taxonomy (NCBI): domain Eukaryota; kingdom Metazoa; phylum Chordata; class Actinopteri; order Pleuronectiformes; family Rhombosoleidae; genus Colistium; species Colistium nudipinnis. The sequence goes on from JAFBJU010000451.1 coordinate 33,362, forward strand.
TTAATTGAGAAGTTGCAAACATGATTCTAGCAATACAAATCGGTTCCGTTCTTTTCGAGTAATTGTTCTGACAGACAGCACTGAAACATTACCGCATTAGCATAGGCAATTATATGCGTCACAAAATTGGCTTTTCAACAAAAATACATCCGTCACATGCAGAAGAACCCAAAATATGTAAAGCTACACAACAAAGCATTACAAAACAAAAACCCACAAAACAAGTACCGGTATGTATTTTGCAAATGCATATATTATGACACATGTATTTACCCCATTTTATACCATTTATAACTTTCAAACCAACTGTAGACAGCTGTAAATAAATAAACTTTGACATGAATATAGTGGTATGGAACGTATATACACAGGCCCACCCACACTATGTAAACTGTCAAACTGTGGGAATCTCTGCACACGCATCAGCTTTTATGTAAAGGAGGAGAATAACAGTTACGTGAGTTGCAAGTTAGGGTTTGGCAATGTCGACTGAATTGACATATGATGTGTATGGTGAAAAATTGTGATGGATGATGGAATGAGGTGGGGACTAGGGGCGTAAAAGTAAAGGTTTACAGCTTATGAAAATGTAAGCAAAACGGACACATTATATAACTGCTGACAGGTGGCTGCTGGGTGTGGAGGCCAACTCTGGGGCGCAGGCTATGATTTTAGAGCAATCATGCCCATACTTGCAGCCTCTAAGGTGGGTTGTGTTAAGGGGGTGTCCGACTAAATGTACAATAAAATTAATATCTTCTTATTACGGGTTAAATTGGTCCCCAGCAAGCCACTAGTATTTGTGTTGGCCAGAATGGCACTTACGTTATTTTATATAAACCAGGCTGCTGATAAGTGCATTATCACTAAACACACATTCATATCAACTACTTTCCACAGAGGACAAAGAGGACAGAGTAACAAGTAGTCAGGAGATAAACACACATTCAGTCGCATGATTTAAGGTAGAAAAAAAACACAAAACTAGATGTGAGATTAGACCATAAAAGGACTCATTAAGTCATGATTAAAGGCCATTTGCGCACGATACATTCAGCACGATCATTTATCTTTAAGGAAATAACCTTTCCAGGGTCATACTAATAGATTGAAATGGAATTATTTTTTTTATATTTCTGTAGAATATTCTAGACTTCAGACTTAGATTTCCTTTCATTCACCGACGCAATTTAATCAAATTCAAATTATGAAAACGCCCCATGCACCTGGAAAACCAGATCAGATCTTTCCCTCATCAATTAAAACACAAGTCCACACAGGTGCACATATGTGCTCGTGTGAGGAAAACACAGACTTACCTCCACGAGGATCTCTCGGGTGGTTAGAACACAGTTTTCATCAGGGAAAGTCTCACACAACTGGTCAAAGGTGGCCATGCTCTCCCTGAAACATATTCACTCTATCAGGACAAATGTGTTTTTTGTCGTCACTGTGCACCTTAAGAGAGATGGCACGTTAAATTGGGTTAAACTATTAATTTGCAGAAATGTTGTTAATGTGTCTATTTCAGTGTTTTGTCACTGCTGACCTCCTTACAGCAGACCAGGTCTTCTTCAGGCGATACACGGCGTTGGACTGCAGGGCGGAGAGGATGGCCCTCAGTGAGGAGAAATTCTTCAGCTGTCTACACTCCTACAGAGACAGGTCATAAGGATTTGTTGCGTTTCTTGATCAAAATGTATATTGATTGAACTCACTTATTTGAAAATAACTTTCCCCCCTGACCTGTGCTATGGCGATCCACCACTCGACGGTGCGCCCTCGGTGGGCGGGGTTGGTGTGCGTGCATCGGGGGGAGCTGGGGGCAGTGGTGGGGTACGGGAAGGGAGAGGAGGAGGACGTGGGTGATGAGGTGGGAGAGGAAGTGGGAGGGCTGGGCGAGGACGGGCAGAGCAGTGAGGTGATGACACGGTTGGTGATGGCGTTGAACTGGGAAATGGTGGCGCGGACGGTGGGTGCCAAGTTTCTGCTTTCTTTCTTGTCACGCTGGGACCAGACACAGCCCAGGCAGTGGAAGGGCACCACACGGACAAACAGATCCTGAGGGAGACACGGGGGTGAGGAGACACAGCAGGAATGAGTGACCCACTGTCAACCGTGGAAGTTGTGGTTTCATACATTTGTTGATAAAACCTACAGCGTCCAGTCTGGTCAGCTGCTCTGCCATTTCTCTCACAGGGAAGTCCATAAAGCTGCACTTGTCCTCCTCCTTTGCGGATGTGTCTCCTCCATCCTCCTCGTCGCTGGGCTCATGCTGCAATGATTTACCAGCGTGCTGTGACGCAGAGCGACCGCAATCTGTCAAACACAGCACATCATAAATGACAGTGAAGCAGGCATCACCATGGACACTGAGCAAAGAGCAAAAACAAACATGCAATAATGTGTCTCTCATATAGGAGGTGGTAGGATGGTTATTTAACATATGGTAAAAACGACATGTCTCTCTCTCTCTCTCTCTCTATATATATATTCATTTGACTAAATTTCACTTGTAATCATCCACATGAGCATAACTGTACTAATATGAGATTCAAGCTAAAGCATATTTTTTTTTGTTAAAGAAAGAAAGTCTTTTTTTTTATATGCAGACAGACACTGTTGTTGTCCCAACGACAAACAGACGAAATGACCGATCCAAAGGGAACTATATGAGGTAAAACATATTCTTCTCATTTTACTTTGTTCCTGGAGCCTTTTGAGCAGGGTCTCAGCAGTCTGAGCCAATCGCCTGCAGCAGAGGCGATGCCGCAAATGTTCCAACAACAGCCTGAGGGCCTGGAACTGAGGAGGGTCATGGAAGTCTTCATTGTGGTCCTTCAGCCACAATCGAATCACAGGGGGTATGTTGCTGAGGGGATGGAGGAGAGGTTATTTTTTTTTTAATATTGAGATTAGGATAACCATGACCTTTTTACGAGCAGCTTCATAAAAAAGGATTATGGGAACACAAAAGTATTCCTTCTGCAAGTTTGTTTGCAAGTATGGGACAATGCCAAACTTTGATTTCACTACATTAACCATAATTGTCCAAACTCAAAGTGGACTGAAGGCGAAACTATTATAATCTCACCTGCGAGCGCAGACACTCTTATCCAGACTGGAAATGGGATCGTCTCTGTGGAAAAGGAAAACACAGTTATGTTCATGACCTGAGAAATATGCATCAGTGGTGGGACAACAGGGAGTTCCAGTGACAGAAAACATGCGGTAAACAACAAAGGTCAGAGGATTGAGCCTCCAAACCCGTTCATCCTGTGGAAATGTCCCGTAACACTTTACGTGTCCAGAAAAACAATGTGGCACCTTATTAATAAGGTGTGGAGAGTCAAATAGAAAAATCACCCTCTTGGAATAGTAACAACATAAAAATGCAGTATAACTGGAGCGTAGAGTCACCTCTCATTTGTGGCAACATGGCCAAAGTTAAAAGAAAAAGGGGGAATTATTGAGACAAAATGTGTCCAAAGAAAGGGACATTCAAAATTTGGGCACAAGTGAAGCATTGTTTAATGTGAAGTTCAGAAGTTATGATTATACTTAATATGCAAATATTCTCTCACTTAGCTCCCATTAAGTTACAGTTCGGGTGGTTTATAAATGAGTCACAGCAACAAAAGGTTTCCTCTAAAAAATCCTGTAAGTCAAAAGAGGCAAAGGTTGTCTGGGGCTAACCTCTCAGAAGGCTCCTGGGAAACCTGTTGCCACCAGCACCACAGATATGAGGGCGACTGTTTGACAAACACTATATGAACTCCACAGAAGAGATGGCCAGTTTCGAACAGACTATTAACAGAACATGAAGCAAGGTTGAGGTTTAAAGAGCAGGAGTCTCTGTGTCTAACCCTGACACATTGGTTACAGATGGCACATTCCCGCAGGTTATTTTCTGAGACGAGTGAAATCTCAGCGCACTGCACGCTCCCTGAGCTTCAGAAAGAGATGAAACTCCTCCTCCGGGTGTGGTGGGTGTAGTCATGACCACTTTGAAATGGAACAAAGTTCCCAGGTGCATGGTTTCGCAGATGACGATAAAACCAAGTCACGAGATTCGCTTTGGGACATAGCACAGCATAATGAGGGTGTTATGTTTCTTTGTCTATTGACATTCCCATATGGCATGTTGTGAAACTTGGTTTTGTTTACAGTTGTGGCTGGGTGAATTTGCATTTTCCAATGTTCACCTGAAGAGCTTTGTCTAAGAACATGCCAGGAATGTAGCTTGTTCACCGGTGCACTGTTGGCACGTATGTTTACGTGCATAAAACAATCGTCAGACGTCATGGTAGAAAACTTTGACCCGAAACATTGGGGCTGTGTGACTAGGTTATAATTTTAATTTCTTAATTTACTAGCATGGTATGTAATTCAGCCAGTTTGTAATGATTAATAATAATTTATTTTCAATTTCCACAGGGCGTTGATGTTGCAAAGAAAAGGAACAACAAAAAAAATCTTATTTATTTCTGGATTTCAATTCAAAAAGTGAAACTCTATATATTATAAAGACACACATGGTGAACTATTTGAAGCCTTTTTTATTTAAATGTTGATGATTATGGCATAGAGCTAATGAAAACCCAAAATTTAGGTTCTCAGAATATGAGAATATTACATAAAACCAATAAAAAAACAGATACATTTTTGATACAGAAATGTCGGCCCACTGAAATGCACCAAATAGCTGGGCTAGTGTCTATCATCTTGCTTTTGACAATCCCCCATAGATTCTCCAGGGCAAGTTTTTTTCTGGCCAGTCAAACTATGGTCATAAAACCAGGTATGGCACTTGGCAGTGGGGGCAGGTGCCAAGTCCCTATGGAAAATGAAAACAGCATCTCCACAAAGCTTGTGAGCAGACGGAAGCATGAAGTGCTCTACAATTTCCTGGTGGATGGCTGGGTTGACTTTGGACTTGATAAAACACAGTGGACCAACACCAGCAAACGTCATGGCTCCCAAAATCATCCCTGACTGTGGAAACTTCCCAATGGACTTCAAGCAATGAGGATTCTGAGCCACTCCACTCTTCCTCCAGGCACTGGGAGCCTTGGTTTCCAAATGACATGCAAAATTAACTTTAAGGCGAGGAGGACTTTGGACCACCGCGCAACAGTCCAGTTTTTGTTCTCCTTAGCCCCAGTAAGATGCATCTTACATTGTCTCTGGTTCAGGAGTGGCTTGACAGGAGCCCATGTCCAGGATACATCTGTGTGTGTGTGTGTGTGTGTGTGTGTGGTAGCTCTTGGTGCACTGACTACAGCCTACGTACACTCTGTGTGTCTTCCCCAAATTCTTGAATTCCCTTTGCTTCGTAATCCCCTCAAGGCTGTGGTTATCCATGATGCTTGTGCATCTTTTTCTACCACCATTTTTTCCTTCAACTCAACTTTCTATGAAGATGCGTCGATATAGCCCTCTGTGAAAAACCAGATTCTTTCAAAAGTACCTTCTGTTGCTTAACCTCCTGGTTGACGATGTCAACGACCGTCTTCTGGACATCTGTCAAGTCAGCAGCCTTACCGAACAATACTAAGAGACCATTTAAAGGCTTGGGAAACCTTTGCAGGTATTTTGGGTTAATTAGCTGATTACAGTGAGACACCGTGGGCTACAGTATTGAACTTTTCCCAGAATATTAAAATTTATTGAGAACATTGGAGTTTTCATTAGCTCGACGCCATAATCTTCAAAATGAATATAAAAAAAGGGCTTCAAATAGTTCACCAAGTTTGTAATGAATCTATATAATATACGAGTTTCCCTTTTTGAATTGAATTTCAGAAATAGAAGAACTTTTCCTCAAAATTCTAATTCATTGAGATACAACTCTTGGCATCAAAGTAAATAATTGCACTACCTAAAATGCTCATTGGGCAAAAGCTAAACTGAGACGATTCCTCCCAGGCAAATGTCAATAATAATAACATGTGTGGGCTTAACGACTAGCTGACTGTGCTTTCAAGGCTTTTGTTAACGCGTCACAGTTCTACAAGAATCAGCAGAGCCTAAGTGTGGACATTTTCTCACCTCTGAAACAGCAGTTTGATGAGGGTGCTGGTGGAGGTGAAGGCCCTGTAGGTGGAGAGGAAGACATGGACGAAGTCGGGCTCCTGGTGTTCAGGGTCCAGCAGGTGGGTGACCAGACGTTCCAGCGTGGCGGCCTTCAGCCTGCGCACCTTCACCGTATGGTACTGGACAAAGCTGAAGGCCATTGGGAGCTCTGCCATGTTGGAACTCGGCACAACAGGCTCCCTGCGCAGTGTTATGCCAAATACAGCCCCATCCTCCTCCTCCTCCCCCCACTCCTGCACCGGATCCTGCAGAGGAGAATGCAAGGTCATCAAGATCTGGCAAATATTAACGCAAATATATGGCCAATTTAACAAAGACAGCAACATGAAACACAATGTTTTTTTGTTGAAGTGTCACATAAAACATGATGGGAAAAACAATAATTTCCTGAACTTAATGGGGGCCTTTGGAAGGTTTGCCAATATTTCCCTCAATATTGTGTTACTTTGTGCAAATACATGAATCGCAGTCAATAAACATAATTAAATACCAAGCATATGTTTAAAAAAGGTTCCTTGACTTAATCACTAGAAATATAACTTGCGGACGAGTCATTAAGCTCCTTACAATCTTGACGGGTTAACTGAAATACTGAGACAATCTTACATATCTGCTAAAAAAATACCTCAGTCATGACAAATGCAAAGAGTCATTTCATTAATAAGGGTTTGACTCAACGTCGATTACCCACATTCTTTTACATAAAATTACATTAAATTTCATTTGGCTGACGCCTCTGTCCAAAGCGACTTACAATAAGTGCATTCAAACTGTAAAGATACAAACTCCGACCCACAAGAGCTATGCAGATAAATTCATTTAAATTAAAACAATTGTAAGTGCGTTCTTGAGCTTCTGCCAGGGACCCTGTGTTAAGCTCTGAGCGCAGACAAGAGATCTGGTTTCTGCACTGATGTTTGGGCAAAGAGTCGGAGGGAGAACCTTTTGAGCCATGGCCACGTTTTTTCGTCATTAAATTCTAACATAAGGTTAAGGATAGCAGCAGTTGATTCAACCCAAATCCAGTTATTCTCAGTATGCTGTGTAAACCAATTGGGAAAAAACAGGAGAAGCTGGACATAGAAGACAGTTATTGCCATCAAGCTACAACAACCTTTCCATAAGTCACTATATATCTCTGTACACGGCCGAAAACTTCAATAAGGATGAGTAAAAAAAAACACAAAATAACACACAGAAACCTTTTGGAGTTTCACAAGTGAGAGATCTGATGTAAAGGCCCCAAAACCCATGAGATGCTGCATGTATAAATATATAATCCCAGCTGACTTTGGCAGAGAGACAGGATCCACCCTGGATAGGTCACCAGCCCATCAAAAACATAACCCCGCGGTGGATGTCTTTTAACTGTAGGAGGGGTACCATACACACATGTATAACACCCAAACTCCACTCTGAAACGATTCGACAGGAAACCTTCTTGCTGTGAGGCATGAGTGTGAATCAGAGACGCGGAAGGCAGGGCAGGGTATTAACAGAACATATTAATGGAAAAACTAGAAGAAGTAGTAGAAGTAAAAATACCAATTGATTCGTAGCGTCAAATATCGCACTATTGAATTTGAGCATCATAAACTGTTTATTTATACTGTAATATCACATGACAAGTTAGTGGATGACACTGATATGTGAATCTGTGGTGAAATTCTTCGAGAACACATGAAAGTGTTCAGGGCTAAATTTATCACCATTTACAAACGAGCTGCATTGCATAGTGATGCAGTCAAAAAATACTGGGAACTAAGAATTCCCTTGCCAACAACGGCGCTCTGTTATTGTGGTGCATATGACAATGCATTCTTGAATCCTGAATCTACAATACAAATAAGTTCATTAGGAATCCCATTGGGTGTTTTGTTCACATACTGGATATTTGTGATAGTAAGCCGAAAAAAATAAGCAAATAAACCAGACCCTCTCTCTGTCGTCTCCACATAAACTGGCGGTTAGAATAATTAGGTTCACAAGAGACAACCCATGCAAACCTGAGAGAAATAAACAGTTGGACTCTAAAGGTCAGTCCGCGGTGACTGTGTCAGTGCAGCCAGGCGTCAGACTGTTTAACTCAACCTACCATAGATAGGTGCCATTTGCCCATGTTTCTGAGTGAACAGGTCCCACAGTGTGCGCGCGTGCGCGCTCCTGACGCTGGAGGCGACTCACGGAGTCGGCTGCGTCCCCCGACACCTCACTTCATCCCGGCTTAACCAACACACTTTCATTTTTACATTCAACAACCTAGCTAACAGGCGACGGATAGCGAAGGAGCGCGGAGTCCGGACCGCGGAGATTGCCCGGCAAATGTGGACTGACCAGTTTTCGCGGGAGTTTAAGACCTGGAATGAGCGGCAATTCACTGGGCGTGGCCAGCGAGCCAGGTGTGTGCGGGGTCGACGGGACGAGCAAATGAAAAAAGGTTACGTCCCAAGTAAACATGAGGCGAAGACGGGACTTACACGTATATTACCAATGCATACCAGTACCTGTGAGTGTTTGTGTGTGTGTGTGTATATATATATACACAAATGTATAATACATATACACACACATTCACAGTACATCGCAAATGTCCCCACTGTGGGACCACAAAGGATTATCTTATCTAATAGTGGGCAACATAGATTCCCATTGTTGTATATCTTTATTGTATTCTTATGATATTATTTATTTAGCATTGCTTTTCTATCTAAACGTTATATAGTGGCTCAGGAAATACTATAAGGCTATACAGTACAATAATTCATTCATATAAAGGCATGTGATATTCCGTCATTGATTAGGCATCCAGCATTGTGGGTTTGGGAAGGCCAGAATTCTCAGTTAAAGATAAAGGCTTTGGGCTCTGGTGTCAACAAACCATGTAGTGATTCATATCCTGCTTCCACTTGAACCTGACAGTGTGGTCGCTGGGTAAGAGTTAAGCCTAACATTTTTTGAAAAACATAACAATGAGTGCACCACAAATTAAAACCACCATTATGTTCATACAAACTAAGAGTATTTTATGCAAAAAAAAAGGAAATCAGTTCATTTTAGGCTTGACAATCTGACTGGATGCCTTATGAGTGTTGGTATAAGACACTCAAAGCACCAGGAAGTATTCTAATATTTATGGTGCATTAATATCAATGTGACAGATAATTATATTAATATTTTATCAATGTTATCAAATTAAAGACCACTACCAGCATGGGTGTGTCCCAGCTTTAGGTCCACCTCACTGCTGTCATAGAATTTATTTTTGTGGACAAGTTATATATAACTTTCCTCGCAGAAGCAATATTGTGACATCTAGTGGCTAAACCTTAAAGAGATCGACTTTGAAATTATCCCATTTCCATATCTCTATATGGATCAGGAAATGGCTCAGCGGAACATTCTGAATGGATTCTCAGCCTTACCAAGACACAAGAAACAATGTTACTATAGTTTTAGGAGACTATATGATTGGTACAGAATAACAAGGAAACTGTCAACTGAGATCTGAATTTAGGCCAAAATCCACATGCCAGTGACAGCACATCTCAGCGCCTCTGCCCCTAAAAAAAATCCGGTCGGGACGGTTTTTCTCAGCTGCTTCCAGCTCAGGTTGCTCACCAACTCATGCCTCTGGTGTCAGGGGAGTGGTGGGGACATACCACATGAAACAGGGCTGCTGTACTCCGAAAACCCGACTGCAGCCTTGTGATGTCAATGAAGCAGAAATCCAAGGAAAAGTATAACAATTAAGAAGATATTTTATTATTACATACTAAATTGAGTATAAGCAACATATTATATGCAGACTGACCAGCACAGCAGATGAGATGTCTTTAATCAGACTGTCTTTTGGTCTTTTAGGTCAAAGGAAAGAATGAGCTCTTTGTTTCTCTAATGAGTCACGGTCTATCTGAACTGAAAATCCACCATCACTCTCCCATGTTTCCCCATGCCACCTAATCTACAAAAGCTGCAAAAAAAAGCAAAGAAACAGACCCAAGAGAGACCTCAATTAGGACCGATTAGGCGCATGAATGGGTGATATGGTGGCAGACGTGCCACAAACAGAGCCACGCCTGCAAGCTGATGCTGAAGCATGTAGGTTGAAGTAATTTCCTCAAAACTTCCCATGGGCAAAAGTCTTTCAGAATTATGAAAGAAAATACAGAAAGGGTGACAATAAACTTCCTGGACAGTCTGTCTTGCTACTATGTCCCTAAAAAAGGCTCTATTGTTGAAGATGTCAAAGAGAAAAACATGTTTAGCTGGATGGGAACAATAGTGGAAGTTTCCCCAACACAGAGCATATGACAGCTTCTCTGTCACAGACCGTAGTTTGTCTGTATTAATGAGTCATCCTGAATGATTCATGACTTGTAAACACCAAAACTAATAGTAAATGTAAGATAGGAGTTAATTTAAATGAAAATAGTTAACTTAACAAAACAAAAAAGTGAAATATCAACCATTTAAAAAGATGCATGCTAAATGGGTAAAAGGCGACTCTGGCAACAGATTAATCTTCAGGCCACTGTAAGATATTTAAGGCAAATTCAAAAAGGTTTGTTCAGAGGTTTTCAAAGTGGGAGGTAGGCCTCTCCAGAGGGGCTATTGGCAGTTCAAGGGGAAGCCCAGTGAATTAAAGTGAAATAATATTACATATTATCAAAAAGAAATAGAACAGCCTAAATATCTGTATTCAGGTTCAGGTGATGCAGTGGTGTTGGGGAAATGTATATTTTGTCCCCTCAGTCAGCCACTAATAAAAGCTTTAGGAAAGCCCTGTGTTGCCCAATGTAATCTCAAACAGACAAATCTGGGTGTTTACAGTGAGGATCAGTGTAGTCATTCTTCACTACCAACACCACTGATTTAAGCTAAAAACGTAATTACCCCCGAACTTAAAATAGTTCTCGAAGACAAAGCCGCAAAATGAAGTCAAACAGGAAGCAGAGCCGATATAGTCAACAAACTCACCTCACACTGTGCATCCGTGTCCAACAACTGGAAGCTCCTCAGCCACACGCCGGGCTCAGAGTTCATGTGGATGTCCACGCAGTGATTCGGCCTCAGCCACAGTAGCTTCCTCAGCCTGCCCATCTTGCCCATTTTGCAGCGGAGGCTGCGAGACTCCTCTCCATTGCCGCCTCCAAACAAAGGAAGAGCGATCCTCATCTCCGGCTCTGTGTCACGCTACGGGCCCACACGCACACCTCGTCAGATCTCTCCCACACCTTCTGCCTCATCTGTGTCAGGGAGGTGAACGCAAGTACAGTCAGCCACTGGACCTGGCAGCCTAATGTTTTTTATATATTTCCTTTTGAACAAAACTAAAAAGCAATAGCTTCATGGTCAACTCAAAGCATTATGAACCTAAAATCTAAAATGAAACAGGGTCACTGGTAGTTAACAATGACTAGAAATTCATGATTAGATTATACTGTAAATGCAAGGACAGAAATAGGGTTAATGTCTGAGCCTAACTCAATTCATTAGCAGCAGCGGGACAGCACAATAAGGTTAAGTATTTCCATTGTCTATCCTTTCATAGGGAAAAGGGCATGTGAAACCACCACACTACAGAGTAGAGATAGAACCGTCTTTTAAAAGACACATTTTGTCTTAATGGATTGACAACATAAAGTTGGCAATATACTGTTAAAAAGAAAAACATATAATACTCACTATATAGAGCATACATATGTCAGTGTGTTAGTATTGTATTTAGTGAGCAGTCCTGGCAGAGTGTACGCTCTAGAAAAAAAATCATATTTATCAATCAATGACAATGAGAGTATATTACTTTCTGCTCCGAGTTCTATGGTATGAACTTCATATAATTCAATTACAAGTACAAAGCAAAACCAAACCATCTTAATTCCTGAGCACAACTATTTTCTTTCGCCTCTCTAAACATTCAAATGAGACCATCAAAAGATACAATCCAAAGAAAAGTCCCTTAACTGTAATGCTGCGTCCCTTCAATCGGTATCCCTTGAATCCTGGCATAATCCATGTTCAGCGCTGCGCTCGTCCTGCCAGAAAGTGAATGCAGAGACAATGTGAAACTTGGAATGAGACACACGCACTGAACACTGAGGAGTGCTTGTTCTTTGTGTTTGTGGGTGGATGAAGCTCTGTGGGCATGTTTGCTGGAGCGCATGTGCGCTCTCCGTGTAGTTTGGACGTAATCCGATATGTAGAATAATTGCAACTTTAATTGCACTGAATATACTGTTGTTTCAGCTTGCTGCCCTTCTCATTGCCTTTTGTTTTATTCTCAACCGCAGGGGGAAACATTCAAATCTATTTGTTAATATATGTATGATGATAAAATCCATGACTTTTTACCATCACACTTGGTGTTTATTATTATTTGCTTATTGTTCACCAACCTTCATCTCATTTGAGATAGGCAAACACTGTTTAACATTCAGAAATGTTAGAAAACAACCCCTAAAAGATAAAATGCACTCATTTGAACGCTGGATAAAGGTAGCTACACCTCATTTTGTTCTCCTACTTTATTTTCTATGTAGATTCTGGCTTTCTTTTTTCGCCTATATACAGTACATTCAATTTCAAATTGTGCAGAAATACTAGCAAACAAGCATTTTGAATATGCAGCTCCCATGGGCAAATCAGGTTAATTTCAGGGAATCTTTAAAAATCCATAGCTTTAATGATAGTCACATATTGTGATGAGCATTAGCATCGACTGTGTGGGATTGCTCTCCTTGCTGTTTGGATGTACGCTGAGGTATGTAATTATCACAACTTTAATGGCAGTGTACGTCCCATTGTTCCAGCTCCTCATTAGCATGAGCCCCGAACCCCGTGCCTTTGTCTTGGCACTTGTGAGTGATTCGTCCGTACACATTTCACAGCATATACACTTTGTGTTGGTCACTGGAATTGGTCCGAGCCAAGTTAGCTAGTCTGTCGCTATGCCGAGTTGAAATGTTTCTCACCTGGAAGTGGGTTGCTGTGTTCTTTTCAGGACGTCACGACAGCCTCACGACTGGAACTCCACGCATACCGCACACGCAGTCACGCACAGACACACACAAACACGCGCGGTTGACTTGTCTGTTGGCAGCAGTTGATTAAAACGCTCACGCGCTGCTGGCAGCGATTCAAGCTATGCATCAGGAAGCGCAGGTCCTCCTCGTAACGCCAATTGGTCGATGAACTTAAAAAAAAAACACACCAATAACGTGTTTGTTTACCACTGACCGACATACACATTATAGACGGAGTACAAACTTAATACGTTAGACCTGCATATAACCCCCTTCAACAATCTACCTAGTATTATAAATGATTTTTCCTGTCTATCATGATTAACACACACTTTTTTAAGGTAAATGTTTACTTATTTCAGTAAATGTAAGATGCACAATAGTAACATGCACTGCCTTTGTTGTGATGATAATACACACATATGTTTTTATCATAATAACAAGTAACATCCTTTTCTGTTTCCACGCATTTCAATATTTTACTCGCACCAAGTTTGCTTTAAATACAATTTATAGCTTGTTTTTTTTTACTACCAACCTGTACAATTTAACGAAGGACTTGAGGTACTGAGGGTTAACTGTTAGAAAATGTAGATGACAGTATTACAAAAAGTTAACAACTCACTGTGGGGAGGGGGGGGGGGTGTGATTTATGAAATGAATGTGATATGAATCTAAATGCAAATCTGGGGGGTACAATCACAGCGGCTCTGATTCAAACCTGCTGCACACACAACGGAGCACAGACTGCGCGAGATAATTAAAGAGAGAACACCAAAAGAAAGAGGTTATCGTATAGTGTTCAGATATGAGATAAGATAATAATAAGAATGTTCTGCCAAAAACTCAGAACAAGACGATGGACAACTACCGGTTGGAGGAAGCACCCGTTTCTGAGATGCTGAACATGGTAAAGATAGTTCCAGTGTTGACAGGTTTGTGGTGTTCTTGCGATTCACCCTTGAACAAAGGCTGCATTTGTTACAAGTTTTGGTTCTCATTTTACCGTAGGTTACAGTGCATCACGTGTGTAAGATAAGCAACATTACACTCACAAAGCATATGTTTCGCTCGGCAACAACAGCCAACTAACTGCACTCATCTTTCGTGTTTTCAGCCATTCATTGATTTTGGAAATGAAACGCGCTGTTCTGTAGAAACTGAAAACTGAAAGATGATTTGGTTCAAACTGTAAGATAATATTGCATTATAAACGATTGGAAACCTCCTGACTTGGTCCTCAAATGAAGCTCATTCACTGTAGTCGCTTTCGGGTTCAGAGCGTTTGCTATTTTCTTGAGTCTTGAGGATGTGGTGTTGGATCAGAACTTGCCCTTCTTCTTCTTCCAGGGCTTCTTCTTGGACTTGGAGTCAATGATCAGCTGAGACTGGCGCTTCAGTACCTCCCGTGAGATGATGTCAGTGTCGTCGTCGTCGTCTTCGCTCTCGTCCTCTGAGACATAAACGGTGAGAGTTCAGCAAAAGAAGGCAATGCAGACCTTCTATTTCTCAATGTCTCTCCCTTCTCCCTCTGTGTGTTGCTCCCAACTCACCATCATTGAAGAGGTCCAGGCTTGGGTCTTCGGGGAGCTGGACTCGGGTGTTAAAAGCCGGTAGTTTTCCCTCAATCCTGACGAAGAACTGCTCAAAGCGGTACACAAACACAGTCAACGGTCAGTTATCACCTGTGGGACCAGTATTTTATAGCAGTAACATTTTTTATTATTGTTTTCTATGATTTCTATCAACAAAAAACATTATTTCCATTCCTCTACTGGGTTTTTTGCATCTACTGATTCGATTTATAATGTGTTAATAAATGACCTTGCCCTTAATCCCATTCACATAGCATGATGAGCAGGTTTCATTTTGTCTTCTATGTTCTCCTAATATAAAATCTGACACGAGGAGCAGGCCAATCATTTCGAGATCTAAGGTTTGTAGAGGTGCAGCACCAGAGCAGGCCAAATAATGTCCAACCGTAGCAGTCGAGCAATCAAAGCTGGACTGATTCCCGCTCTGAGTTACGTCAATTCCAAAGATTACACATTTGTTTAAAAAAAAAATGGATCTTAGCATTAGAAAGTGGCCAACAGACTATTACATGTTTCCCATAGGAAACCCTGATATCTGCTGTTCTCAAACAGAAAAGGCGCTGCTGGGTGTTATTAATCAAAAGCAAACACTTCACATTGTTCGGATGGCTGCCTGTCTATTCAGTAGACAAGTAGTGCAAGCAGCAGAAAATATACAGCGAATGCTGCTGTGCTGGTCATGTATGTCGTGAAAGCTTAAAGAGGTGCCCCAAAATAACCTTTGTCAAAACCACATACATCATTGGATAGTCAAACTTGAATTTAGGCTGGGTTCACTGAGATAAATATAAGGTTTTTAAAGCCCATATGTGTTGGTACTTGGTAAAGTTGATGAATACACCCATTAAAATGATGAAAAACATTATATTAGATCATTGACTTAGATTTAGTTTGGCCTTAACTGACACACAGGAGCAGCCTTGACAATGTTCTGTGAACGCCTGATAGTACAGACAGCCTCCTGCACCGCAGTGCAAGTTGTGTCGGCACTCAAACACAAAAACATTTTAAAACCAACAATAATGCCTGTGGGAAAAGAAAGTATTTTTGACTTTGGTGCATCAAATTCTAAAAAAGACTATTAACACCGTCTAAGACTAAGGCGGCAGTTTCTAAAACACCAGGGATTTCTTTGAAATGCACACACAAACCAGTTTTAATTAAGATCCTAAACAAATCCCTTTTCAGTGACAGAGGTATTTATAGGGACCGCATGACTGGCAGTGCATCAGAGACGCTAATGTGTAATGCTGCCTGGTGCCAATATTGTCAGGTGTGAAAAGTATGTTATGATTTTATGACATTATGATTCCTTAAAGGACCTGCCCTTGCATATTTACCGCACCCTTTATCATACGTTTTTCAAAGGGATACCCGAGGAAAGTAAAAAGCCAAAGCCTGAAGCAGAACCTGTATTTTCAGCCTCTCCTCACCTCCTCCTCCTCCATCTCCTTGGTAACAGCAGCCAGATCTTTCCCGTGGAGCTCCTCCTGTAGCAACTGCAACTTCAGCTCGCACCGGCTCATCAGCTCCAAAACAAACTCATCCGAGTCTGGGGACAGCTCGGACACTGCGTCCTCGCTCTGGAGAAAAATGGCAGAGTGGTAGTAACAGACATGAGCTTTATGGTCACTTGGAAGTTACCAATTGCCAAAACCAATACTGACCGGAGTGATGTGTTGAAGTTTGTCTGCCAGGTGCTCCACTCCGGCTCGAATAGTCCTGAGGGTTTTAACAAGCGAATCTAGGCTCTTTTTAGCTGCATCGCACCTCAGCTGCTGAGCCTGCAGCTGCTGCTCACACTCCTCCAGCATCTGCTGGTCACTATCAGAGCAACAGATGAAGACAGGTAGAGAGAATAAGCATTAAACATTACACTTTTTTGTTGTTGTAGTACATTTACTAGTCTGTCTCGCTGTCTCACCCGGAGAGCTTCGCCTCTCCAGAATATTTCATATCCTGGAATTGTTGGTTCAGGAGCTCCTTCTGCTCCTTCAGCTGCTGCAGTAGTTTCTCATTCTCCCCCTTCAGCTTCTCCAGATGTTGGTGCGTCTCCTTTTGTGATATAAAGCGCTCCACTATCTCCTGCACACGGGAAGCATGTATTCACTTCGTATGAACGCAGTAGGAACTGCAAATCTCTGGCTTTCTACAGCCATACCTTTATATCGGTGACTCCAGTGGTCTCTTTGATGCGTCGGAAGGCCTCCTCAAAGGTGGAGATGGCCTTCTCCTCATCACCCGTCATCCTGGTGGTACTGCGCTGGACTTCACTGCCCTGGTCATCCGGCTGCATAGCTGTTCTCTGGTTCTGCAGATAGCGCAACCAGTGCAAATGTAAATAAATCCTTTTCACCATGTACAGTATAGTGTCTCTGATTAGATCATTATGAGAGTGAGTGAGAGAGTTTCATCAAAAAATAGTACACACCTAGTGAGCAAGTATGCAATCAAAAAAAGGGAACAACGTCAAAACACAGGCATACACATCAAGAACATTTCTGGATTGCACACACTGTATGATGTGATAACCACAGTGTGCTTCTCACCCTTCGATCAAGTTTTTCAGCCTGGGCCTTGCGCTCTTCAACTTCCTTCCTGTAGCTGGCTATAACACGTTCCCTCTCTTTGCGCTCCTTGTAGAGCAGTTCCTCCTGCTGCTGTAACTCGGCCTAAAAGAGAGGAGAAGGGGAAGGAGTGATGGGAAAAGAGCAAGGCAGACAAGGTAAGGCACTCTTGGGAAAGGATATGTTTGTTCCAACAATGTGAAGGTGTAAAGGTTTAGGATTCGATTTTGAAATATATGAACTTTTGAATTGTATGCATTGTAACTACTTAACATGTGACTAATGTAATATGTTGATGAGTGATGACTGATGACGAGCAGTGACGAGTGAATCAGCCTGTGAAGCCGTCACAGGAGAGGTTTCATGTCACCTTGGCAGCATCTTTAGAGAGCTGGGCATCATTGTACATAATCTGCAGGTGGTGATGCTCCTCTCTGTGCTTCAGGATCTCTGCTTCCAGACTGTCCAGCTGGCCCTGGAAGGTCAGACTCTCCTCCTGAAGCGGTGAGAGTGAACAAGAGAGGAACAGACAGAGAAAAGCACACGCAAGATATTGTTTCATGATCTGGGAATAAAAATCCCCCCAAAAAATAAAATCTACACATTAAAAATAACAGCGAGACCCATTAAAAGTCAAATGTATGTCGTAGCAGCGTCTCTTTTCAAAACCCTGTTGAAGTGTCTTCACTCTCATTTGCATGTACAGGTGTACAATTAACTTAAAAATATGTCTATGTCTTTGGCAAGCAGACAAAAATCGCAATGGGAAACTCTAGTGTCAACAATGCTCAAGGGCTGAGCTTATGTGGCACATCCTTTTATATTGTGTGCATGTAGGACAAACCTGGAAGTGACCTTTGAGTTTCAAATAGTTTGTCATGATGTTCTCAGCCTCCTTGCACTTGAAATGGGTCTTCTCCAGGCTGTTCTCCAGCGCCCGCAGGTTCTATTGACAAACACACTCTCTAAGCAATCTCTAACTGGACTCATCTGTCACCCATCAGAGAAAGGATATGGGAATATTGACAATTTGCTCATCTTTGCAAGTACCATGGCCTCTTCTTCCATTTTCCGAGTGCGAGCATCGGCAGACTGCGCTCCGTTGCTGCCCTCAGGGTTCATCCTCTGGTACTTCGTCCTCAGCTCCTCCAGGCGCTGGTGCTGGGTCTGGGTGCTGTGTTTGAGGGCGTTGAGGCGCTTCATCTTGGACAGCACCTTCTGGTCCAGGGTCGTCAGGGCCGCCTGACAAACAAAAGGACGGTGACAGGGAAAGTGTAAACGGGCAAACAGAGGCTGACACACACTCAGACACAGGTGTCTCTCTGCCCCCCCTCAACCTTGCTTGACATGTTGCGGTAGGCATCCTTCTCCAGGCCTCTATTTTGAAAGGCCACTTTGATGATGTGCTCATCGCCCTGAGGAGGTAGATGCAACAAGATTAAAAAATGTGTTTATCATATACACAACAATAAAAGAACACAGTTCCCGGTAATTCAATTCTCAAGTCTCAGATTCCTGACTGTGCCAAAAAAAAGGTGCCCAGGAAAAAAGAACAAGCAACAATAACAATAGTTGTTAAAATATATATATATATATATATATATATATATAGACAGGGAAACAAAATAAGATATAGAATAATAAACTTAACAGATGTGTTATTACAGTTAAAGTGACCAGTGACGTGAACAGTAATGTTTAACTTGAAGTGAATGACAGCCTAGCAGCCTGTTGAGATGTGTCTTTGGCAGCAGTATACAAATAAATGTATCTTACAGCCTCGGCCTCTGCCTGCTTCCTGTACAGCCTCTTGTTGTTCTGCCTGAGCTGACGGATGCTCTCCGTGTTCCTCGTGATGCTGGATTGGGAGCTCTCGTAGAATGCACTTCTGTCGCCCTCTGGTGGACAGCGAGAGCAACAACACACAACAACACGAGTCATTTTATAGTTCACTGTAAATACGGTTTACAACTTCTGTTTGAAGTTAATTGTGGGTTATTCCCCTCTACATACACGACCACGTGTTAATGCCACGACGAATCATCAAAGTTCAGCACAAAGACGCAGATATACGAACACTTTCTACACGAAAGAAAACTCACCCAGTAGTTGGATTTTACGCTGCATCTCTATTATTCGCTCGTGTAGCGGAGGCTTAGTGGAGCCGGAACCAAATGACATATTCCTGGTTATTGTTGAACTTTACACAACTGCCACTGTAATATGGCCACATTCAGCGTTAGTTTGAACCAAGACGATGAGCTCTTGTAGGCTTGCCTGCCAGTCTTGCGTTGCCTGGCAACCTGCAAACATTAACCCTGTGTGGAGCAACTGATGACAAAATACAGGCTGAGACAAACACCAGAAGCTAGGGTATATATGCAATCTGTAAATGATACGCCTTTATGAGCACTTAAGATGTCATACCTGTGACTTTGTTTAAATGTTAAGAAATTCCAAAGGAAAAATTCTCACATTTTTGAAAAATATATCAAAATATTTAATAGTTTTATATTTCAAACCGCGTTTTCTGCATTCTGTTCTAAATAACAAACAAAAAAAAGTATCATCTCTCTTCAGAGATTTCTCTCTAAGACCAGTAACAGTGATGAAAAAGCAATTGTCTCACTTCCTTTTTGAACACTGGTATGGCAACACCAACTTTTATTAGTTTACAACAAAATGAGGCAAATTTGCACATTAATCATGAATATGTCAATGTTCAGAAAACATTTTGAGGAGAAAAAAGTACAAAAGCTTTCTAAAAATAAGAACAATTAGTTCAAGTTAAATCTCCTTGCATCATAAGTAATCTCTTAAGGCTTTGAGAAACATACTCAACTTGGAATTATCTTCAGTTGAGCAACATTGCTTTGGTGAGTTAATTTTAAGAAGTGCAACATGCTTAGTTAAACCGAAAGGACCAGAATTTTATTGGGAATCAGCAGGTAAAATCTGCCTGGCCCGAGACATTACTGAAAGGTAATTGGAAAGCCTCCACATGAAATATATGACCTAAGTAAAATAACAACAGTTCCTGACGGTAACTGTTATTTTATTATGCTTATGTTGTCTCCCAAATTTCTTCTGTCACAAAATCATTTGTTTAGAAAGTAAAGGGAAATGGTGGGCTTAAAAATCTGTAACAACATACCACAGAAACAGAAATGTAAAGACATCATGAATGAATCCCATTTGACGGCTAAAACAAAACATTCTGTGACTACACAATGTAGTACAGGAAATGGCAAGCAAGTCCTCCAATGATTCAGCTTCACACGCACGCACGCACGCACGCAAACACACACACACACGCGCACACACCTTCCACCCGTTACTTAATCTACAGATTTGGGCTCATTGTTGGATTTGTTCAAGAGCGTGAGCAGGTTCTGCGACATGAAATATGGCCTCTCTGCGGATCCATCGTTGCGCTCTATGTCCTCCACTGTGACACGGAAAACAGGCAGTTCAGAGACAACATTTTCCAAGCAGCATGCTAACACTGAGCTATTTGTTACCCCTGCTTGTGTCAGCTGTCTAAAATCAATTCGTCTTTGAGAAGGAAACAACATTTTTATAATTTGATATATTGTTAGTTTTAAGAGAAAACAAAGCCCTACATTTTCCCAGTTGTGGTTACTTGTGTTTTTCTGTTTACATTCTTTTTTTTTCCTTTTCTGTAGAAGCTTAGATATCCTGATATATTACTAAAACATGGGTGAAGTTAGTCAAAGCCAGAATACTACACTTCAAAGACTAAATCAATCAATCAGTGTGAAATTGGCGAACATGAAAACTCACCCGCTCCAGAGCAACCTGGACACACACATACAGTATGTGCCCATTCCAAAGTGACACACATTGTAATTGACTACAATATTAACAATAATATAAATGATTACAATCACCTTTAATCAAGATTCACAGCCAATAAATATGGAATGTGGTCATCAAATTCATTGGAAAATCTACTTACATCTTTCACAAGGTGACGAACAAGATAAGAGGTACAAAAGCATCCAGAGACATAAGATGTTAGATAAGAGCATTCAGAAGGCCGTGTCAACACCATGCAGCACTTAGAGAGAGAGGGAGAGAGAGAGAGAGAGAGAGAGACAGAGACAGAGACAGAGACAGAGCAGAGAGAGAGAGAGGATAGGGACCGAGTCAGGTAGTTGTGGTTAGTAAACAACAGAGGGGGCTGGGATCCACAGAGTCACGGGAGAGGTCTCGATGGCTGCATTGCACTTGCGCCAGTCCAAAACACCAAGGCAAGTAGGTGGCAGTACAATACATTGAATTTGGCGAGCATCTCCACAAGACTGAAGCCAAAAAAATACAGCATAGGCATACACTACAGTCGCATATATGTATCTATACACAAGTTCCATAGGGGGGAAAAAAAGACCCAATATTCAAACGGTATCACAAACATGTCTGAAAGGTTTTGGCGTCAGCTGGTATTATTGTAAACGGTGAAAAAAGATCGACCATCGGTTGCGATGCGCTTGTTCTCGACCGTACACGGTACTGAAGTGGCCCTGTAGTGCATTCATCGACAGGATCAAGACGACAAATATCAGTGACACGAATCAGGCACAGGTTCAGCACTCACAATGTTATACAGATCTTCACCAAAAAAACAAAACAAAAAACAACACGAGAGAGCAGTTTTTTCTTCTTCTCCAAGCTACAAAGACGCACTGGGCTTTTTTGACCTGCTGCCGACTTCACATCCCGTCACCGCAACCCTTCTGCGGCCCCAACATCACACCGCTGGCGGAGCAAGGCCGTCGGACAAAAATTGAGCTTGTTGTATGCCGCACATTTATCAGGTCCGTACACCAAGTTGTACGAACAGTTCTTTCATTCTTTCAGCCGTGGAGAGGTTAACCTAGCCTCCATTTTTTTATTTTTATTTTTCAGGTCATTTTACTCCTGTGGTGCAGACGGGGCATTTTCTTCCTTGGATTCCTCCTTTTCCTCTTGCTTTTCCTCAGGCTCCTCCTTCTCAGCCTCCGCGGCCGGACGGGTAACCTCGTTTTTTTCTTCCTCTTTTAACTCCTGCTTTTCTGCCTCTTCTTTCACCTCTGTGTCTTCCTGCTTCTCGACCTCCTCTGCCCGACTAACTATCGGCTCCTCACTCTTCTCTTTCGGCTCTTCAGCGTCTGCCTCAGACTGCAGCGGCTGCTCCTCTTCGTTTGCCTGCTTGAGTACCGTCTGCTGTTGCATTTGCACAGCTCCGTCCTGCTGCTGCTGAAGAGGCGTTTCCTCCTCCAGTTTCACTTCGTCCCCTTGCTTCGCTGCATCTGCCTGCTCACCGCCGTCACCATTTTCCTCCAGTTTAATTGTTTTCGAGAGAATCTCATGCAGCTCCGGGGACATGAAGTAAGGCCTCTCCGATGAGCCATCGTTTCTTTCCAAGTCCTCACCTTTTTTAGTGCGCGCGGATGCATTTGTAGTGTGTCGGAATTGTGTTAGCGGAAATAAGGGAAAAATTAAACATGGAATGAAGGTGAAACAAAAGGAAAGGGAAATTAATGGGAGAAACAAGACAAAGAGAAGAAGAGTGTCAGAAACACAAAAGAAGAAACTCCAAGTTCAGCTTAAGACAGTTGTTTCAGTACATGAAACCATGAGGGGGATTGAAAAAAGACTGCAAGAGACCTTGCTTCAACTGAACAAAATATTACTCACAGAAGCAGAGGAAGAGTGTGTCCACACACATGGAATACACACTGAAGAAGCCGTGGGCGATGAGGTAGGATCCCACTACCACTGTCTAAATAACACAAAATGACACAAATCAAGACCCGTGTTGTACTTTTGCTATTAATGACTTATTTTTAAATTCTTTATTTTTCTCTTTTCACATATTTTTTTTTCTTTTTGGTATTGTTTCATGATTCTTCTCGCAATGTGATTGAATTTAAGGCACTGTGCAAAAAAGTGTTTCTGACCATTATTGGCACCCAGTAGTAGTTCAGAGATGGCGCAGCATCCTCCACTGCTTTGATTCTCCCGGAAAAGAAGAAGAAAGAGAAGATTCCTGCAGAGAAAAATAATTACAATAGATGGATTTGAAGGGGGCAGATCTAAAAAATGGATGCCATTTGTCTAAAAAAAATAAACACTTCCTTACCAACGATGCCAACAATGAGGAGTTTTCCAAGAAACAGCAGGAAGTCAGTCACTTTGTCTAAAACTGCCACTCTGAGTTGAAACAGGTCCAAAGCAGAACATAAGCATCAATTTTAATTTGGCCAAGAATAACTTTAAAGGGGATTCATGTTGTCGTCTGTAGTAATAAAACAAATGTTGTTATTAATGTGATGAAATCCCACCTGACGATGTTCCTCATGAGAAGGAAAAAGGCATCTCGAGCAGAAGTACAGAAACTTTTTCCATAGATGGCAATCTAAGGAAAAAACTAAACCTTAAAATCTGTACAGACACAACATCCATCGTGAAGCTGTAGCCAGTCACAAAAACTCACCATGATGTAGGCATTTCGGTTGAGGAACTTGATACATTTCTCCAGACACCAGAAGCAGCACTTCATGCAGGTTAGCAGAAATTTAGCGAATTTGTTCTGAGCACCTGAAGGATAATTGAATGGAAGAAGGACATTTACAACCAAAGAATAATCAGAATTTTGCCTATGTGCGGCTCATACTTGAATAAAACCAGGTAAGATATACACGTGATAGACTGTAAGTGTCTCTGTGGCTCAAAAATACATGTCATTAAAATGAGTGAGAAAAACTGTAACTGTATGAAAGGTCCAAACTTGGCCAGCACAAGTTGTTTCGAGTGTAACCAGTATAACTACCACATCCTAAATGTACATAACAATAATGACTAATAAACATAGGAACACTGTGAAAGTATGCAATAAGTCAACATCCAACAATCTCGTTATTCTGATGTGAACTCATCTGACCTTTCAGCTTGTGATCCAGATACTCCAGAACGACCCTGATGACCTGAACCACTGACAAGATCAGGGAGCCAAAAGCCAGGGAGCCTGTGTGGTATCTGTACCAGAGGATGAAACAGAAGCTAGACGTCAGCATCGGAGACTCTTCACGTAGGCAGGTCAAGCCATCTACTGACTTTCTCATCTGTCTTATATTTAGAGAATAACCCAACAGTTTCCTACTTGGAACAGTCCTGAATATATTAGCAATACTCACGTCAATGTCTAAAATGATGTACAGAGTATTTAAAAAAAAAAGTTTCTAATAATATGATCAACTTTTGCCACTTCATATAGTTGCTCTACATGTATGTGTAGTCTTAGAAAAATACAAATCCATCCTCTAACCTGAGGGCACGTCCCAGTGAGGAGAAGATGGGGTAGGAAGGAATGTGCTCCGGCTTCTTAAAGGCCCAGTAATATGAGGCGAAGGCCCCCGACAGAGTGACCTGGCCCAGAGCCGTCACAAAGTTGGCACACCAGAAAAAGAGAAACACGTTGTAGAACTGGAACAGGATCAGGTACTTGTGATAGATGGTCTCACCGCCATAGAAGGCAAAGAGACACTCTGCGTCTGGACACTGAGCAGAGATGTTGGAGGTGTTGAATGTCTGGAGAAAGAGAGAGGAGACAACACAAGTGATTATCCATCCATTCAACTTCCATCTGTACCCGTTACACTTTGAGGGATGCAAAGGGGGCCGAGCCAATCCCGGATGAAATTGGGCTAGATGCGAGCACGCCAGGCATTAACGCTCATTTTCAGTTTCCGATTAACTTAACTCGCATGCCCAAACTGTCACAGGGAAAAGATGCAAACTCCACTCATAACCATTAGGAATAAGATTATCGTAATAACATTTCTGAAACAGTAAAATATGATAAAACTGTGATACAGTCAAAAGGCAGCTAAGACCATTTCTTCCTAAAAAGTGTGAAATATCAACACTAAACTATATATTTTGGATTTAGGCAGATGTTTTCTGAAATTGTACTACCCCCCCCCCACATATCCTGATGAAATTTGAAGTGACATGGACATTTAGAAACACACCTTGGGGTCGCAGGTCTCTCGTGAGTACTCACACTCAGTGTTGTTGAACACTTTGTACACCTGCTCATTCGAGGTGGACAAGAAGCTGATCGGAGCTGTTAAGGCGACAACAAATGAGGGTATCTTTCAAGAGTTTCATTTAGTTCAATGGAAACCATACACCCGCTGCAGTGATAAAGGTAGGCCATAATTATACGAGACATATTTGTTTTGATCATCTTTCGATCATCATCTGAAAAAAGTGAAAGGATACACAGCGGTGACGGCCCAGTAGGCGATTACCACGGCCAGGAGGACAAAGGTCAGCAGTGGGTAGAACAGAGACGACATCACATGCCCAACAGCTCTGAAAAAGACAGAGTTTCATTAGACAAGTCTTACATGAGCAGGCTTAAATATAAATTTAATTGAATATTAATATTATATATAAGTATAATATTTCCCCAAACAAAGCCATGCAACTTAGCACTCCTCTACAGTGTAGATTAAGTATGAGAACTTGGGGCGTTTTCTCTGCTGAGGAACAAACGCAATCAGACAGTGTTTTTTGGGGCCATTTGGACTAAAAAAAACCAACTTCACTTTCACAACTTGGAATGCTGAATGTGTTAAAAAGCAGCCAGCATTACAGATCCAGCAGACACAAGAAAAGCATTAGCGTTTGCTGTGTTTCTGGCCAACTTGTGAGGTCCATTACTGACATTCAGATCGACAGTGACATAAAACATTAGCTCATTCAGACATTCAAATTGTTGATACTCAAAAGTTAGGTGATCATTTCCTCAGGGTTCATCACTACAAGTGATTAAGCACATTACACAGGTGAATGAGTTGACCGTTGGAGGGTTATAGATTGGTGCAGCTTTAGAATATGTGGTCATGTCACTTTCTGATTTATCTGGGACAACAGAATTCATTGACAATACAGGAAGTAAATAAATGCCTAACTGAAACATACCTGCTGGACTCTTTGATGAGAGCAATGGCGATTACGAGTCTCTTCCTGAGGAAGATCAGTAGGAGAATGATGACGAATTCCACAATAGCCAGGATGATCACTGCAGAACAGAGAATGGAACTGATTTAACAGGGCTCAGCAGCCAGTCCACACAGGGTCCTATTAAAGAATGAACGCATGCTTGTGCTCACTGAAGGCCAGCCAAGTCTGTCTGATCTGCAGGTAGACAGCGAAGTCCGTCTGCAGTCCCAAGTCACGGATGGTGACGTCAGAGCCAGGCTCTCCCTTCAGACTGGCAAATTCCATGTAACAGTGGAAAATACCTAAAAACACAGTAAAATATGACGTGTTTTTTTTTTTGTTATTTCCATAAAAGCAGAGCTGGAGAAGTACTGAGAACCTACCATATCCAATTACAAGAATAACCAAAACAATGATGATCCAGACCATGACTCCAGCCAAGTATCGCAGTAGAACGATGAAAATCAAGCTGACGATCATGGCTATCACCAGACCACTGGAGAAGGTGGGCAAATCGAAGTTTTAGTCTCTTAGTTGAAAAAATCTAATAGCTGGAAGTTAAGAAAAAGAACACGTAAAATGCTACAAGAAGGTTTCTTGTAGCATTTTACGTGTTCTTTTTCGGTTGGTATTGTGCACATTTAGCGTTTTTTAAGCAAGTTGATCTCTTATAAAAATATTTCAACGATTAATAATTGTGTTACAAATGCAGTGGTTAAACAGTAACTATTTATTGACTATTGTAATTTCTATTTGTACTTATGCATAAGTTAAGCATTATTCTGCACCCTAAGATAAGTATACTGCCCGCTGACTTACAGCAAAATCCAATGCCAAGACTGAGTGTAGTCTTCAAAGATTCTCATGGCCACCTGGCGAGCTTCAACAACCATATTTGACTTCCTGTAAAAAACGGAAATGAAATTCATTAATTAACCACCAGTGACCAAAATGATCCACCTGTGAAACCTTAAACTGGCAAAACATGCCAAACAAATCCATAAGCCTATAGCTAAATGCTGAACATAATTAGTAATAATGTGTTTAACAATATTTATCCCAAAACTTATAAAAATAAAATATTAAGAAAGAAAAAAATATATATATGTTGTCTCGGTGATGTACAGTAGCTTTACACTCTCAAGCACTGTGATACTAACCGCTGAAAGAATACCGAGCAGGCATACTCATCATCTTGATGAGCTGAAACTGACAAGATAATCCCCTATACTGACTTAAAGACCAAAAGACCATTGTCACGGTAAATGATCAAATCAAAATTAGCCCCCAATTTTTAGTGTCAGCTTATCAACCACAAGACCCTTTAATTAAAAATCTAATCGAAGTATAATGAAAAGTTATTTCAGGACAATTGTATCAAAATGTGGATTTTAATCAATGTAAGTGTGATGTCATTTAAAGACACTGTGCATGACTTTCTGGATTTAAAGAATCTGAAATTATTCTGAGTTATGATTTGCAAATTATTTTTATTTCGCCAAAATATACTTTACATGAAACCATCAGGGGAAAATGACTCACTTTGATGCCTCCAGCACATCGGAGGCATTGATGCTGACGCCCTGTCCGGAATCAAAAGTGGTTTCATTGCCCACCACCACCACCCCGCCTTTCATGGTTCCCAGAGCAGGGAGACAGCGACGCGTGACTGTGGAGGAAGGAGATGATGATCAGTTTTAATAGGGCTCTGTTTGTTCACACAGCTTTTTGTGTGGGTGAACAATAAATGATAAAGCTTCTCACTTACAGGCTTTACTGGGCATCAACATGGCTGGACACAAGCTATTCTTCAGAATCTCAGGAGGACTCTGTGTAAAAAAAAAAAGGAGAACAACTTTGAATATATTTTTTTCTTTCTTATTCTACGTACAGAAAGTGAATGGTCCAATTGTTTACCAATTTAGCAAAGTCCACTCCCTCCTTGCAGAATTGTTTGTAGTAGTCACGGTCTTCTTTGCTGCCTAATTTGGCTTTCACCAGGGTAAGATGTCTGTCTGGACAGCTTTCCACACACAACTGGACACAAATAATGACATACAGTCATGACAATTAACGTGACGTGAAAATAGCAAAAACTGTATTTTTTATAGATTTACAAGATGAGCTTCTTAGTTCCTGACCTGTGTAGTAGGGCATTGTAACTCCAGCAGCACCAGAGGACTGGCACATTTCAGTATGTTGAAATAGAACAGAAGAGGCTTCTTCCTGTTGTTGAAGACGAGTGAAACAAAGCTGTCACTAGCGTCTCAAGTCCAAAATGAGGGGGAGCAGATTATAATAATATCTATAATCACAATCACAGTGTGAACAAGATAAACTGCCCCTGAACATGGGGCATATTTACAGTGGTTATCTTAGTCATGTAGCCAGGTGACTCACTCAAGAGGTGTCCCAGCTTGTCCACAGAACTGTCCTCTGCTGTCTGTTGGATAGATGACCTTCCTGGGATCACCCTGAGACCACGCTGCATGGAGAAGCGTGAGGATCACACAGGAAAAATGAGGGCATTAAATTACAATGAATTAAAATGACTGTGTTTTAAGATCTATATCAATGTCCAGCTCATACAGACAGACCCTGTGCATACTGTTGTGAGGACATGACAAAAAAATGGCTTTCTCGGGTAACTGAGAAAAATGAAAGAGAGAGTTGAATTTCAAGGATCAGTGCTCTTAAAATGTTTATGAATCATTACATTTTTACTTTAGCAAGTGTGTGTTGTATATATAAATCATTTACAATTATCTTTGGAATTATGATATATATATAGAAATACATTTGGAACACAAGCAGGATTTCTTGAAGCTAATGTGTCTGACTGATGGAGGCTCCGTCTTACCTAGGATACCCACAGCAAAGTAGCCCAACAGGGCCAAGATGAAGAGAATACAGCAGAGGACATCAGTGCAGCCCCTGAGAAGAGGAGAGGAATAATATTGTTATTGTCTTGTATGAGAGAAAAAGCAGAATCTCTGTGATTAAAATAGATCTCTAACCTGTTGTGGATCGGCCCTTTGAAGTTTGGATCAAACTTCCTGGACTCCCCTGGGGATTCAAAAAAAGACATCAGAAGTGTTATTTTCGCTTCCAACAGACATACTGAAACATGCAGTTACAAACTCTTAACTAACCCATAATCACTTATGAGTGCATTCAGTAATGACCTCAACGAAAAGCAGTTAGCCAACAGCCGATGTTTAACATTGCGTGGTGTTGGGTATTTTTTAAGTATTATGTTTTGGATTGTAATTATTATCAGTGGCTGTGATAGTGCCATCATGTGTCTGTGACTTAATGCCAGTAGATCAACCATCAATCAACAATCCACTTGTAAATCAACGGAAAACATTATTATACACAATTATTTGTAATGAATTAATGATTTGCATACCCAAAGGGTTATTAGTTCCATCTTATATTTGTATTACAGCTACCAAAGAGGTTGTGTTCTAAGGGCTGTTTGGCTGTGAGCAGGATTTCAACGTTCAATTTTGAGATGGTGTAGTTGTTATGTTGACATGTTTCTGTTCATTTGATTTAAATTTGCTCAGTTTGGTGCAAATTACTACTTCTTTTTGGCTTTATTTCTCATTATTAGGAGCTAGATGTATAGTGCTTTGCCTTGGTGGAGGTCTTTACTAATGTCATTAAGGATTTATGAATTTGATTAGCTGCGTGGTCTAATTGCTTCTATGAAATCAAAACTGGAGGTAAGTGAATTTGTCTCCACACGTTTAAGAGACACTTACTAAAAAGAACCACTGCTAAAGCTGAACATTGCAACATGTCATGTTTCAGATCACACTAAACCTAAACTACACAAACTCATAGATTTTAACAACTAAAATATGTCTGATCTTTATATCAAAAGCCATATCTTATTTGTTCGAAATTAAGGACAAATTCCTATCTCACATAGTGTTACATTTTTTTTTATTGTCACTTCCCTCCGCCACATTTGGTGCTAATCATGTCAGTGTGTTTTGCATAGTGCATAGAGTACTATAAGTAATATTCTGTAAGCGAAAGGCCCCCGAATGACAGAGACGGGACGATCTCCAGAGCGAAATGATTCTTCTGTCTGCCTGTCATGCCTAGCAACCAGCAAAATGTCTCCCCTGCCACGGCGAGCTCCCCGTGGGCACCGCTGGCCGCCATGGAAACACCTCAGACGCGGCGGCAGAAACACCAACCATCGACTCTGCCTGCGGTGAGATCATGATGAGCTAATGCTGGGAGTCAACAAGCAAGTGATTTTAAGGGTTTCTCAATTTCCCTTTGAAATATGATCACCAACAAAAACAGACAGACTCAGAGCTATAATACATACCGTCACATTAGAGGTACGGCCTGGCACAGCCTTCACGACAATTTACATGATGAAGTAGCATTAAACTGTTATTAAAATTGTCCGCTAGACGTGCAGTTTAAAGTTACGCCGTGTTCGTCAGTGTCACTGCTCACATTCTAACTAACTCACACACTGCTAAATCCCTCACACACACACACACACACACAGGCAGCCTCTGCCCACACACTGTAGACACTACTGAAAGGCAACACTTTGTATTTTCTTACGTAGAAAAGTCCATTAACCACTGCAATTAGCGAGAGATTAGCCAACATATCGGACGAGCTGGACGCAGATGAGAGATGAACAAAAAAAAAAAAAAAAAAAAACTCCAGATGAAAACAAACCCAGCTTGGCAGACCGTTACCTTACTTTGTTTTTGATATTTTGCAATTCTGTCGTGATGTTATTTCCTCAAACTAGTCAGAGCTGTGTAGAGGTGTGGTCCCTTCGTGTCGGGGGAATTACAGCAAAAACACTCTCGTTTGGGGGAAGTGTTAATACACACACGTGAAGAACAAGATTGGAAAACAGGAAGAGTCGTCTGAAAATAATCACTTCAACAGTTATTTCAGGCCAATAACCGTGCTTGTCTGTTTCCGTCTTTTTACGGTTCGCAACTACAGGCGGTGCAGCTGCAACTTCGCCATTGTCGTCATGTGACCAAAAAGTATCTCACCACAACAACTCATTCAGGGTGGAGTTTCCAGACTGCGACAACATCCCCTCAAAGAGCTTTCAAATTCAAACTATTCTATTTGAATCTCTATCTTCCAAATCATCAGACAAAAATCACTTGAAAGGACTTCATTCATTGTTAAGACAGCCGTTTGTCTATGATGAATTGGGTTTGTTGGGGGCACACGTGACGACCAGATGAGATTGGACCATCCTACGGGTTCTCTGGTAACACATGACTGCGGCCTGGCCAGCCCACCTCCTGGTTACATGTACAAGGTTAGGTGTACAAACTAAATAAGTAATTGTTTCAAAATGATCTCAAATGTGTTCTTACTGTTTCTGTACTGCAAAGTGTTGTTATTGACCCCTAAAAATGGCGATACCAAGATAACACTTAGTAAAATAAGGTTATGAGAGTCACATTTATGGACTGTAAAACTAGTATTTAAAAGATGTAAAGTATATGGAATCAGTGATATAGTCTATTAGTGAGACGTTTCTGTTTAGTTTTACTCCTCATCACTTTTTACAGGTGGATATTTTCTCTTCACTGACTCCAATAAACACTGGAAGAGATTTTTCCACCAGTCTTTCATTTGTAGGGACCATCTGTGGGAGAGACAGCTACGTAAGAGCAGAGGCAACCCCGCAGCTCTATTCCTGTTCTGTGCCAAGAAACAACCTTCCATCGTGCCGATTCATGAGAGCAGATTTGCCGTTACTGCATACAGGCCACTCATGATCCCGTAAATTATCATGATTGCGTATGTAATTGCCTAAATTAATGTTAGTGGCCTAATGATGTTTATTTGCAAAATACAAGCCTGTCTCAACTGCTGCGCAACAATCTCGGTCTGAACTCCGGTATAAAATAATTAAATATATGCCAAACCTAACCTCCAGCCTTAAAAGTATTAGAAACATTTAATTAAATGGTGTGTGTGTGTGTGTTTTAGACTATCGGAGTAACGACACTGGGTGAAGAGGTGAGGACATTTTACCAAGTCTGCTCTTTCTTAAACACCCTCTCAGGGCTGTTTGGAGGTTAAGGGCTTGGGCTAAGTATGTAGTTGGATTGGTTAAGGTTAGGGTATTGGTTATTATTTTAGTCAGTCTACTAACAAAGGGAGAAGTAAAAATGAGTGTGTATATGTGTGTGTGTGCGAGTGTGTTAAAGGAAGTGATGATGTCATGACTGATGTGATTCACTAATGGGCCCAGAGGGGTTATCAAATGAGCTCTTCCCTGGCTACCTTAATGGGTTAGTGGCCACTGTGGCTGTGTGCGCATATTTGTGTGAGAGTGTTTGTGCACACACACACACACACAAAGACAGAACAGGCATACATTTAGTCTCTCATTCCTGGCATTTTTCTCTCTCTATTTCGATGTGTAGATAAAGGTAAATGCTGCAAGGTGTTGATAGCATCTCAGAAAATACAATATGTGCTACTGTTCCACTACTGGATCAACTGCTCCAAGACAGCTACTAATGAGGTCATTGGCCTAGATACCGCTCGAAAGGCAGAGAAGGAACAATTTAAGGACTCTCTCCATAGAGCTAAATACATAAAAACTGAACACCAATGGCTCAGATCACAGTTTCCCTCTGCTTCTCACAGCCACAGCTGGGATGGTCCAGCCTCATTTTCCCAAATCAGCAGCCACAGTCCAAATGATGAGTGATCATTGAGAAACACTTAACAGTGGTGTCTATGTGCGTGCACATGCACTGTGTGTCTGAGCGTTTGCCAGCTCAATATTGACAGGAAGCGTCTTGACTGTGTCTGGTGAGTGGGTAGAGTGAGCATGGCTGAACACAGTCACACAGTGCAGGCCGGAGCCTGCATGCATGCATGCAGACTAGCTTAAGACAGGGGAAGCTTAGTAGACGCACTAATAGGCAACCAGGCACAGTCAATCTCGAAACAAAACAAATACAGTATAACAATCCTCGTGTGCTGGAATCTGTATGGTGTGTAAACCTTTGTCTCCGGTTTAGGGCTTTGGTTTTTTGTAGACCTTTAACCTTCATGGGGGAGGGGGAGTTAAGGAAAAGGGTTTGCATGGTAACTGGAAAGCAACAAGGAAATGCTCCACAGTGGGAGCTCTGTGGAGCTCAGGGTGGACTGAAGAGGATGAGTACTTCTTGTGGGTGTGGGCTGTCAAGGAGCATCTTACCTTGGGAAATATGGAGCAACTCATCAGTCTTAAATGGGGTTGTATTTGCAATTACACACCAGTGTGAAGATTGTGGTTAGCATTGCATAGACTGCCTATGGTCACGCTCTCATGTAACAACACCGAGAGGGGGGTATAAAAGCAAAAATAACACTGGGCACAGAGACTTCATGACTAAGCAGTCCATATGGACCACAACCCAGGCCAGAGATAAGAAGACCACAAACTGCTGCTGAAAGGCTACTAAGTTGGTGGAGAAAATGCATATAAGACACACATTGTAATAAACAATGAGTCATGTCCTCGGCTGGAACAGAGATTTTTTCTTTCATAATTTGTGAACAAAGGCAAAATAAACATCTGTGAAGAGCATGTATTTCTTTGTTTGCGGAGTATTTGTGTGCGAGTACATGCATTTGTTGTTGTAATGACCATATGTCCATTTACACCAAATTATTTTAGAGCCCAGTGGAAAAAAAAAGTTAATTAAATAAACCACCACAACGTCTGTTTTTCGCCTCATCTGTTATTTGTTTTCGTTTCTGCAGTGCACAGAAGCCGAATATGATGCTAATTTAATAAAAAGCAGGCCAAGTTTGGTTCCATGAGAGCCTGTTTATTCATTTATTACGTTTTAAAGGTTCAGGTTCATTTAGGGCTCTATGTGGTTTGTCTTATATCCTGTACCAAAAAAAGAAGCAAACAAGCCAAATACATTCACCCGTAAATGGCGTGTTGCTTTCATTCTCTGTTTTGAGTCAAGTGAAAAAAAAATGTAATACTACTTGAGTGCTTATTTTCGGAGATTTAAGGTGTGGCCTACTGTGAAAAACAATCCGCCTGTGGTGGATGAGGATGCCTCCAGATCCGCACAGGACCCGTGAGGTCCACACCCATTCATCCATTGCGGTCACTGTTTCCATTTCTTCGCCCGTTTCCAGGAAAATGAAAGATCGACGAAAGTGGGAGAGAGACATGTTAAAACGGAGGCTCTTCTTACCGTATTTACTGTCCGGTTTTTTCTCGTCCAGCTCCATTCTCACACACGGCTCGGCTCCTCGTTGCTGATCGGACCCTTAACGGGGCAGTTACCATGGAAATGTCGAGGGTAAAAAACCATCAGCTACCTCTACCGCCTGCTTTGGAAAGAGGGAGGGAGAGAGAGGCCCACGGTGCACCCCTGGATAACGGAGAGCAGACGCGACCAATGAGAGAACAGCGCCTGCTAACTGACGGCTGCCGAAGCCAATCACAGGGCACCAGATACCGACGAGCTCATTCGTCTGACTCTCAATGGCATGTGGTGAGCGTATTTGTGAAATATCTCGGTAGTAAATCATATTATACATGTATGTATTTATTTACATGTTTATCTAACCGTGTTAACACGTGTCATGTCCCAGTGATCTACAAATGCGCGACCAGTTATCACTTTTATATACTGTTATTTAATTTTACATTTATATTTATTCTGCACCAACGCACCAAACAGAATTCCTTGCCTTCCTTGTTCATATGTCTCTTCTACCTACAAGCAAACATTCACTATATGTTATGCAGGCCTTGGTACACAAATGGCTCCACTAGAATGTCACTTTGATGGAGAAAATAACACTTTTAAAAAAACACTGTCACAAAATAAGTCCTCTGAAGACTTTGGGCACCTTTACATAGCTCAGCTGGCTAGGGCTCTGACCCACCTATTGTCATTAACATGTCATGTGTAGGTTATCCAGTAAAGTCATATATAATTTAAAGTCATGAAATTGTAATAGGTTTCTCAACAAATAATGAGAGCATTTTGCACATCTAAAATTACAAGCAAACGAACACAACTTCATGGTCACATTTGATATTAAGAATTCATTTTAACTGGTTTATAATTCCTCCAGAGGAAAGAAACACTAACAATAGTTGGTTAACTTTTACATCAGTGCCTTCTCTTAAAAATGCAGGACTAATAAACAGTTTATAAATGTTTGACTTTAAAAGTGTTTCCTGGGTGTTTCATATTGTTATTCATAAGTTATGAAATAAGTAAGCTATTTTCTTCTTAAGTTATCTCCTGCCTTTATTTAATATACAGTATTTCCTTGAAAACAAAAAAGCCCGTGGAGAGGCAAGAACCTCTGACCTCAACATTAAAACACCACAGTATGTTGTACATATATGATTGTTAAGTGTCACTTACAAAAGTTTGGTACAGTCCCTTATTTTAGCAGCCAATGAGCTGGAGGGGAGGGGGTCTACACCCTCCACACACCACGGACTTCACAGCGTCACATCAGCGCCATTTTGGGTGAGGACTTGGGTGCGAATCTAACACACAGCCCTCCCACACAATCAACAAAAATGCCACACAACACACAGCCACGGGGCTTTAACGCTCCGGACAGTTAACTTCTCAGCTCTCGGCCTTCTGCCGCGGACACAGGAAGTCTCACGTGATCGTCTCGTGCCTCACCTATCATGGTGGAGCGCGACTCCCACTTCTGGCGTTACATATCCCCGTGACGTTTCACCCTGAGCTGCGTGTCACTACACGTTAGTTAAATAACTTTCACAGCGGCCGTCGGGAGCCACAAGTCATCGGGTCATCGAAGGAACACCCCGAAAGGAGAAAGGTACAGTGCAAGTGGATGTTTAATTATGTTGAAGTTTATCAGGCACACGTTAATAACAATGTAAAGTGCCTTCGTGCTGTTTAGGGTTAGTGCTGGTGAAATATACTTCTAAAACCTTATCAACAGGCTGCACTAATTATTCTAACATTTCATTTTTACCATAACATCTGCATAAAAGTTAAAATCGATATTTCCACCTGATGATTAAACATAAAATGAAATCAATTTGAATAGGTAGTGTTTATGTGGAATTGTGCTTTCACTGGTCTGGCTACTCAACCTGACACACAGTGACATAACATTGTGCTGCTGACTGTAAAAAGGGCATACACTAGTAATAACTAAGTAATATTTTCAAAATATTCAATTATACATCTCCCCCTCTTTCCCATGTTTAGTAAAGATATGGCTCTCAGGGTTGCTATCACGCGTGTGCTCTCCAGCAGTCAAAGATATGTCGCTGTCCTGGCATCCAGAGCCCAGGGAACCTCTGCCACTGCTCACAAAGGTACAGTTGAAATTCTTCAGTCATTCTTGGAAGTATATATGCATGAGGGTAAGATCAATTTTGGGGTAAACATAATTTTCCTTTGTGTGCCAAAAAAAAAACACTCTGGCAAATGCACTAGGTGAAAATGAATACGCTTCAACTATTTTTCTGTTTTTAGATGCTGAAGAAGTCAAGAAACCAGCTAAGGCAGGTGAGGGACATTTTCACAGGTTGAACACGGTCTGTCCAGATTCTTTTACACATTTTGTTACCACATACAATGATGACATAACCACAGTGTGTGTGTGTGTCTGTGTATTTGTGTCTGTGTGCTTGTAATCTGACCCTCAGCCAAGGTGTCATTCGACTGGCGGGATGCACTGAGCCTGGAGGGTCAGCTGACAGAGGAGGAGACCATGATCAGGGATTCCTTCCGCGACTACTGTCAGGAAAAACTCATGCCCCGCATCCTGATGGCCAACAGACACGAACGTGAGCTGAAAACACATCAGAGCATACTGGGATTCAACCGTAGACTATATACGTATATACATACACGGTACAGATTATTTTGCGATTCAAGTATGCAAATTGGCCTGTGAGGTGTACAGTGTTTGATTGCTAACATGCACTGCACCACAGATTTTCACCGTGAGATAGTCTCAGAGATGGGAGAGTTGGGTGTCCTTGGCCCAACCATCAAAGGTAAACATAAACAAATCACTATACTAATTCATTCACATTTAAGTCACATCTACTTTATTGGCCATGTTAAGATCTCATGCCGGGCATGTATATTTGCATTCCTATTTGTGTACCCTGCAGGATACGGCTGCGCTGGCACTAGTTACGTGGCGTACGGACTGATTGCCAGAGAAGTCGAGCGTGTGGACAGTGGGTATCGGTCGGTCATGAGTGTCCAGTCTTCACTGGTCATGCATCCAATCAATGCTTACGGTACAGAGGCTCAGAAGGAAAAGTATCTGCCCAGGCTCGGTAAGCAACGTGTTGTTCAGGACTCTGCATGACATTACAAAAATTAAAGCCCAAGATACTTTGTTCTGATCAGTCCGATGTTTATGATTTATTACCGTAGCTCGTGGAGAAATTCTGGGCTGCTTCGGCTTGACGGAGCCCAACCACGGCAGTGATCCCAGCGGCATGGAGACCAAGGCCAAGTACAACCCATCCAGCGGCACCTTCACCATCACTGGAGCCAAGACCTGGTGGGTGTGACAGTCACAAAAAGAGTAATGAAAAGAGAAATAAATGAGTTTTCTCAGAGCCACAAGGCAAATATAGAGATGGTGAAATGTATTCCAGCCTAATGATTATACAGGTGTAATGCATATGAAAAAAAATAATAAATAACGATATAAAGTACAGAAAGAACAGTATGGTTACATCCAGTGTGTCCTGTAGTTTTAATTTAAAACCATATGCCTTTTTGTCACTTAAGTTCGTAAAAACAAAAAACGTATGCATGTGTACTCTTGCAACCTTTACCTTTAAATAGTTTTCTTTATCCTCACCCCTGCTAGGATCACAAATTCCCCCGTGGCAGATATTGCAGTCGTCTGGGCCAAGTGTGAGGATGGCAGGGTGAGAGGTTTCATCCTGGAGCGTGGAATGAAGGGTTTTGCCACCCCCAAGATCGAGGGCAAGTTCTCGCTAAGAGCGTCCGCCACTGGCATGATCGTGATGGATGAAGTGGAGGTTCCCCAGGAGAACCTGCTTCCCAACGTCTCTGGTCTGGCTGTAAGTGGTCACTCATTCATATCAAATTCCAACTGTATATAAATATATATTACTTTACGATGACACATCATTGTTACTTTCCGCTAAAATCGCGCATTTGTGACCAGGGTCCTTTTGGCTGTCTCAACAATGCCCGGTATGGCATCGCATGGGGAGCCCTCGGAGCGGCTGAGTTCTGTTTCCATGCTGCTCGACAGTACACTCTTGACAGGTACATGACAGTATGTGTGAACATACAATACAAGAGAAACACAGAAACCCCCTGGGGCTAAATTAAGTTGTGGGCAATTGCGGTCTGCTCTCTCCTCCAATCAGAATCCAGTTTGGGGTGCCACTGGCCAGGAACCAGCTGATGCAGAAGAAGATGGCTGACATGCTGACGGAGATCACGCTTGGTCTGCAGTCGTGTCTGGCCCTAGGAAGACTTATTGATGACAAGAAGTGAGTCCTCTCCTTTTGCCCTAAAATTTCACCTCACATTTGTTTTGGTCTCTGTTATCCACTAGTTCTGCCTTTTACTGGAGAACTGGAGAACTCTTCTCTTCTTGTAATGTGTTCCCAATAGAGCTGCACCAGAGATGATCTCCATGCTGAAGAGGAATAGCTGTGGCAAAGCTCTGGACGTTGCCAGACAAGCCAGAGACATGTTGGGAGGAAATGGCATCGCAGATGAGTACCACATTATCCGCCACGTCATGAACCTGGAGGCTGTCAACACGTATGAGGGTAAGTGCACACTAATGGTCAAATATTCTCTTCAATATTAAACATCTCATGTACTGGCAGTTTACAGTATTGTATTGAAGTGCAGTTATTTACATCCACCACCAGAGGTCAGCAGTAGAATGTGTATTACTTGCTCAAAAATGTTTTTTTATGTCTGTCCGCTTAAAATTTAAGTAACATGGTTTAAATATTTTAAAAGTATATTTTTTGTTGATTGTGTATGTGTTTTTTGACTATCAGGAACTCATGACATTCATGCCTTGATCCTGGGCAGAGCCATCACAGGATTGCAGTCTTTCACCGTTGGAAAGTAAATCTTTTCCTCTCTCCTCTGGAATTCGATTTTGTTTAATAGCATTGTTCTACCTGTTCATTTGTCCACTGGGGAACACGGTATCGGCCTGAATGAGGAGCTTTGCATTGTGGGATGCCTAGGTCACAAATACCTCATCACATTTACCTAATGTTTATTTAAACTACTGATGGTAACCATCTATTATTGCCTTGTCTGGTATCTGAATATGTAATGTCCCATGAACAAAGCATTGGATCCAACTGAGATGTGAGACATATGTATGGTTACTATACCTGAAATATAGTCCAGATAAGTTGCTTGTAAAACTTATGGCATTATGAGTTGGTTCAATTTTTTCATACTTGAATAGTATGTAAATAAATGGTTAGAGTGCGTGCAGAGTACAGGACAACTGTAGCTGGGCTGCTGTATGTGAAGTTGAAATAAAATGGATAAAATGTGTCTTCTTTGAGTGATATTTCCTGAACTCTAACTTGAACTACAGACTTTTATTCTTGGAAAAACAGGAAGAAAGAAGAGGAAACTACACTGAGTAAGCCTGTCCACTCCAGCATTAGGATAGACTGCATGAACTGTTATGAATACTGAAGATAGTAATAATTTTCAGAACACATGTACTTTAAGTAGCACTAGCTGGTTCAAGATCTCCAATACATTGAAGCAGAAATTAGTTTACGGGGATTCTGATGTCTCAGTTGTGGCCAGACCCTCTCTGAGATGGGATAGGTCCCGGCTGGCCTCCAGAAGCTCGTTGTTGAGCCTGATGCAGCTCTGGAGCACCTCAGACAACTCCTGCAGCTTCACCTGCATCCCACTGCTGTTCTCCTCATACACCGTGAACATAAGCTCCTTCATCTGCTGGCTAGCATGTGTCACCTGGGGGAAAGTAATCCCCCCCCCCCCGATCAGAACATTTTGGCAGACAAAAAGCACTACTCGGTGTGCTGACCATTAAATAGGTGTTGCACCTTCTTCAGTAACAACTCGTGAAAGCTGTCCATCACTTTCTGGTCACTGGTGCGTCTGTCGTTGATCTTTTCAACCAGTTCCTGCACTCTTGTGCTGATGGAATCTATGATTGAGCTTTAGCACATATAAGCATGAAAAAGTTGACCATATAGTAGGGCTTAGCTTTCATCTCATGTTTGAGTTAAGTTCTGTTCATTTTGATGCAGGTGGACAACACTGCTCAGGAAAACAAACGTATCAGTTTATACATGATCTTGATGGTGTGCATTTCCCACAGTGGGACAATAAAGGTTTATCTTCTGTCTGTGGGCATTGTGTACCTGGTATGACTCTCCTGAATATCAGTCATGTTCACAGCTGAGGACGTCCCTGCTGATGTGCCATGAGATGTCCCCTCCATCTGCAACCCAATGTAAAACAGCTTTTAACGTATCCATTATCATCAGATGAGCTGAGGTCAAACAGTAAACATTCACTATACACCTGTGATTCCACTCATCTCAAAGAATTTGACATTTAACCTAGGAGGCCAAATAATTAACCTGTTAGATGGAAGAGGTTAATGGGACCAATATGTTGTGGGCAAGTTGATATAGTTCACACATCTAATGGATCTTGTTTTCAAGGTTTTTCAGGAGAATGTCACTCCCAGAACCTTGTGTCTCCCTTTTTTGATTTTTTATAATTAAATATTACCATCTGTGAATCTTCAGGCCTGGTCTTTTGGCGAGCTGACTGAGAGGTGGATAGGGATGTGTCCTCAAAGAAAAGATCCATTTCGGTCTTTTTGACTTTGCAGGGCTAAATCTGTGTGGGGTATAAAAATTTAAAAAATCACAGGTGATGGAAATACATCAACATCATTATCACTCATTTATAGTTACCCAAGTATAATTTAGAATGGTCTAGAAACAGCAGTTTATAAGTATAATATTCCAACATTAGTTTTATGAACAGTTAGCATCAATAGCTTTAGCAAGACCCTCTTGAATGACACATAACATATAATTAAACTTCAAACCTACAAACCAAAAAACATATTGGTAAATACATGTATTATTTCATAACTTACTTTTCAGTACGTTGTAAATAGTTTGCTGAATTACCAACAGAAATAAGGCTGATATTAAGACGTAATGTTGGATAACTATCCCTGTAGTTATGCTAACGTTTACTAGGTAGTTATGTGCTAACATCCAGCTGCTGGCTTGCCATAAAAAAAAGATGAAATCCCACAAAGTACTTTATGTGTTTGGTGTTTTCACTGTTATAAGATGATAAATAGGAATGTAACATATTTTAGACAGTCTCTGTTTAAAATGAGGAGATGTACTCACCTAACTGTTGCTGTAGAGGAATCAGATCAGTCAGAATTGCTTTTATTGCCAAGTCATTACAAGGCATTTTCTGTGCAAAAAGGAAAGTAACAAACATTAAACATTACATAATAGTAATTGAAAAGTAATAAGTGTATAACGAATAAGTGCAATAGACTAAGTGAATAACAAACAAAACTAAGTGAAAAACAAACAGAAAATAACAGTAAAACAAGTAAAGATAGTGCAGGTCACAGTTGAGTATCACTGTAAAAAATAAAATACATTTTGTGACTCATTAAAACACATTATACTGCACCGTATCACTCTTTGTGTTATTTTATGTCATTTTATGTATTTACTGGACATTTGGTTTCCTGGCAAGTCAATGTGTAATATTAATCCCAATAGTAAAAATATATGTTTGATAAAGTTAACTGAATTGTAGTAGAATATAAGACAATCATCTCTCTAAATGTGGAGTACAAATCCACAAGTAGCACCAAATAGAAATACTTGAGTGAAGTACAAGTATGGTCAGCACACTGATTTGACGTTGTTGTCAGACTTTTGTTCAGAAAAGTTCATAACGAGCACATCAGTAGACCTTGAGAAATAATATCACAGCACAGCGAGGACAGAGATGAATCTGGGGAGCAGGATTTCATTTTAGCCTTTCCCTTCCGGAATACATTTGATGAAGGATTTATTTCTGATGACCTATAAACAGCGGAGACATTCCTGAGGAAACAGTGCCTTATATGTATGTGCGTTGGTGGTTATAATGTGTGTGAGCTCTCGCTCAGATTGTGTGTTGTGGACTAAGTAATCTGTGAGGGATAGGATGTGGCACTGATTGATTGTTGCTGTGATTGGAAGTTTAATCCCTCCCTTCCTCTCTCTGACTCTCTGTGTCACCGCCCACACTCTGGATTATTTCAGCGGCGACGACACAGCAGAGAGCAGAGGCGCTCACAAGGCGTTTGTAACGTCCCGATATCCTGTCTGTTCCAGGATGAGGTGATGGCCGTGATCTGACTCTAATGACAGTAATCATTTGCTGTGGAGAAAAATGTGAGAGAGATGGAACTGCAAAAATCCAAATGCGCTTAATCTGGAAACTGCGAAAACCTAGTGTTGACAGGTGGGTGAATTCACTGGCCTATTTTCATGTTGGTTGAATCTTAAAAGGGTAGCTCATCTTACTTAATAAGAAAACATCTGATTGTTATTTGATGTTTAACAGTTAAATGATCAGACTCAAATATTTCATTTTATTTTAAAGAAGTAGACTTAACCACTACTCTTCTTCTCTGCATTCCAAGGTTTGGGGTCTCATCAACTGAACCAAATTAAATTAGGAACACTTTCACTTTGGATATGATGGACTAAGGAATCGTCACTGGAGGCTCCTACTTTAAATGGGAATATGGACAGCCTCAATAACACAGATGAAGGCGGACAGGCATTCCAGTTCTTAGTACAAAATGGGGATTCTCTATACAAAGAGTACAAGCCTCCGCCCCGGGACGTCATCCAGCTACCCAAATCTGTTCTCTACCTCCTGATGGCTGCCCTTGTTGTGGTCGCTGTTGCTTATGCAAT
Source organism: Colistium nudipinnis (assembly GCA_016785305.1). NCBI lineage: Eukaryota > Metazoa > Chordata > Actinopteri > Pleuronectiformes > Rhombosoleidae > Colistium > Colistium nudipinnis. The sequence continues at coordinate 76,695 of JAFBJU010000451.1, forward strand.
CGTGGGTCACCTCATCAAGGACCTCATGCTGGATATAACAGGTACTCAATATACTGTAGTACAAAATAAATCTGCCTCTCACCACTAGAAAAGTGGTCCAATAAAACGTATGTGAGAGATCTGTACCCACTAAATTGTCCCTGAACTAAATATATATCTGGAGGGGATAAGAGGATTTACATGGAGATTCAGACATGAATTAAACATGGATTGATTGAGTCATACTCAAAAGTGGAACGCATGTTTTGTCCAAAATCTGGTTGTTGTAAACTGATTCATGCTATTTTTTCAGCACATCTGGTTTACGCGGCTCAAACTGTTTGGTTCGTGATTTTCTTTTGCTAAACGTTTCAACAACGATAAGGAAAATGAAAGACACTTTGATCATTCTGTGCTGAATTATGACACCATTATATTTTCAATTTATGTGTGCGTTATAACCATCATTACACTCCGTAGTACAGGCTATAATAAACAAAAAAATGAATTTGTAGTTGAGATACCTGATTTTGGTAGTAGTAGTAGTAGTCCTGGAATAATTCCGTAAACCTGTAAGGGATCTTGTCTAATGTCTTATTTGAGCACACAGTAACTCTATCTAAACAGGACAAGTGAGGACTTAAAACTACCTATGGTGTAATATACATCTCATCCCCCCTCTTCTGTCTGACCACAGACTGTTTGTTGGGCCCAGTGGATGAGGACCTAAAGAAAGACAGAGAGATGGAGGGGGTCGGCCTGCTGAACATGCCACCTGCCCTGAGCCATTCACACCCCAACGCGTTTCACGTTTGGGACCAGGATGACGTCATCATCCCCGTGGGACCGTCAAATGAGAGCCTGGCGGCCAGCCCTATGATGGCGGTCATCCCATACATGCCATCTCTATTCCCCAACTCCCTCAGCGTCAGCAGCCCCACCTACACTCAGACCATCCCCAGGGAGAGTGACGCATGAACGATATGGTCCTGGAAAGTCTTCCATGCAGGGCGACATTTCCGTTTTTTTCTTTGCCTCGCCTTGAGCTCCTCTAAGCGCTTTGTTTTCCCATTATTCTTTTTTTTCGGGGGAAGCTCTTAAACCAAACAATGGGGTCAAAGATCTAAAAATGAACGATGTGTCAAGACTTTTCCCCTTATTACCAGGAAGCACTGAAGGACAAATGGATTTACTTCTGTTGGACTGATAGCCATGTGCACTTGACCGAGACGAAAACTCTCTGCTGAGATGCTCTGAGCTCATAAAGAGCCTGAGATGCTAAGTGGAAGAGCCTTCACTCGTTCATTTTCCCAGTGGATTTGTGCCAAGCCAGCATCCTAATTATCTTCCTTCTCCTGCCAGACTCACTTGTGACAGCGCAAGCAGTATTTGTGTCGATGTAGGATCTTTGCCTGATTCAACACACCTCAAGTAGCTCAAGAGATATTATGAGCTTGTGGGCATATTTAACATAAAAAAATCCAAATTGATAAGAAGAGCATATTTAGTCCTAGGTGTGTCTTCAGCTTCAATTTACGCCCTTGTCTTAATGCTACTGTTTCACAGAGAGATTATAAAAATAAAGGTGAATACTGGTGTCTGTTGAGAATGATATTTTCTAATACTTGTCTTACTGTCTTATTCTGACTAAATATATGTTGAGTCTTTAGGAGGATTGGCCTAACTTACTTACTAGGGTGGAGTTAATTCAATTAGCGGAGGTGACTGCTTTAAGGTGAGTGTGTGATGCTTTTTAAAGGCAGGTAGTGTCATCAGTGTCCATGTCTCACTGGAGTCCTATCTGTATTAACAGTTGTTAACCTATGATGTTAAGGGAAGGCAATTATTTGTTTTACTTGCGGGTATGAACGCGCACAGGATGTTACACAATTCGGAAATACAGATTTCAGAGTCTATTTATTAAGCGGTATATTGGCTGAGCTACAGAAATCTGGTTTTAAATCACAAAGCTGAGAGACGTGACGTCACAAACACAAATACACACACACTTGCACCGTATCTGCACTTTCATTCATCATTTCTGTCCACAGCGATCGGTCCACATTCTACCGTCTCCCAAACGCACAGTTAAAAGGTTGTCTTTGGACATGATTATTTGACAATTTTGGGAGAACTCTCATTGAGAGAACCATCTGTGAAATCCAGAGTGCCTGTGTTCAGTGAGGGGTGGAGATTAGGGAGAGAAGATTAGATGAGCAGCTTAGCTTTTAATACAGTGTCCTTTTATTACTTTTGAGCCATGGAATTAGATAATGGGACAGCTGCAGCCCAGTCTGAGTGGACGGAGCTGGGAAGCGAATCTTATCCTTTTTGTGTGACACAATCGATTGGGCCTAGGCTTTGGGTGTGGGTGTGTGAAATTCCATTAGAATTAGAATTAGAATTAGAATTAGAATTGCATCGTCCCACACAAACATGCACATGCAAACACACACAAGTCAGGGGAAATTGACCTCTGCATTTAACCCATCTGTGGCGCATGCAAGGCCACAGATGGTGGTACACTTATTACTAGCAGTGGACAGCTGAGAGCGTCTGGGGAGCAGATGGGGTTACTGCCTTGCTCAAGGGCATTAGAGGTCGAGTCTCTTTTTGTTAGTGGCGGGGGTTCGTGGATGGAGACCGCCTCGACTGGGCCTCGAACCGGCAACCCTCTGGTCCGAACTTCAATACAGACTCATTCACACTAAAAGGCTGATTGTTAGCAGATATTTTAAATGTGGTTAATGTAACACTCAGCTCCCTAAGTCGGGTACTGACAACAGATATATAAATATGAGTATCAAGTTCCAAGTTTTTATGTGGACCAGCGCGTCAGAAGTCTAGGTCACTTAGGAGAGAAAAATGGAAATCAGAGGTTGATCAGTGTATTTGTAGCACAAGCCAAAAACATGGATAATTTCTTTTGCTGATTTATTGCATTTTGTGGTCAAAGCCGACAGATGGTTCAGTACTAATGCTGATTTTCTGTTGGTGTATTCTTCATTAAATCGGTGATTAAATAAATATTAAAAACGATAAACACCGGGGGAGAGTGTGACAGCGTTAGACATGTGACTAACCAGGCTGGGTGTGTGCTGCTTCCTGCTTCGCCAGCATTGCAGAGATGTCCGTGTGCTGCTCCACGGAGAAAAACGGGTGCCCCGGCATTTTATCGGGACTTATTCGCCTGAAGTCGTCGACCAGCAGCATCTTTTTAAAGAGGTCCATAAATAGATGCACTTCCCTCTTCTTCTCAGCGTTGTGCAGAAAATACATCAACTGGGACGACGAAGTTCGAAGTAAGAATTCCAATGAGTCACTGGAGAAAACCATGTCGTACTTACACGGCATTACAGATTGACTGATCGGACCACCCACCTTTTCCAAGGCATCTAGAGATTGGAAACATCTGGTGTCGTTGTGATGGTGCCCGGTCAGAGCAGCAAACTCCTCAGGAGTCTACAAAGAGAAAAAAAACAATTTACAATGCATAAAGTATCCATATGGATGGATGCATGATTTATACCTTCAGGCTCCAGGTCTGGTTCCTGACGTTGAAGAACCTGATGCTTTTGCTTCCAATCTCCAGCAGATGATCTGGCAGCTGACCAAACATGCTCATGATGAACTTCATCTGAAAACACACACACAAGCACACGCACGTACACGCGCGCAAACACACCCCCCCCCGCACACACACACTCTTAGACTTACACTTTGATTTTAGAGCAATTGTCTCACACTGAGGATCAGATCAAAAATGTGTTCCCTGTGAAGAAAATACTTACCATGTCATATTCATGCTTGCCTGGAAAGAGCACACAGCCCAGAGCAAGCTCTGCTGCAACTAGACCCAGAGACCATATGTCTATTGGTATGCTGTAGAGCAGACCCAGTATGACCTCAGGGGACCTGAGTCGAGAGGAGATTTGAAATATATACAATATTTCATGTAGGACTGGGATATATCACCTCTGTCATTATGTCAGATCCTTTTTTTTTTGGTCCACCTAGCCTTTTCCTGTCAGACACCTGACTAGTGACACAAACCAAGCGACACAGTGTCTTTGCCACATGTTGTCTCCCAGACACTTGCTGTACCTACCTGTACCACAGACTCTGCACATGTGACCCCTGAACGACACTGGAAACATGGCAGGCGAGGCCAAAGTCAATGAGCTTGACATGCAGCCGCTGCTGCTCGCGATCCACGGCCATTATGTTCTCGGGTTTTATATCTCTGTGGATTATCCGGAGGTCGTTGAGGTGCAGCAGCGCGGAGTTCAACTGAGGAAAAGTTATCAGGAGAGAGTAAATAGGCATTGATTTTAAAGATGCACCGGTATGTCGAAAACTCCCGACAACAAGGAAGCATACCTGATGTAGAACTGGGCGGATCTCGGCCATGGTCAGCGGCTTAAATCGTCTCTCCTTCATGTAGTCATACAAATTCAGGTCCAGCAGCTCAAACGTCAGACAGATTAATGCATCATGGAAGAACGAGCTGTGCCATCTCACAAGGTGCAATTTATCTGGATCCAGAGTCCGCAACAATTCGAGGATTTGAATCTGATGAAGATGTTTTTACTTTTACTTTGGCCTAAACGACAAACTGCATAGCCATCATTTGAGGAGGTTTTGGAAATTGTTCCGTACCTCTTTCTCCACCTGTGCAGTGAGATCGGGTCTGTCTTTGGATATTTTGATGGCCACCTGGGTGTTAGTTACATTGTCGACGCACTTGGCAACTTTTCCAAAGCTCCCTTCGCCGAGAAAGGCCAGCACCTGATAGCGGGCGGCCAGCAGGGTCCCTTCATCTATCTGCGCGGCGACTGTCAAGAGCAAGAAAAATGGATGTACTATGAAGTCATGGGCCGTGAAGTCACATCACAGAAATATTTTAATTTCCTCTCATCAGCTAGGGCAACCTGAGGGCTTGGCCGCAAATCCACACTTTTCGAGACACAAAAAGGATGCTAACGGATTATATCTAAATATCTACATTTACTTTTTTTCCTCAAACACTTGACTGATAGAAGTGTAAAATAAACATTTGGAACGAACTGTAACTATGCACCACAACATTTGTTTGGATTAAACAAAGGAGGGATTATGAATCAATAAAAGGCACAATACTCATTTTGTAACCACATGCATTTGAGGTTTGTTGACCTGCACAAGTGTTCTGTGTTTCTCAGCTGTTTTTGCAGACGTTTTCCTTTTTACACTATTCCCACCTTACCTGACATCGTCCTCATAGCTGCCGATGTTTGGAGCAAACTGATAAAAAAAAAAACAGTCTCCGTGAAGGTACTATAGGGGAGAGCAGCAGTTTTCATTATCATTGTGAGGTCACGATCCTTTGATGTTTTTAGTATAACAGGAAAAAGTTCTGACATTAAGGGAGTGGGGGCAATTTGTGAGAAAACCTTTTACAGTGACAAGACTGTTTACAGTTACTTTATTATTTCATGTATTTAGACACGTGTCTAACTCGAATCAGGCCCGCCACCAAATATATATAATATATATATATATATATATATATATATATATTGCCAAGAAAAATGATGTTCTTACAATATAATTGTATGTCACATAAGTCATATAGGTCATGTGAATCTCCAATATTGTCACCTGCGCAATAAAGGTAACTTGCCGTTGAGTCGATGCGTGACAATGTCAGCCATTTCATCCAGCATATTTGTAGCGTTTTGAAAAACGGTATTCTTTGTAGACGTAGACAAATTGCCTCATGAAAATTAATTTCACTTTTGTAGGGTAATGTTTTCAGTAATTATTGTCTTTTATTGTATATTTTTTTCAAAGCAGTCAGACTTAAATAGTTTTGTCAACTATTCACAGCACACTAAGTTAAAGTCTCGTCAGTGCTACAATTGATGCAAGGTGCTTGTAGAGACTTAGGAAAATATCTAAGAATTGAGATAGTGCCTGATCATCAGAGTCTGGCTGACTCAACATGTGCTCCCGGCCTCCTTTTAGTGTGCAGGGAGTTTAGATTGGTCAGGGTTAAGTGAGACTTACCTGTCCTTTATCCATAGGGGACAGCTCACCCCTGGCATTGACGCTGTTCTGTCAGTCCAGCTCTCAGTCTGACCATGCGTGACACCGGCAGACTGAAACTCACGCCACCCCCACCAGGACAGCGCTCCGCATTAACCCTGCAATAGACGAGCGCTGGCTTGGAAAGAATGCCATTGAAACTGGTTGCTTTACATGATGCATTAATAATGAATTACAATCGCTGGATGCTTTTTTAAACCTATGCGAGAAACATAATGCAATTGTGTATGTTCTTTTTCCTCTTTGCAGAGAAATCACATCTTAGACATTGACGGCAGCGAAGCCAAACGCTTAGGCGTGTCAGCAGGACGAGGGGGGAAAAAAAAAAGTTATCCCGTCAGCTCTGGCCTGTGCTCTACTCTCAGGTTAACTTTCATTGGTTGGCTGAGTTTATCCAGGCCGTAGTCACTACCAATCTGCAATCATCCAGCCTAATCCTCTGAGCAGGCCAGGTGGTTCTCTAACAGACAAAAGAGGTGACTCCGGAAATCTTGAGCTCTGTCCGCAGCCATCCATATCATAATTATTATACCTCTGCTAATATAAACATGTATATGCATTGATTTGCAAAATCATATTAATATACAATTAGTAGGTAAGGTGGAAGGCAAATGCAAAGCCTTATAAGCCATTTTCAATAAACCGGGTTCACAATTCTCAATTTACAGTGCTGCTCAATGTATGTCCAGCCGACTATGCCCTGGAAATGTCCAAGTAGATTTAAACGAGTGCTGGACTAAGACAACGCAATATTGTGTAGGCATGACACTGGAAGGCTTTGATTATTGTCTAGTTAACATGAGGTGCACATTGACAATCAAGCCACAATAGGCTGCAACTGCTTGTGGCGACATGTGCCAGATTAATAGTTAAGTGCTTGATTTCCACCCAAGATGCAAAGCGCTTTTCTGGAATATTTAAAAATATTGCACAAATCACGTGACCCAACATTGGACACAACTCTGGGTAAAAAGTCAGGAGACCTAATTTGAACACACTTTTCTTGTTTAACAAACCAAATTTATTCTTTTATCATACAATATATGTAAAACTAATTTTACTTTTAAAAACACGATAAATGTTTTTGAAACGATGCCAAATTTTAAAAAGACACAATTAATCGCAATTGCTGTGATCTCAAACAACAAATTGATGGCTTGCGATTGAACACTGGACTGTACGACCGCTCATCTAGTCAAACCTCCTTTGAGAGAGGACCGTGCGATAGAGAGAGGTTCCTTTAGCCTGCAAAAAGGTCACAGTCATCTTGTGCTTTGTGACTTCTGCATGGACAAACCCTCCCAGTGTTGAAGCGTGGCCGGTGAAGAACTTCACAGAACCTTTGGGAACATCGTTCCAGTGGCGAATGTCCGGGTCCAGAAAGTTTCCGGCACCACTCACCACGTAGCCTACGCCAGACTCTTCAATGTACTGTGGAAGATAAAACACAAGGAGGGATTGAAGCACAATTTGAGATTCACTGAGAATAATAATAAAAAAAATAATAATTAAAATTTTTAATAAAAAAATAAGACATTCTGTTTCCAACCAACCTGTAGATTGTGGTCATGCCCACAGAGGTAGGCCGTGGCGTTAAATTTATTGAGCAGAGGATAAAGCCTCTGCAGCAGACACTCTGTGGGCCCGTGTTCGGACACGGACCACACGGGGTAGTGTCCGGCCACCAACAGGAAGTCGGCCTTGTTCCGGGCCAGTCTCTCCTGCAGCCACACCAGCTGGCGGTTGGCATCTACCTCACGCAGGGGACCTCTGGGCTTCTCGTCCACGTAGTCGTCACAGTTGCCACACAGCATTATGGTGTCGAGCATGATGATGGTCAGGGTCTTGCCTGTGTTCGGGATGCGGAAGTTCAGCTCGTAATAATAGGAGGGGAATTTCCTGAGATCATGAAAATAAAAGAAACCCCCTTTCAGTTTCACAGCGTCTGGACTCAATTCTTATTGAGAATGCAGCTTTTTTTTTTTTTTTTTTTAAAAAAGGTTCCACTTTACCATCGGTCAGACTTGCGGCTATACTCAATCTGAGCTCGGACGCTCCCTGCATGGTCGTGATTACCGGCAAGCACGTACCAGGGTATTCTGAGAGACTTTGCAGTGTACACAGACTCAAAAGTGTCCTGTCGGAAAGATTCAAATGATTAAAAAAATTTAATAAAAATATCACAGCCTATGTGTAGCTTTTGCCAGCACGCTCTTCAACCTTGGTAGAGCAACTCAGACTCCAAAACTGACCTTAAACCGAGGAGAATCCACACTGTCTACACCTTTGTAGTAGAAGTTGTCGCCAAGGGCCAGCACAAAGTCAGCTCCCATCTGCTCTGCTACTTTGCTCATTTCTCGAGCGGTAGCCTTCTGCACAGCGGTGATGAACGGCGGGTAAGGCACCCCACCCCAGTCTCCTACAGCCAGGAACCTAATGGAACTTCGGTTTCCTTTTGAGGCAGACAACATAGGTTTAGGGGGCCTAGTCATTCGGACGACACAAAGCGTTCATTGGAAGGAAATACTCACTGCTACTTTTTTCCAGGTCTTGGAAGGCAGCGGGATAGCAGTAGGCCACAGAGATGGCAGCCGTCAAGATGGATACCAGTGCGAGTGCCATCCTCTGCGATAAGACACGATCAGATCCGCAGTTAGCCACACAATAAGACAAAAGCTCACACAGAGGAAACTGCATTGAGCCATGAATGAAGGCAAGGTACAGGCACAGGAACTGAGCAGAGGACCACAAAACAAGCATAACGAACCACCGCTGCCTCTTACCAAATAAGCCCAAGCTTCCTCTCCCCTTCCCACCGCACCTCACTCACTCAACCACGCTGTCCCTCTGGCTTTTTCTTACCTAACGGTGACATGTGATTGGCTGCAGCCTTTAGCCTGCAGCCCCCAGCTGGAGCTGATAGAGGTTAATCAAAGGGCGTGAGGCCGAGAGCGTCAGGGATCCCAGTTACATGCGTTTGGAACCATATCTTCTCCTTCCTCTTTCTTTTTCCCTCCAAATGTGAGGCCTAAGCTACTTTCAGAACCCACAGAGCAAATGATCTATATCTGACTGCGCAGACTCCCGGTCACAAAGATGTAAAGCAGAATCTAATGCCTTACTGCCTCTCTGACAAAAACAAACTACAAACAACGAAAAAACAGACAGAAAACAGCCTGAACGTGTGAAGGGAAGGTGAGATAATAATGTCAGAGATAAACACTCACAGCTGATAAGTGGCGAGGTGGGCTCTGGAGGACCTGATGGGATGCTCTGGGTCCTCGCAGCGCTCTCCCTGCCCTCATTTTATCACCATTGTCAGAGGAGGAGGAGGCCGCAGGAGGACGGGGGCGCTCGGACACGCCATAGGGGCATGCTCGTTGCTCACGCCCCAAGTCTGAGTCATGGGACCAGCGGGGTCATTTGGGCGCATGTGTTCCGCATAGGTTAATATAGCTGGTGTCCAGACTCCACTTGTTCCACTTTTGTCTTAATCACTCGTTTTCCTATTTTATTTTTGTAAAAATAGGTTTGGATCACTTGGGAACAGGAAATGCAGCCTGCAGAGTAGATTTGAGTCATCAAAGCTGCATAGTGTCACAGAATAGAGTCCTGTTATTTATTTGGCAACATTAAATGTCCAACTATTTTTTCTTTCTGCTTTTCTATGTTTATCCGATGTCTGGTCTGCGTGCTCTGCAGAAGCCATTTCTCAGGCATTACAGGTGTTGCAAAACGATCCCAGTAACACAGATGTGAGGAATATCTAGAATTTTAAAGCAAAGCTGAAGTTAACCCATAATAATTCGAATCCTCCTGAGGGCTGAGAACTAAATTGGCATATATGTGTATTATCCATCAAAAGGTTCGTGTACACGTTTGTGAATTAGCGAAACTCATGGTCAGAAACGTTGCACTAAAGTAAGGGTCATTTATTTTTTGAGCAAGTGGAGCATTTTGTGACACAAATAAACAAATCTTAAGATCAAACTTCAAGCAGCTTCCAACCATATACTGATACAGAACCAGTACATTAGATTTAAAAAAACAACAACCAAAGAAACAAGACATAACGATAAACCAAGTATGTTTTTTTTATACAAATATTAACATAGATATTAAGCCTAAAAGAAAAAAAAAATGATATCTGCATTTATAATCTAAAATTACTTTAACCAGTCAAGTGGTGTAGAGTTAGAAAACAAAAATGGCAAAAATACAGTTTCTGGTGACACAAACAGTTCATCTTTCCTTTTCAGAAGTGGGATCCCCAGATCATTATCGAGGGTAAACAATCCGAGTCAAACAATGGTGAAAAATGCTGTACATTATGTGACGTTCAGAAATTCATGTTGCTGTATCCAGAGTATGAGCCCTGGTTTTGTCCTTCAAAGCCCTGGTACGTGCTATACCCCTGCTGATTCCCCCAGGACGTCTGGTTCCCCCAGGCTGTGACACAAAATAAAACCAGGAGGCATTATTTCATCGATCGGATTATGTTGTGTAAATGCAGAACATGTGTTGGCATGGATAATTTAAGGGATAAATATAAATAAAATTTAAAAAAAGCCAGCATAACAGGTATCGATTTCCTATACTCACCATAATTATTATACATTTGGCCCCCGGTCACTGAGCTGGGGTAAGCTGTGCTGTACATCGAGTAGTTTCCTCCCTGGGCTTCATTCTGACCCTGTGTCAGCATCTTCTTCTTCTCGTCTCCATAGCCATAACTGTAGGGGCTCTCTTGATCGGCAGGAGGAGGCATTGACTGGTAGCTATCTTCTTGTATGGTGCTGGAGTTGGTGTTGGAGATGGGTGGGCAGGAGTAGGTGGTGTTGCCCTCGGGGTAAAAAGTGCCGTAGCCAACGTTGCTGGTTGATTTGGTAGCTCCAGTGTCTTTAACTATGTTATTTCCATACAGTTTGTCTAAAAAAAAAAAAGGAATTCTCAGCGTATTCTTCTTTGGTGAATAAATAAACCTCAAACATTATTGGCACTAGAATTGCCATTAACTTTACAGTCCCATAGTTTATTATTCAGTAGTCAGTAGTCTACCCCCAAAGAATGTGTATAATATATAGGTATACCAAGGAATAATAAGATGTCAGAAAATTGAATTTATAGTTTTTGACATTACATTTTGACCATGAATTATTAAATGTATTGAAAGTTAAGTTAAGTTAATTGAAAAGGCATGACTGCAGTACAATGTTAAACTTGTCAGGTGTAAAGCTTGAAAGTTACATCTGTAACCTTTTGAGGAATATGGATTTATCTTTCATTTCAAGTCAATTAAGCAAATCATTATATATATTCTATTCATTATATATATTCTTCAATATATTCTATTTCACACCCAAACAAACAAAACTTCTCTCTTCAGAGCTTAAAGAAATGAGTAGAGGATACTTACGATAACCTGATCCAGTGCTGCTCTCATAGCTGTAGCTGGCTAAAATAATGGAAGTAGATTACTTGATCGATATCCTCATCAGGTATATGATGTATAGTTGAAGGATCCTATGTATTGTTGCCGTAGAGAGGTTAAAAGTCCTTACTGTTGTTATAGCTGGGTCCTGAAGGGGACAGTTTGCCTCTGCCCCTGCCTCTTCCTCTGCTAGGACTCCAGTCACGGGACCCAGAGTCTGAGGGAATGCCACGAATTGTACCGAAACCTGGTATGTGCTGTTGAACATGATAAAGCAGAACATATCATGAAAAAACGTCAGCCAAAAAGAAAAATCGTGTGTAGAGGGGTGACTAAATAGATGCATTACCATGTCAGTGTAAGTGACTTTCTTCTTCGTGGAGGTCTTATTGGTGCTTGATAGTCCATTGTCATCTGGGAACAGCTTCTCCAGGGCCGAGAGCGCAGCATAGGCCTTCGCCTCCTTCTTATTGGAGCCTCTACCTTTGAACTTCTGCCCATCCACCTCCACCTGGAAGACAGGGAAAAAAAAAAGAAAAAAAGTCAACTTCCTTTTGAGTACAGCACAATTCTACTTTGTGTCAGTCTCCCTCCAAAACATGAAATAAATGAAGTCGGAGGCTTCAACGGTGAACTCAACATGCTGACACACACCCGATATTTTCAAGCTGTCATGCAGGGCAGATCCGGGTACGGCAGACATCACCTTTGTTTAAATGTAGTATACAATAAAAACTTAAGGATGATAACAAAGGATGAAAACAAAACAACATACACCTCATGTTATTTTTTTTTTAGTACTGCATCTTGTTGCTGACTCACCTCCATGACAAAACACTTCTCATGGGAGCCACCTGTCTCTGCAGACAGCTCGTATTTCAGGCTGCGACGCTTCTCATTTAGCTCCATCACAGGATTCTTGCCATTTTTGGTCAAGATGGGGCCCTGTCCGCTCTGTTGAAAGCAAGTGGACAAACAATGACCATTATACGTGCGACTATATTTCTACCCTTTACTCTCTATGTGTTGGAAGTCTGCTTTACTGTGCAAGTTTCTTCTACAGAAGCATCTAAATACACAGTGCCAGAGGGTGGAGGGCATGTACTTGCATCTTCGGATGCAGCAGAGGTCACTGTCGCATCTTTTACTGCTCCTTCAGGGTCGGCTATGGACTCTGGTTTAGAATCTGAGCCAGTTGGAAGACCGAGATCCTGCAGGACCTGTGGATGGGAGAAGCCAATAGTTATGGCACTGACACGCGCTGGACTGGAAGATAAAACCCCAACCAATTGACACATTTTGGAGACCGTCAATTAAAAAACAGATGGGTCAACGAGAAGAAGAAAGGGATTCCTCGCGGTAACACACGAGTGAGCGTGTAGTGTTTTACACACCTACTGTATGTGGGAAGAAATACAAGACTCTTGCCTTGGTGGCTACGTTAAGCTTGGCAGCTCGCTTGGAGGGCCCAGTGGCCTCATAGGTGTTGCCATTTAAGTCAACGGCCATGGTGAAGACAGGCTCGTGGACTGGACCAGTTTGAGAGGTGAGCTTGTACTCCAGGCCAGGTCGGTACTGGTTCAGACGCATCACGGCATTCATGCTAAAATCTTCTGTGACTACAGATAAAAAGAAAATGTTGGGGAAAATGTGAGAAATCAATTCATTTCAGTACATTTAAAGATCAAACCTAGATATTTGGCAGCATTTTCTCACGTAATGAGTTTTATGCAACAGTCCTTTTTGTTTTGAAGCAAATGTTGACAATGAGCACACTGAATAACTACCTTCAGTGTATATGTCGTCAAATGTTCGGTGTCTAACTTACATGATTTCCTCTGAAAGCGTTTCTGGAACTTGAGAAACTTCCTCTGCTTGCTGTTGAGTTGGGGTTCCTCGTCATCTTTCTCCACCTCAGTGTAAGGTCTCTTCGCTGTCAGACTGAAGTATCCAGCAGGAGCTATCTGGGCTGCAAGAAACAACACCAAGGCCTTTAAAAAAAAAAATCATTTTCAGCATTAAATGATCCATGAACTGCAGGAAAAGGTGAAAGATTGTAGAGCTTTGGTTACCTGCGCTCTCTTTGCCAGTGGCTCCCTCCGAGTTCCGTGGCTTTACAGGTTTGTAGTCTCTCCCCAACACCTTGTGCATCTGTGCAAATGCACAAAGCCTCAAGGCAAACTAAAAGAAACATGAAAGTTACATTCTTTTTGCAGGGTTCAGAAATGTTTGTGCATTTGAATCCATAAGCGTTGTGTTACCTGAGCGCTCTGCGTAATGTCTTCACGCTGCTGCGGAGTTAAGGCTTCAGTGGCGTCGACTGCTTCCTTCTCACATGGATCTTTAATTCCAGGGCCATCTTTGCACACGTACAGATAAATCGGTTCACTAATGTTGACAACGTATGAACATTTATGCTGGTGGGGTCAGCTCACCTTTCAAAAGAATTCCAGAAGCAACACACTCGAACACCCTGCGGAAGGACTCGCCTGCTCCCATTGGTCTCTCACACGTACTAATAGACTTCTCTACCAACAGTTCGAGGGGCTGCGTGGAGAGAAGAGCAAAAAAAAAAAAAAAAAATTGTAAATGTCACCATGGCTGACGGAACAATGTCATGTAAAAAAAAAAAAAAAAAGTCTACTTACCCATCCCGAGATGGGCATCCAAGCAGAAACGCGGTTACAAAGGTCCCTCATGATCCGTATCACGACGACGGCAGAACTAAGGTGGCTAACTTTGGCCTGGAGACACAAAGGAAAGCCGGTTGATTAAAAAGGAGCCGCAGCCTCCGATGTGACCTCAGCTCTGTGCTTTCTGGGTTCTCACAAAAAATAACCAAAAATAATGGCACAGGGAGGTCAGAACCAATGAGCCATCTCCAGATCAACAACTGTTAGGACGGTTAAAACAAATGTTAATATTTCTGCCCACATTTCAGTTGAAATTGAGAGAGCTCAGCCTGACAGGGTATATTGTGATAATTCCACTTATATGCTGGTGTCAATACCAATGATTTATTCACTTGTCATTGGTATGGAACAGCAAACGACTCTTTTATACTCTTTAAACGTTGACATTTTTTGTATTTATGAAATACGTCATTTAGAGTTGAGCTTAAAACTCTTACCGTGTCAAAAAAAAATGAATAGATGATTCAAAGGAAAAATTCAACCTAATCTACAAATAAAGACGTGAATGCAAACCTGGAACCACTTGGCGTGGCGGAGAGACGCCAAGGCAGTTAGACATTTCTGCCTGTCCAGAACGTCCGGCGGATCGTTGACTGTTCGCGCTGCTATTGACGAGGTGGGGTAAGAAGAAAAGGTACAGTTTGACCAAGGGGGTTGGCTCTGTCTTGCAGCTCAGGGAGAAGCAGCTTTCCACGAAACCCACCGGTGGCAGGGAAAGGGGGTTTTAAGTACGTAATGTGTAATTATGGGGTCCCAACAAACCTGACAGTTATCTGTGATAGATCCCTGCTAACTTTTCACCAGTGAGTGCAAGGGGACACTGCAAAGCATGTTGCCAGCGTTTGCACTGAATTACTGCCACAAACAACCCTTTCCCGCAGCCTCCTGGGCTCGGGTTTGCTGCTCCTCCCCCTCCTGAGACAGTGTGTCCAGTTGGTCAAAGGTCCAGCGTTCCTACAAACTTGACAAACTAAAAGGCAATCAGTTGTAAATATCAAGCATTTAGAGGAACCCCACGTCTGCCCCACACTGCAGCAAAACTGATGGGAGCCCCTGTTCCAAAAGTTGCTTCGACAAGCTTTATGAAAGACCAAAAAAAAACTAAACACAAAGAGCCATACCAGCTTTGTGCGAGTTTTAGCTGATATTGAACGCTAAAAATACCATTCAGCTAAACTATCCCAAGCGAGTTAAAGCCTCTTCCCAAGTCAGCCTCTATACTGTGACACAGTGAAATGCTGAATGAGTCATTAACAACTGAAAAAATGGTCATCCACACAGGGACAGATATGCATGACAACAGTGGAAAGTTTCTGATTAAATCAAGTATCAATGATAATTGTCTACAGTATGGACTTTTATTTTGTTAACATCAAATTAGCTTTTTTTGGGGCAAAAATACTAGTTTATGAAAGCGGTATGGTTCTGAATGTTGGGCTTCAACAAACTCCCACTCAAGCTGAGATAAGCTCACTGTAAATTGTCTCATTTACAGCGGATGAACACGCAAGCTCGACAAACACTATGTTATCATTTAGATGTTCCAACTTTTTTGTCCTGCCTGGTTGAAGTCAATATCGCCCATGAAAAACAGGAAACGTCGCATTGCTGATCAGTTTTGCTGCAGCTGGGGCCAAATGTACATGTTCAGCACTAAGTACATGCAAGGCGCGCTTGAACTTGTTTTTCAGGAAAAAAGCCTTCACCATAAAACGTGAAAGCTATTCGTCAAGCATACACAAATTGGTTTGTATGGCTGAGGCAGTGTTGTTAACAACAAGTGCACAATGCGTAAGCGACTCTAGAGGAAACGTAGTTTGTCACAGAACGACGACAGGACTCTCGAGCGAGTGAAGAGCCAAAAACTGTTGGTTGTTCACTGGCCTTTGTCTGAATCAGTCACTGCACAAGCTCCACTGACGTTTCATACGATGATGCAGACGGATAACTGAGGTTTGCAGTGTCAGGCCAGAGTTACGGATCCATGGAGCTGTACAGTGTCTGCATACTGAGAACACACGGCTCAGCCCTGTGTTAGCTGATGTCATGTTCAGAGCGCTGGACCAATATAACTACCTTCTTCGTCTTCTTCTTCTTCTTCTACTTCTTTCCTTTTAATCTCTTGCTCCAGCCGGACAAGAGGTGATGTCAGATGGATAGTGAGAGTCAGGATTGACTCCTTTGTGCACATCACAACAACCGCGGCGTCCACTGGACACTGGCTTACTGCATATGTCCCCGCTGATATGGCCTAAGTAAAACAGGAAGGATAAAAAAAGACATGCTGTAACTAAAAGAAAAAAACATAATTCAACCTAAAGCCAAATAGGTGAAAATCTATTTTTGATTGGGCGAATGGCATGTGTTCATTTCTACCTCTAACTGTGCAGTTAGATTTTCAGCCACTTCTTTAAGCAGGGTGACCGTTGGCTTGTTGGAACAAAGCAACACCAGCTCCAGGTCCTTGTCCCCCTTCAAAAGGAGTCCTTTGGCAACTAGCCCAACCCTCATAACACCACGCAGGACAGGGTCTTGTGAATCAGTACTAAGTGAAGGGAAAATCATTTCATCATTTATATGAAAAGGTCACAAACAGGGGATTTAAATTCCTAATTACATTTTTAACATCACCCCTGCGTTCTGCTGTTTAGTCACCGACACATCTTGTTAGGGCAGCTTGCTTACCTCTGTGCATCTGGATCTTCTTTGAGGTCTTTTGGAGTGTCCATCTGGTCGGACACAGTCTTCAGAGCACTCTCAACATGAGAAACCATTTCCTGAACTGCCTCCAACTCCTCTGAGGAGGGATACACGTCAGAGTGTTTGGCCATCACATGACGATCATATGGCCCCTTGTGCACCTGGTTGGATGCAGTCTCCTTGATTTAGGGGGGAAAATCAGAAAGAAAAATATGACTAGAAACAGTGTATGTATATATGAACTACATTTAACATGGTTAGAAAGTGTGACCATTTTGTCTATGCATGCAAACCAAAAATCTCAATGTGACACCATTGCATCTTTCTCCATATCCACATGTCTGTAGTGTTATTTTTGTCCCATTTGCATTCTTAAAGAATCATCCTTAGGACAAAACACCTGCCACAATGAATGGCTTGTCCATTTTTTTGAAGCTCAGTAATTACAATATGGAAAAAAAAAAAAGAAGACACTTCAAATGTTTTACTGCACAACCAAAACATGCAGCAAAAAGGTAAGTGGTGCTGCTGCATGTCAATGGAAAAGCAGGACATGAAAGGTCCTCAAATTAAAAAAGTTGTTCTTGTTAGGAAGTATATGATTAAATAAAGAAATCTTCAGATGCACAAAGTATAGCTATGCAAGACAAAGAGCAATGTATTTTAAGCAAAAAACAATGACAAAATATATGTGGGTTCAATTCAAATGGATAATCATTGTCTTAATTGATTTAGCAGATGAGAAAAGAACCTCATAATGCTGTTGATCCTCAATCTCCTCCACAGCAGCGATGTAGTCATGGTACTGCCGCAGCTCCTCCTCATAACACAGGCAGTCGTACCAGTAACGCAGCTCCTCGTACCTGGAAGAAGGGCCAAATTTCAGCGTGAAAAGCAACATTTACAGAGGAGCTCACTGGTTAACTGATCTTGAGCTGAAAAAAAAAAGCGTTCAGGCTTACGATTACTTATTCTGCATCTTTCTTACTGCATAGAACACTGCCTGTTGAAAAGGTTTTATTTGAGCAAAATCAAATTAAACCTACATATTTTCACCATACTGTACTATTGTAATCTGCTAGTATGGTGCTCCAATTTGAAAAAACAAGCTTCATGAGTACATCCAAAAAAACATCTTTGTTATCACATTACATATAACGTGTTATTATAAAGGAAAGAAGGTGAAAGTATGTGCCGCCTAATCACGCCTTCATATGGCTTATAATTCCTATCATTAGATTTCACTGAGCTTCAAGAGGCTTCATCCAAACGCCAATTATAATTGTATTCTCTATTTCATACATAACAGTAGGGATTTAATATTGCAGTAAAATTAGGGTAACGTATAATATATGTGAAAATAGTACATAAACACAGTTGTTTGTGTGTGTGTTTGTGCTCTTAAAGAGTTACCTATGAATTACATTTTCTGGAATAAACACTGACCTTGTTAGACCTTTATATATATATACACTATGCTATGTGTATAAATATATATATATATATAGGATTATGTCCTTATATATCAAGGCACATTACCAATGTGGCATAACCCAATTTCTAAGGCCTTGGTTAGGGATAGAACTAAGATGACAATTCAGGTTAATTTATTGTATAAACGGGTTATGGTCAGCCATGGATAGGCTGTCCAAATGAATGGAGGTCAATGCAAAGGACAGCTGCGCGACCCCCCCCCCCCCCCCCCCCCCACGTGTGTGTGTGTGTGTGTGTGTGTGTGTGTGTGTGTGTGTGTGTGTGTGTGTGTGTACCTATCAAAATCCTCCGGGAGGAGTCGGTGTCCCTCCTGGATCAGACTGTCCCAGTACAGCAGCTCCTCATACGCCTGGTGCTCGTCCCACAATAGCTCTGCAGCGGCCGCCATGCTGTCACGACCTGCAGGTCCAGATTAGCGCCTGTTAGGGCAGAATAAGCCTTTGTCAGCCATTGTGCAGATGACAGGTGCATGTTGAAAACATCTGTCCGGAGCTGGGTACAGACAGGGGGGCGGCGGCTGCCGCGACGAATTGTGACAGACTGCTAGCTAATGTTTACAGTACCGCCCCATCCAGTCAGTGAGAAAACGAGAGAGGGGGGGGACCTAACAATAAGGCCAGAAACCACCGCGGGTTATTTTGCACAATACTGAGACATTAGTTTCCTCTGTGCACTCAGGACCTACCTTTGAAGACAAAACGATACGAAGTAGAGACGTTTCTGTATTAGCGTTCCACCTTTTTTGGTCTTCTTCTACTATTACTGCTGCGACAACTTCTTCTTCGTCTTTCGATTGGCATATATCTTATCGGAGAGTTACCGCCCCCTACTGCTTCGGAGTCTTCCAAGCTTTGCAGGAACAGGGCTAGGAAAGTTTTTTTCCCTATCAACGGCCTTTTATTTTGTATACCACCATCCATTAATAAGTAATTAATCCAATTATTGAGCGCAATAATCAAACGTTGTTCTCCTGTGCCCGAAGTTCTGTCTCGAGTCTTTACCATAATGATTTTCAGTGATGACATGGAACAGGGTTATGACATACAGCCAGCAAGTACCTAACAAGACAGTTAAAATCGTTATATATATATATAAAGATTTTATATAAAGATATATTTCTCTGTTGGGTTTTTCTTATATTCATGAATTGAGGGTAGCCTAGTTTATACTTATATGGCTGAAACAACAGCCACAGGTTTGCACTGGTCCAACATAGTGCAGGTGCTACATCTAGTGGCTATGAATGTTACATACATTATAATAGTAAGTTTCTGTTTGAACTCTGAAAGTGATCGGGCTAATACCATGAAAACATAGTGTAGCTGCTAGAATACATACATATAATATTCTAAAACACTTTGATAGCTACACTTCTGTATGCAGTGTAGCATATCCATAAACGAGACTAAATATCCCTCTACTCTTCACAGACCTATTTATTCGGAAAATCATGTTAAAGACAAGAATAAAACAAAACATTCAGAGGTTATAGGTATGAACAAGTCACATTGCGTCATTTTATTTACATACCCTCAGTAAATTGAGGCAACAGTTCAAGTATTAACTTATAAAATTTAAAAAACTTATAGAACACTGTATAAACACAATAAATGCATATTTAAACTTTCATAAACCCCACAGAATTTGAATATTAACATTCCTTTATGGAGTACATTCAGCAGAATACATTTACAAATAATTTGGACACACTGATACGTCTCAGTTTTTCCAAATGAGTCTAATGTAAGAACAAGTCACCGTGCAATTTATTTCTTTAACCTTCAAAGCTGGTGAAAATGAGGTTGAGAAATAAATAAAAATCAAATAATATTCAGTCACTTTTTAAATATCACTCCTGCATCTCTCTGCAGTGTCGTTTCTACTGCCTACATATTTGCCCTTTGTACTTGCCCTTGTAATGAGTTTCCAAATGAGAAAATAATAGCCAAAAGGAATGTTTACTTATTATAAGAAAACAGTATGACGTTTATGATATTTTGTGCAAAATCACATCAATAGCTAGCTTATATTTGTAAGGTCGAGAATGAATACATTGGTAAACTTTTGGAGCATCAAGGAGAATTTTTGATTGAATCCATTAAACAAAAATAAAGAGGGTGAATCAAGAAATGTCCAGTTTAAAATATATGTTGTTCTTTCCACTTGGTGCTGTGAGGATCCAAACCATCTAAATGCAGAGTTGTTCATATGTTCAATAGTCTGATGAAAAAGTACATGTACAGTATTCATATCAGTCTTTCTCTGGGCTCACACATGGTTGACGTCCTTCTTGTCTGAACTGGGAAAGGATGTGGGCTCCCAGCGGCCTAGCATGTTGCTCCTCAGGCCCACTTGGCATTTAACTATGAGGTAGATTTTGCGGAGGACGGTGCGGCGCAGCAGTATATAGACCCAGGGGTCGAGGATCTGGTTCCACGTGGCCAGCCTGACGCCCATCACCATCAGGGTTTTATAGTTGGACAGGTCGTCCTCAATGGTTCCCGTGTAGGAGTGGATCACAGAAATCAGGCCGAAGATCTGCAGGCGTGTGACACGCATTAGACATGTTTATATTGATAAAGAGTAAAAATGCTGCTTTGACGGTACACACCCACAATGTAGTTATAAGAGTGACATGGTTTTATGACACATTTAGGAAGCAAATAAGCACCTGTATTTTGGGATTTTTATGACATCACCCAACAACCAGTTTTTTACATTGACACATGAATTATTATCTTAATTGGACTTATGGTCATATAGTGTTTTGTTAAAATCAACCCTTCGGTCTGACCATAACTGGATCTGATAACCAGTGGATTGAAGGTCCAACTCAGTTCAGGCCCAGATGGAAAAAAAGGCACTCAGTGTCAGGTATTATTATATATGAAGTCAAGCAGAAAGTCAAAATCCTTGATAAAAATCATGAATCAATAAAGGAGCTGAACGTCTCTCTGGTCCTCAAAAATGTGCTAATGTAGAGACTCAAACCTAGTTCTAGATCCAAATACTATACACAAAAGACTATCGTACTTTAAATCTGCTGCTAATTAGGTTTTTGCCTTGCATTGAATGATATAATCCTAGAAACAAGAGTCCCAAAGAGACTCCAGACATTTCTAACATGTCACTGTAGGAGATGCACAAGTGTAAATAATAAAATGAGTAAGCTGGACGCTTAAGTAGGGCTGTCGTTAATGTTATCAGAAACAAATGTGCTATTCCTACGATGCTGTGCCAAAATGTCTCGAATGAAATAGGCCTCTATTACTAATTTCCACAAAAAGTAAGTTGAAAAAATACTTAAAGACCCTCAGCAGGTTTTTTCAATTACCCTGGCTTTTTTCGAAAAAGTCATAATCCAAGTGCTGCTTTTTGCATGTGTGCCTCCCGTCGTCTCTCAGCTGTTTGTACAGTGATTAACCTTGAGCTGTTGCTTTGAAGCTATGCTGCGTCCTTGAATTTGGGGGGAATTAGGCCCGGAAAGTCCTTGAATATGATGATTTAGACAGCGGGGGCTTTAAAACTTTGGTTGGTTTCCATTGATCATATACGTAGTTGAGTGTTTTTCGAATGTACAGCGACGGAGTGTTCTCAGAGATGTGTGCATATAGAAGAAAAGTGATTTTTATGATTTCATTATAAACAACTGTAACAAACGGGTCCCATCTCATTGTACGTCCTGACACTCACCAGCAGAGGGCTCCAGCAGATGCACGAGGTGACCATGATGCCAACCAGCTGCACCACCATCTCTATGTCATGGGACCTGGCCGAGTGATGGGAGCCGGGCTTCCTCCTGAGCCGAGCGAGCACCAGCGTCAGTCCGCTGACTGTGTTGCACACCAGCGCCACGGCCAGCGAGGTCAGACCGAGTCCAGAGAACAGCACCACAAAGGCCACGTCCACCTCCTCAGTGTCCCTGAGCACGTTGATGAAACACCAGGTGCCCGGGTCCTGGTAGGCGTAGGAGCCCAGCTGAAAACAGGGCAGCATGGCCACACAAAGCGCCGACAGCCAGATGACAGACAAGCAGATCTTTGTGCGAGTTTTGGTGACCAGGGACGAGTGCAGCAGGGGCCGCGTGACACCCAGGCACCGCTCTGCGGCCATGGCACAACCCATGAAGAGAGGGCACAGGCCAAAGAACACCATGCTGCCACCCAGGAACTGGCACATGCCATCAGAGGTGTCAAAGTCCTCGGGGCGCACACCTCCGTGGAGGTAGAGTCTGAGAACCAGGGCTCCAGGGATCACGTGGCCAATGAAATCTGTGATCACCAGCGAAGTGGCAAACAGAAGGAATGTGGCCTTGGAGCGCCGGCGCTGGAGGCAGTAGGCATTGGCCAGGATGAAGAGGGCCACGATGTTGGAGATGATGCCCAAAGTCATGGGCAAAATCACGACGATAATGCCACTGGTGGTGGGCTGCACCAAGGTGAAGTTCCCCTGCTGCGATAGCCCTTCTACAGCCACCCTGGCCTCCACCTTCCCTCCAGTGTAATTAGAGAAATGGGGGAGGAGCGAGGGGGCCGAAGAGTTGTAGTGGCTCAGAGCTAACATCACTGAACTTTGAAGGTGATGAGGTCCATAGTTAAGGGAGGCTGCAAGAGAAAGAAGATGCAGATCAGATTTATTTTTAACAGAACCTAACTCTATCAAAGTAAGTTTGGGTGAAAAAAAGAATTAACATTTTCATGCAGATGATAAGGTAGAAAGAAAAGAAGAAATACTATTAAAAAAAAAAAAAAGCCATCACAATCAACAATATTGCAAAGTCATTGCACACCTAGGGAGGTTTTTGTGGGCAACAATTGAGAAATCATTATTGGGAAGAATATTTTCCATTCCTCCGGTAGAGGAGCGAAATGGTTTTGGAAGGTAAACATGGCCTACTGGTTCTTGCCCTAAATTTGCAACAGCTATATGCTTTTAGATAGAAACGGAGACCAACTAACAAGTACATTAAAACTAGTTACATTAAAACTAGTACTAACTCAAAAGACCTGACTTTTATTCTGCAATTTACCTTTTTATATGAACTTTTAACTCCACCCTGTGCATGGTGTCAAAACAAACTGAAGATAACACTTTTGATGAAACTGCACAAAATAAATACATGTCAGTTAATGAAGTTCTTTTTTCCCCAGGTTAAGTTTGGGGGCCAAATACAAGCCATTAGCCAGAAAGTTGTTCCGGGGAAATGTTATCAAAATGCACTTTATCTAAGTAGAACATTAAAATACACTGCAGCTGAGCAATGTGCCTATGCTGCAGCATCTTTCATCTGCATTATATAAACATATAAATGTTTAATACAAGGCATCCTTCCAAACTGACCTCACAAGTCAATTACTGATACGTTTTCTGAGAATGAATTTTATTTAAAGAATACCAGCTGCTGACGTCTAACAAAGAGACCAACGCGTTGCAGGAAACTGACCATTTTATCCTGCATATAGAAAGAACATATATGCTCTTATTTTGTCAGGCCTTTTTACCTGCATGTGCCAAAAAGTCAACTTTTTTTTATAATGAGATTTGAAACAGAAGAAATGTCTCACCTCTGCTTAGTTCTGGTGTCCTCCTCGGTCCACATAAACATCCAAACGATGCTTTTTTCTCTTGTGCCACAGGTATCCAAATATGCGTTCAGCAGAAACAGTCCAAAAGAAAGAGTGGAAATGAAAAAATAAAATGAAAAGAGTCTATGTCTTCAGATCAAAAATCCTGTTTCGCTTGGATAAAGCGCAGCGCGTCGAAGTCCTCGGCGGGATATTTTCCATGGCTCCCTTGGTGCCTGGAAGCTGGTAAAGGATTTGAGGATCCCCTCTGACACCGAAACACGGAGTCCGTTTTTTTTTTTATATAGCGCATCTGTCCGCCTTCACTCTGTGAGGGCGTCTCTCTCTCTGCGGCGGTGCGCTCCCTGACTCAACCCCACGCCTCCTCCTCTTCCTCGTCATCCTCCTCCTCCTCCTGCATGTTTACATCAAGTCTTCTCTGTACGCACACATTCGTGTCCTGGCACACTATATGCGTGTCACCCACATTTCCAAGAAATCGCGTGAAACAGGCCTGTTTCATCCTTAGGAAGCACACTGTTCCACTGCTGCAGATATTACAGCCATAACTTACGTTTTACGTCTCCACCTTGTTTAGATGACTTTCTCAATCGCCCCAACTTCAGTGTCTGGGTGACTTCTACTCTATATTTTTTTTATCTACCTGGTGTGAACAAATTCAGTTTTACAGCCCAGACTATTATTTTACACTTCTCACCCTCTGTGTGCTCAGAATAACCTGGAGGTATCAGGTTGTCCGGAAAGACCCCAGTGGTGGACGTGCTGCTGCTAGAGTCTTTCTGTTTAAGATCTCTGATTTAGCTATGGCGAGAAGGTCGTGACTCTTCGCCGGAATTTAATAATTAATTGGTTGGGTCAAATCATAAAAAAGAAAAGAAAAAAGAAAAATGTATGTTTTGCATTTGTTTATTTGAAAATCCAAAACACCTACAACTTCTGGAAAGTTGTGGAGAGAGTATGGAGAAGTCATTCACCATCGTGAAAGATCCAGATGTTTCTCAAGGACTCTGATATTAGTCCTGGGGGTTTTTGCAGCTGCATTACGGAAAACATGTCAATTTTTCTTCTTGTTGATTGACAGTCTGAGAGGGAAAACCACAAGGAGGCATAATGTATCTCTGATTTTGGTTCCTTTGCCGCATACTGGGGACAGGTGTTCATGTTTGTTTTATTTCTGAGAGGACCTGGCAGCTCAGCTGGAAGCATACTTGCACAAGTTGTGGTTTTGGAAACAGGGAAAAAGCAACATCTCAAATTGGCTGCTGGTTCACAGGAAAGAGAGTGGAGGTATAGACACTGACACATAAATTGGTTTACGAAAATTAGAAAGAAAGGCAGCTGGAGGGCAGGTTTTACTGGCTGGCAGCCGGTGACAGCTGTCTTTCTGAGATAAATTGTATAGTTTCACGACATGTTAAAATATGAAACATGTCTATTAGGGAAACATTCATTTGTAAAATTGCAAAGGGCATCTGTTGTAGGTTAAAGGAGTGATGTCTGCAAAATCATTTGACAGCAGCAGACAGTGAGCTGTGGTTAACCTACCACTGAATAAAAATACACCTGGTGAAGACATATAGCCACTTTCATGAGCTTTAGTTACTTACTTACTTGACGAAACAATAAAACCTCCACATCCATGCTTCTGGCTCATAGGTCTGGTACGGTGGTGCTTCGTTATTGCCTGTGTTCCCTGAGCAGTCTCACACTTTGAATATGCTGATGTTTAGCAGATGGTGTGTGAGCGTAAACCAATTAGCTCTTGGAATACAGTATAACGGAGGCTGACGGGAGCGTCATTAGTTCCACAGGTACCGAGTCAAAACATAGAGAGTCAGACAAATGAAATACGTTGCCTTGATGGCGTCTGGTGCCCTGTGCAAAGCTACACAGACAATAGAATGACAGGTAAAACAAATAAAACATACAGAGGGTTGGCCGTGTAGTTTAGAGGTCAAGATGTTAAGCGTGAATTGGAGTGTCAGAGTCTTGCGGTATGTCTTGCTCCCTCATTTCCTGCCTTTCAAAGGGCTTAAAAAATCTGAAGTGGCAACCAGGTGGTGTAAGAGAAGGAAAGGGAAAGGCAAAGTCACAATTCATGCTATTTGGATCCCTGTGATGATAACAAACAAATTCAAATAGGACTGACAGATCACATGATCGACTAGTGCCACTATTAATTGCTTGAAACATATTTTGTCGTACTGGCCAAACATATTGGAAACAAAATCCTTGAAGAAAAACAGCTTACTGCGAATCCATGCTTTCCCAGTTCTGACAAGGCTGTTGTTGATTTCAAGGCCCCCAGAAGGAATTAAGTATTCATTAGATTGCCTTCATACATGTTATTAGCACATCAGATTAGGCATGTTTTTCGGCGTCTGTTTCTTCTTGGACCAGAGAGCCAATAATTCGTGTCTGATTGTTTTCCCTTCCTGGTGCCCGTATAGACTCTAAGTGCAACAATCAAGCGTTTGGCCACCGTGTGCGTTAGTCCTCCAGCTCTGAAAGGAGACCCTTTGGCCTCCATTTTCCCTCATCAATTACTCCTACAAATGGTGCCATTTGGCCTCTATAGACCACTGCTTCTTCCAATATCAAGTCTGGGGTTTATGGGTTTGAGGTTCCTTCTACACCCCCCGCCCCCCTTCTCTTTCACAAACCACAAAGTGGAGAAAAAAAAAACCCCACTAACTGCATACCTGATGATCTTAGAAGCACTCGGGGATGGAAGAGCCCTTCAGCCTGGAAACGTTTACAGTGAGATATCTATCTTCTCTCGAGATGGAAATGTAACTTTGAAGAAAGAGCTCCACAGTTTTTCGTGTTGCATGTGCACACAAGTATTCAATCTTGGCTTCAGGAGTCCATACTCCCCCCACCACAACTGTTCGATGGTTCCTCTCATCGGCCATTTTGCCAAACCTTTCTGCAGAGCACATGCCTGTATGTCAGAGGGATTGAGTATTCCTCAACATTTGAGTAGCTTTGAAGCTGACGGGACCTTGGTTTGCCAATAACTGTAATCTTTAACATCGGAAATATGACCCCTATTTTTTATTACTGCAAGTCAATTCGGGCCGAAGACAGTAGTTTTCACAACTCCGATGTGCTAGTTTCAATCAAACAATGTGACATCATGTAAATGCTTTCAGTGTGGCAAGGGTAGCCATGGGGTCATGGGCCTGTGCATTCCTCGCTGTCATTTTAGGGAAACGCTGGCTATTACGGGTGGAAAGCCACACACTATCTGTCTAGGCGCCTCTGTAACTACTGGCCAAAATTGAAACAGTGGAATGCTTGCATGAGAATATTCATCAGAGAGAAGAGGAGACAAACAAGCTGTCAAAGACAGAAACAAATTCGGCTACTTTTCTCTGATGAAACACACACTCCTTGGAGTGCGGATTGTTTAAAAACTGCTGTCTGGCTGTCTGGCTGGAGCCCAGAGGTCATTTCTTATATACAGTTACTGTTTTGCATACTGTACTGTGCGTCTCAAACTCTGCCACGGGGGGAGGGAGAGCGCGCCGTGCCAAGAGAAATAGCACAATCGTAATACAGTGAAATCCGCAAATACTCACTGTTGTCCCTCACCGCGCTCAACATCAGCCTTCAACAGGCTAAATAACAAAAGGTGCTCATGTTAATCCGTGTTCTTGGGATAGTTATTTGAAGCGAGCAATCGGATTGCAGTGCTTTCTTCGGAATAGTTAATGTTCCTTAAAAGCTATCGCAATATTGACAGATATGACATGACAAATTCTTGACAAACAAGGCAAACATGACTGAAGGCTATTTCTGCAAAAAAGAAACAATGACGGTCGATGTATGCGATAAAAGCTGGCGCTTCCTGTTATTTCCCGTTCATGGGAGAAAAAAAACGAAACGAGGGAAAACGTTTTTTTCATTCTTCACTGGCTGCCCCATGTTGACATATGCAGGTGAATGTATAGCGTAGCATTCGATCTAACAGAGCAATAATGTTTAGACAGCGGAGCTCCTGTGAACTGACCTTCTCAGCTTCCCCTTTCCACAGCAACACGGATGAACCTCCCCTGCTCTGACATGATGTGGAAAAAAAACGAACCAAAAAGAACCTCATTTTCAGATAGAAATGGATGTATGGTACTCAAGATCCTTGGGTACGTTGCATTCATTCTGCGGGCTCTGTTTTATTTAGAGCCCGCAGAATCGTATCCAGACCTAATATTTTCTCTTGCAGTGTTAAAACAGCTGCCGCTGTGCTTTCTCCAACCTACAGCATTTAGTAACATATTCAGATAAAATGGTTCTTGGTAAATCGAAGGCCTTTTCGACGTATTTATCCTCACGAGAATTGGTCAGAATTGCACTGAAATGTCTCAACAACTAATTGGCAGGCTGGCAAAGAAAGTTGTAAGGGCAGAGCGTCATACCCAGAGGATTTTTGCTCAGTTTACAGAAATTGCCAGTCTGACACCCACCTAATTGACCAGCTGTGTGGAGGTGATAGATTCCCCATCAACCCACCTCACCTTTTATGTGAACGCCTTCCAGGAGGCTCTAGCGTGTGCATCAAACTGTACAGCACAGCCGTAACCTTGGGGAACCACAAGCTTTGCCACCGTGAAGCAGACAATTTTGTATTTTTCTCTTCCACTGCTGGACGCATTACCGTACAATTTGGTGAAGTAAACAAGACACAGACGCAACTCTGCCTGCCAGATATCTCTACCGACCACTTTTTGCAACAGCATAGCCCGAAATGGAAATTATGATGCATCCTTCACGGGTTATTCACAACTCTCAGTTTCAATAGCGGGGCTTAGATATCATTACGGTCATATTATGTGTAAGTCGAGAAGGGGTTACGGAGTGAACATGGCTCAGTGACCAACAAATCAATGCGAGTTAGGTACTTCACCAAAGAAATCTATTCTGGCTGACAACATTCTCCCTTTCTACAGATCATTCACAATGTCAAGTCCACCGCCAGTCCTTGAAGGTTTACAGCCGGTTACTGGCCAATGGTTTGACCCTCGGGTTGGTTAAGTAAGTCAGGGCAGTGAAGACAGTGTCTTCCTGTAGTCGTCCGCATCTGTCATCAGGCCTGACGGGGCAATATGTCACGTTAACTGGATCCTGGCAAAAGCAACATGAATTCAATCTATGAGGCGCTGAAGGGAGAGGAGGCAGAAGAAAGCAAAGAGCGCTCTAGATAGGACAGAGAGTCAAATAAGGGGTTATAAGATGTTCAAAGTAAAAAGGAGTAAAAGGGGGGAAACAATATCGTGACTGGGAAACCAGCCTTGCTATTAAGGCTATCCAAGCACACATGTGCCTGCTGTTTTAGCACTTTGTAATCTCTACCTCGGATTTGCCAAGTAAAGACATTGTCTTCGCTGCTTTCCCATGCATTTTTTTTTTCCCATTCAATATTTCCTGTCAAAGACTATCTTTCAAAGTGTCTTCAAACACCCCTTATCCCTATGACTGCACCATTCGCGATAAGTGAGACAAGAGCTCTGCGCTACTGGTTTTCCAAAATTGAGAATGTGCTACTGATGACTTTGGAAGAAAAAGCGTTCTTGGGTGCTAAAACTCAAGCAAAAATCAAGCATCCGCCATCAAAACTCATGGGTCAGTGATATTTTACTGTAGTCGGAGCTCCTTGGATTCTAATTTTGCTCATGCATTATATTCTCCGAGACCACAGGAAGGACACAGTGACCTTTTTTCCAAAAAGGACAGAAAAGACGGCTGCAATTAAATTTCATGAGGTAAATTCTGCAGCTTAAAAATGCCAAGAAATACATCCAGCTCCGGATCACCTTTTGCTACCAAATGCAGTTCTGAGAAGTTCTGAAAACCGCTTTCCTGTTGTCTTTGTAAGCAGGGAAAGTGTGACATTTCTGTGGCTTTTTTGTCATAAATCTTATTCCATAGTGAAAGCCAGTGACAGGTTTCTGTATCAGTATTAAATGGTCTACATCAGGACAAATTCTTCTTACACTGCCTCAGCCAAACTAAACCAGTATTTAGTCGCTATCTGACTGAATCAGAAGACTCCAGCTGCATTGGCTCATTTGCTGCGCTTATCCTGGACGAAGACACCACATTTTAATGCAAGAATGACAATGACAACCACAAATCATGAGATGAAGGATATATTTCTTTGTGTGTCCCGTGCTATTACACGAATCCGACTTTTCATAATCCCGATTTGAGACAACATCTGTTTCCAGTGCGGCAACAAGCTCAACCCGCTCTGCAGACAAATAAGCAGAGAGTTTGCTGGGAGACTCAACATATCAGAACACGGTCTGATCCATGACAACGGCGCCCGGCATCATACCACATGGGTTGAGCGCTCAGTCGCTTTGCTGACGTCTGCGGTAATGAAACTGACGGGCTCGCCTCTGTGCTGTCATAATGAGAGGTCCTGTCAGCGTGAATAAAGAGGGGAAGTGGTAATTAAAGTGGGTGTGCGGCCGACCAATAGGAACCACAGCCTCCTAATCAAGTCAGCGGAGATGTTATTAATAAGAGATGATGACACCACAAGCCCAACTCATCATCTGCACCAAAGCACAAACAGACAATTATTCCATCATGCACTCAGTCAGTCATGGCCGTTAACCTTTTACCTGGAACCACTGGCAAGGCGCTGGAATTTGTTTTTACCAGAAACAGTGTGTTTGTTCCATCTGTGGAAATCTTCTTTTTACTTTATCTTTCTTTCTACTCATGTGGCGAGAGGGTTCAGATTGGGATCTTCACAGTTCAACGAAATATATCTGGCAAAGCCACCCCAGGAATTCAAACCCAGGCAAGTATGCCAACTGCAGTCCAGTAATCCAAAAAGGCACTCAGGTTCGTTACACTAATCGGCATGAAACGTGGCTCCATCCATCAAACAACACTTTATTAATTATCACAAACAATAAGAAAAAAGCTCTGGACAGAGGCTTACCAGTGGAGAGGTGGGCTAATAAGGGTGGAAGGCCATGCTGACTCACATGTGCACACACACACGCGCGTGTGCGCGCCGCCCACGCATGTTGAGGATCACATGGGGTGCGCAGCAACAACGCAGCAGCCTGAAAGGCAACACAAGAACCCAAAAGACCCAACATCCACCACTAAGGGCCTCAGCGGCTGTGAGACAAACAAGAGAAAATAAAATTCATTTGAACTTAAATTGGCCTCTTATAAAATAAGCAAAACCACTTGGGTGCAAATTCAAATAAATTGAAAAGAACAAAATCAATAACATGCATGAATCAAAATGTGTGTGTGTGTGTGTGTGTGTGTGTGGGTGGGGGTTGGTGACGCACCAACTCAAAGAGTTAACGCTGTAACTCCTGCACAATCACTGCCTCTCACTCCAGTATAAAACCGGGACAGTATAAAATACTACAACTATAAGTATCACACCTACTAAATACACACACATAATAAAATTACAGGGAAGGGGATGGATGGACGCGGCGGTGCGATGCACATAGAGCCACGCATTCGGCATCAGGGGAGCGCCTGGAGACAATAAACCCCAATCTATTGGGTCCTGACAGTGACGGCCTTGGAATTTACCGGGAAAAATAATAATAATAAAAAAACCCGGCCCGGCTTACCCCAAAGGGGGGCCCTGCCCTATTCAACCTGCTACACAGAAATGCCCTGAACCCAGTCACAGCCGGGGTCTTAAGTGATAATACATGATGGAATATGGTATTCCAATTTGGTTGCATGACATTTAAAAAAACTGCTTTTTGTATACTTATTCAAAATACCAACAATAATAGGAGCGGTTATAGCTGGTAGGCCATTGGGGCCATCCATCTCTTCACTCCAGCTCTCTCTGGGGCTGGAGTTCATTTCATCATCGGTCTCACAGTCACGATGAAATGTGAGTGGCACACGGCTGTGGGTTTGAGGCTTGAAATCAATGGGATTCATCTGGAATCGAGTGATATTGAGACATCATTCATCGTAGAGCAAAATATGCTGTTTCAAAGTAAGTGCAGAACTCAAGGTCCAGGAGTAAAGTCTTGAAAATCCTTCTCATATTCAACAGTAAATGGTCCAGAGCTGTTGGCCTGGCTGGTTTGGACGCTTGCCCTGAATCTCTTTCCCTTCAGCCTAAACGGAGTGTATGGTATACAGTACGACAGATATAGGATATAGTGCAGGCCGTCCCCGGCAGTGACGCTACGTGAGGCAGAAAGATAACTCACTCTCTCCTGACCCTGACACTTCTGCAGCTTTTCATGACTCTAGACTTGCTCAGCGTTGTTCTCCTCAAGGTACAAGCTGTACTGTGGTGACACAGCAAAAGCAACGGGACAGCTGAGCAATTTTTTGTGACGCTGCTCATAGTAATAATGCTGTGTTTATCTCCAATCTGACCCTCTCTACTCGGCTCACAGGGGGGACATCTTTTTTAAATTGTGTCACTTTCAGTGTGAGGGGGGGGTTGTCAAAACTAAAAGTAAATGTAAATGTAAAAAGTATTCTTCATAATGCCTCCTTCCTCTGCCAACTTTCCCAAGTTATTAACTCAGCCCGGGTAAAATGTATCTCCCTGACAGTAAACTAAAACGGAACACATAGTGTATTCATTCTGTTCCATAATGGATTAATTATACCAAGGTTTAACCAGTTTAATAGCCCTAATATACATTACTGTAAATAGCAAAACCTCTGTCATATTGGCATGGCTTAAAAGTAGAGCCGCTGCTCGTACAGTTAATCGAAATCATCTGCAGTGCAGAGGCAGAATATTACATCACTCACAAACTTAATGAATGGCAAACTCTTGGAGTGAGAATGTGTACTTTAAAATAATGTCAAATCACAACTCCTCCAACTATGCTGGGCTTCATTCGGTAGTGATCACAGGGCTCGCGGTGCCACACGGCAGCTGTGGCACCGAGGACCCTGTTTGTTTTCACTGTCCCAGTCTCACAAACAGCCTGGATAAGATACAGGAATGATCTGTCATTGTTCTGGCCTGAAATGAACCCGTTGGGGCTTTGTGCAGGATCAAAGACT
The DNA here is from genome assembly GCA_016785305.1 of Colistium nudipinnis. NCBI lineage: Eukaryota > Metazoa > Chordata > Actinopteri > Pleuronectiformes > Rhombosoleidae > Colistium > Colistium nudipinnis. Next base: position 109,700 of record JAFBJU010000451.1, read on the forward strand.
CATCGCACTTGTGGGATGGCATCTATGGTTCACAGGAAAGACAGGGGAACTGACATAAACATGGTCTGAGGTGTGATCGGAGGAACACAGCTGAACCTTGACACAGTAATGTGTTTTTTTTCTCCAGATGCAGATGCAGCATAGCATGCTGCACTACCCTCGCTCGCAGGACTCATGTGCACAACAAAGTGAAGAAAAAAAAATACTATTCTGCATGAAAAATGGCTCTTAAGAGCCAACAGGACACTTTAGATGGAGATAAACAACATGGTTTGGTGTTTCTATGAAAAAAAAGGTTTCAAAGCAGGAACATTGGGTCATGCACTGAATTACCAATGCTGAGTCATAAGATTAATATTTTACCTGTGATTAGACAGGGCTTCATTAAAGGTGTTGGGACTTACATGAATTGTTTACCCCAATCCGGTTTTGTAGTCCACTGTTATTCATGAAACAACAAAAAATGCTTTAATTGAATAAAGTAAAACAATATTTTTATGATAAATATCCTTCTGGCAATATCTGAAAGACAAACACACACGGCAGTCTAGTCATTCACACAAACACACATATGCATTCACACATCCTGTGGTGGATTAAATAACATTTGTTCCATTCCCTTGACTGATGGAGACAATGATGTCAATTTGCTGGGGTGTAATGTTCGGGGCCTGTTCAGTGTAGGTGGCCTGAAGCAGCGCCTGCCAAAAGACCACAATATCTGCTGTTGATGTTTGAAGGCTGAAGCTGGATGGAAAAACAATGGAATGTGTACTTGTGTGTGTGTGTGTGTGTGAGTGTTGTATTTTGTGCAAAGGTGAAAAGGTAAGATTCCTCTTTTGTAAATCAATCAAACTTTTATGTACCTGCACTATTATAAATGATATAAAAACAAATATGGCCAGTGTGCAAGTATTCAATGTGACTATCCAAGCATTACATGTATTTTAATAAAAACTATTTGATATAGGTGTTTATGTTGTTTTTTTTAAGCCACCATGGGCAAAACCCTCAGTGTTTGAGTGACATTGACCTGCAGTTAGTTCATACGTGTGAAATGGAGGGGAGAGAGGGGAGTGAACCCCAGTGTTGAAACAGAAGATATTAAAGTAAAAATGTAATAAAAAGATTTAAGAGACAAAATGCATTAAGACAAAAGCCAGTAGTGCCAGTAAAGTTTGTCCACAAACATATAACTGTTAATTTCATTAGAAACCAAGGTTTCAAGTTCTAAAAAGCAACCGTCAATGTGGATGCTGTTTTGTCTACGAATATGGAAAGGAAACCACAGGAATATGTTTTTTTCTGGTCAGAAGGCCTGATGAAAGAGCGAAAAAGATTGCAAAGCGTCACAGATGCTTTTGAAACAAAGGCTAGCTTGTAAGGCCATGCCCTCGGCTCTCCGTGGTTGGGCATATAAACATCCCATAAAACCACAGCGTATGGTTTTTATACTTCCCTTTTTGTATGGATAAAAGAAGAATATAATATGCTGTAGGCCCCAGTCGCCATATTTTTTCAATCTTTGGACTGTATCCATGCTAAGCTAATGGCACAGTATGTGATCATTTACCACACTTAAGTGGGATATCAATCGTCTCATCAAATAGGTATATTTCCCAAAATGTCTAAAATTAGTAGTTTTTAATACAGATTTAGAATGAAAAATCTTTATTGTCCTTTGTGATACTATTAGTGTACCTACGAATAACATGTCAAATCACACCCATTGCATAGCAAAAGTATTCCTGCTTTTGCAACAGGAAAAAAAACAAAAAAAACATCTGTGATCTGGCCAGATGTGGATCCACTGACAATGAAAGATTATTCAGTAGAGAAAAGAAGAAAGATTTGACTTTATGCACTCTATTTTATAATGACAATTTAATCCATCTGAAGGACATACGTTTGACTTCTGCCCTTTTGTCTTTCTCAATATGGAAACTCAAAACATGCCCTCAGAAAACATCACTTAGAGAATACCACAGCGGAGCATTTGAGGCATATGTATTTGTTACCACCAAGTTACAAGATGTCAGTGTGCCCTCGCATCCTCACACACTAAACCTAAACCACATGTTTGGCACACGATGCTTCTCACCACAACCAGAGTCTGAGCCAGTAACTGCTATATCCATGTAAGGGTAGTACAACTCACACTTTATGTGGTTAAGAAGTTGTTTCAGCTAAGCTTACAGCTTTCTGTGCTGTATGTAACTCAAGATTAAATCAGCAGCGAGATACCCATCCAAATTCCCATTAAAATGCACTATATGAGTGGATGATTGTGAGTTTTTTCGATTTTTTGAATATATGGAAAGCTCCCGTAGTTGTTCAATACACATATTGGCAATCCAACCTTCGAAACATCTGGAACATATAAAAGGCAACTTTGTTGTTCCTACAATATCTGGGAAAGATTTTTCTTTTCTTTTTCTTTTTTTGTATTTCAGGCACTTTGAGCAAGTGTCGGTAATAAATGTTATAATGGATTGTGTGATGGAAGGTTCAAACACAGCCACAAAGGTCTTCGATTTGAAAAGGTTGGCTCTGGCCTTCCTAGATTGATGTCGATAAACTCTGTGTCAGGTGACCCTTCACATCTCCACAGGAACGTGTGTTTTGGTGTGACCGTAATCATATGGGGTTGTTTATTAAGCAGCAGCATTTCAAAAGAAAGTGCAGCAGTGAGTTGTAATTCAGCCTGTGTAGATATACTGTGAAAAACATGATGAGACCTGATGTTGGCTTGATGTCATGAGGGTTTGTCATAGTGAAGTATCACGACATTCATTGGATTTCCCATGACACTGAACATTGAAATATCTTAAACAGATGCTCTAACCTGTGTATTGATAAGAAAATCCATGTAAGACTAATAAGGGGTTATTAAGGTCTCTCTCCAAATTCAAAATAGACAACCTGACAGCCCTGTCAAGCTTAAACCTGGAAATACAGAGGGCCTGCTTATACCAAAAACATCAAGACTAAGTACAATCAATCATACAAAGTCCACTGTGGAAACTTGGAGGTGAATGTTTCGTAGCCCTTCAACGTTTCTCTGACGCTTTCTATCTGCCCTTTTTTAACACGTCATTGATTTTTCTATGATGGCAATAATGGCTCTTTAGGGTGATCTTGAAGGTCTCTGTCACTTTCAGGGAGCATTGTTCATTCTAGTTTTTTGGCTCATTTTGCTGTGTATGGCTGGTCAGTCATGGCACGTTGATTGACTCTCTGGCAAACTCAAATCCTCCTCCAAACCTGTGGGTACCCACAAATTAATTCAAGCCTGAATTTCTTTCTCTCTCTCTCTCTCTCTTTGGACAGACAGGAATTTGATTGTGCCAAAGAGCCATTCAAAAGTGCTGGAATCGCTTTAGAAAGTAAAATAACGAAACTATTGGAACCTCTGCTTTCAGATGTAGTTGGAAGATAGGCCTTATGAACTGGTTTATTTCAGCCAGCGTATTCTGGCTCTAAAGTTCCTCTGTGCCAGCTGTCACCCTGTCTGATGTTCTTGCCAATACGAAGTAGGTCACGCACTGACTTATGCTCCTTTTGACGCAAGTGTACCAAGCCCGCTTGAGTTCCTCCTAAATGAACACTGCGTTGGCGTGGATGGCCGCAATAAATTGTCTGCTGGATAAAAGTTTGGCGGCCATGACTTGAGGCTAGCGCAGGAGAGGAGGATCGTGGTGAAAGATCCAATCCAAACTGCACTTAGCTTTACCATGCACTTCTGACGAAAAATAAGAAAATTCATTGTAATTAAAGTTAACAACAAATGGCCTTAATGTGGGGTTACCTCAGAAGAAAATGTTAATGGTTGCTGTCAAGGCAGACTTTTAAATGAATACCAAACCTTGCTTTTGACATTTAGCAGAGACTTAAACTCGGCTTTGTAATATGCATTTTCATCCGAATCTATTTTTCCTTGAGACACAGTTCTATTGTCGTGTCCTGGCAATGGTTGTTCAGTCTTTATGTTGTACATGTCCATTACTTTGAAATGTGCAATGTGGAAAAAATGAAGTGAAGGGCAAACTGATCACCGTGATCAACTACTTAGAACAGGAAATGGACCGTTCAGCTAATAAAGTCTCCTTTTTCTGTGTTCCCTTGCCCGGCTGGTTTTATTTAAAAATCTGGAATCCAAATGAAGCTAATACTGTGAGATGAATGAACCAACTGTTGGACTTTGCAGTTACAACCAATGAGGAAATTGAGCTGGTTTCTGGCCCACATTTACTGGCTATCCATATGATTGCAACAGCCCTTGAAAATCCATTGGATTTTTATATGATGAGCCTATCAGATGCAAAATCCCTGCGGATATACAGTAATTGTCACTTATTTTCCAACTCCTGGGACTATGTTGACTACTACCTTAGAGAACGAACGAGAAGTTAACGACCATAGCAGATGACTCTATCAGTATTCCAGCCATTTTCATATGCAATCGAATGCTCACCAAAGCCTTCCTCCTAACAGTGATTATCAAATCCTTACGTATAGGAACTGTAACAAGACCTGTCAAACTCCCTTTCTACGGTGAGGCAGCACAGTTTAAGGCCCAGAGTGACCCTTTCACATGGTTAAAAGCTTCAAGTGAAGGGGTGTGAACGCAAATCAGATGCATTGAAGACACATTTAGGATCCAATCAGTCAGACCGCATTCAGAGTTGATCCGGGAAGGATTTTTCCACATTCTTTGGCTGTGTGTGAAAGCATCAGTGTCCGGGCCACACACTGGAGTACAGCCTACTCATCCGACGACCCCGACCCGCTGAACTCTAACAATGAAGTCGAAGTATTGTGCACATGCACGTATTCATTTGTTGCCACCGCCATAATGTCAACACTGAGGACCATGGCTAGATTTTCTCTTTTTTCCCTTTTCCAATCTGCTTCTGTACTCACCGTTTTCCCTTTTCCTCTCTTTGTCTCACACAACGGACACATCTGTCTAGTCACACTGGCTATAAACCACACCGTTTCGGTTTCAGAAGTGAGATCTGATCACATTGGGTCACTGGAGATGCAGGTTGGGACACATTCTAATGCAGGTGTGAACAAGACGTACTTAGAGCTGTCCACTTGTGTTCAGATCACCGGAGACAGATGTTAATACCAGATCTGAATGTGGCCTCAGAGTTGGGAGGGCTGGGGGAAGGAATTGATTGAACATATTTATCTGCTCTAGACCGCAAGATTTCTACATAATTATATTTGGAGAAGTAACATTTTGCAAAAAGTGGTTCGATATGAAGTTTGACCTCACAATATCGGACAAATATAGTATATATAATACAGTATTTCGGAGGAAAAAAAGGCAGGGCTGTTCAACTTAGTGCAAATGAGGGCAAAATGTGTACTTCGGCCGAAGAGTCCTTTTTTTGATGAGAAAATATGGCACAGTTTTCTCTGTAAACGACACATATGCGTTGCAAGAACTTAAAGGCCTACAGGGGAAGTAGCGCGCAGCACAGGAAGCTGAAGCAAGAGAGCGTTTTATTTCAAACCCCATCTGAAACGACCTCAGCCAGCATGAATGTGTTCTGCAGGTGAAAAAGGGACGGCATGTATTTTCTCACTTTGTTCTTACTGGGAATTTTCAGTCCTCCAAATCTCAGCAGCCGCAGCACAGTGATTTCTTAACCACTCTGTCTGTATTCTCCGAACCTTGCTTCTGAAATGCTTAGACCGATGAATCACAGATCCCAGTGGAGAGGATGGATGGGGGAAAAAAGAAGCAGAGAGGTGAAAGCGGTGATGAAACTACACAGAAGATTGATCCAATGGGTGTGAAGCAGAACATCAAGTTTCATGGATGTGAAGAGACTAAATTCATCTCTGTGTTTTGAGCAGAATTTTGGCTGCCATCTCTCTGATCCGAAACATTCCAACGAGATCCGGGGTATATATTTTTCCCTTTTCTCCTTGGATTTTTGCTGGACCTAGTATGGGTGGGTCAGTTTTTGTCAATCATTACACATGAATATATTTTTTTATTGCACTTTGGGAGGTGTAGCGTGTCCTGAAGTGGGGTCAATGTGTGATGATGGGAAAGGACATGAACAAATTAGGGGTACACCAAAAACATGACCCACATGCAGCGCCAAAGGCGTTTTCACTTTTTTCCTGAAGGGAAATTAAAAAGAAATACCCCTGGCCTACTGTGACGGAGAGGCCTGGAGGAAAGTACGTTTTTAACGGGGTTTATTTAATATTGTGGTGATAAAGGCTGAAGGTGCACAAGGGAGCTGCTGGTGGAGGGTGGAGCAGGTGACGCGTGGATCGGTGAGGTAATGGCCGAGAGTGGAGACGGTAAAGAATGCGTGGCGGAGAAGACAAGGTGAACGGGCGTGCGGGAGGAAATGACAGGCAGGTGAGTCTGGTCCTGGAGCAAAGGCCAATAGAGGTTCACGTCTGAGCAAAAGGACCAGGGGAATTACGATCAATACATAAAAGCAAAAAAAGCATGCACGCACTTACACACACACACACACACACACACACACTGAGAAACTGAGACACAGGTCATTGGTGTCCTCCACTTACTGAGGGAGAGGGTGGAGTCTGCTGGCTACCGTCTATAAAATCTAAAAACAGCTTATAATAAATTTGAAAGAGGTGTCAGATAGTGTGTGTGTGTTTGTGTGTGTATGCATGAGTGTGTTCCTGTGTGCCTGCGTTTGTGTGTGTGTTTGTGTGTGTGTTTGCGTGTGCGTGCGTGTGTTTGCGTGTGTGTGCGTGTGTGTGTGTGTGCGCATGAGTGTGTTCCTGTGTGCCTGCGTTTGTGTGCGTGTGTGTGTGTGTTTGCGTGTGCGTGCGTGTGTTTGCGTGTGTGTGCGTGTGTGTGTGTGTGTGTGCATGAGTGTGTTCCTGTGTGCCTGCGTTTGTGTGTGTGTGTGTGTTTGTGTGTGTGTGTGTGTGTTTGCGTGTGTGTGCGTGTGTGTGTGTGTGTGTTTGCGTGTGTGCGTGTGTTTGTGCGTCAGCTTATTTGTGGACAGCGTCAGGTTTCGCAGTTAATACAAAGCCGTGCCCTTAAATCTGACCACATTGATCTGTTTCCTACCAACTGCCTGTGAATTGCGTCATCAATAACACTCCTCCAGCAGATCTGCCAATATGGCTCTGGCATTTACGAAGTAAACAAGATCCATCATGAAAAGGCCAATGGTGTCTGCATCTCAGATGGCCTTGAAAATAATTAAAGACGGGGTAAGGAAACATTATGCAATTTCAGTTTAATTTAAAAAATGTACAAACTCGATTCTGAAATTCTGATTACATTCACTTATTGGGGACCTCTTCAGTACAATGGCTGGAACATCTCTCCCTTCTCTGATAATGATGCTAGCCCCAACTGGTTTTAGACTAAACAAAGCCTTCATATCCGTAATCCACTCTGCAATTGTTATCAGGTGACTCTTATGCGCCCAGCTGCTAATATTGGCACGTGCATTGCTTGTGTGGTCATTTGATATGGCATTTTCAGGTGTGCTAGTGTGGACAGGGATTCATTCTGATATGGAGCCGAGAGCTGAAAAGCTCATCTGCATGGAGATTTCCTTTTAATTAAAAAAAAATACTAAAGCAGCAAAGCTCCTTCGACAAATGATCCATCTAAATGAGGTTTCAGGTTTTAAAATATCACTTGGCTCACCACAATGTGTCTGTTGTACATGTTGTCTCTGTCAGATTGTGACAGTGAAGACACTTAAAGTCATCAAGTGTTTTTGTTACTTGATAGTCGACATGATGCTTTTCAGCAATGACACACTTTTGTGCTGTGTTCACCCTTACTGTGATCTTAAGGCTTACAGCCAGTCTTCATGAGTTCCTATCGTGGAATTTATTTATTTTTGTATTTTTTTGCTTTTTTGTCTTTTTGTACATTGTTTCTCAGGCCAGCTGTCTCAAAAGCCTATTTGGAGGAACTGTTGCGGTAACTCCTGCTCCGCAGAGAGCAGAAGAAGAACACGATGAGACAAATTGTAGAGTTCAGAGTGCGTTATTAACAGCACCATGAGTCAGCCGCTACGTCGCAGCCAAACTCCGCTCGTTGCCTCAGTGCGATCACGACGAGGCACGGATCCATCAGCCTGCGCTCGCCGCTGAACGAGGCCACGGTGTAAACAACACAAAAATAAAATCCCACAGCCAGCTTTTAGACATTTTGGAAGCTCTGCGATATTAACGCCTCCATATTTGGACCTTGTGCTGGCCTGCCGAGCATCACTGCACTGTGGAGCAGCCATGTGTTTGTGTGACACAGGGAAGAGTCACTGAATGCTATGTTCAATCCCCAAATGTATACTTTCACGCCTCTGCTCAGCGACATTGTCAAATAATACGTTCAAATAATGCTGTCTTGTATTTTGGATGACCAATACATTCCGGATAAATGAATCGCGCTGCATGGATTATATGTGTGTATAAAGTGCGTGGATTGGATAGCCGTTGCTGATTTGGTTTACAGTTAGCTTTTTTTTTTTCTTTAAACAAACCAAGCATTGCATTTTGAATAAATACAGGCAACAATAAGGTCCCAATTTGCCAAGTTAAACAAAGTTTAACCCGGACTGAGTTCTTCCCCAAATAATATTGTGTATGTTTTATGCTTATTTAATTTGACTCAAATTCATCCAGTGAGTCTGGACCGCGGCGTATGTTCCTCTGGTGACTCTTCGGATCATATTGGTGAGACTTAACTTGACTGCCTGGCTCGGTTGAGTCAGTGTGTTGAGTTCACTGTTACAAAAGAAGCTCTGTCTCTGTCACTCACAGGGCAGAGAGCAACACAACCCTGTGGATTTTAATAAAATGTATAAATAGCAGGACATCTCTCCATATGTCAACCCAGCTATTCATATTCACAAACTGGCCTGGCCAAGCCTTAAAAAAAACCCACCCAGAAATAACAAAGTTGCGGCATGATGAAGTCTCTGGTATTTTCAGATAGATAGATGATAGATGAAACCTTTATTGATCCCTGCAGGGAAATCCAGGATTCCACTCTAAATCCACAACAGCTTTGTATTACATTGTTGTTCAGTACTAAAGAGGGTATATTCCATTCAGGTGCTTTTTTGGAGGGGGGAGCTCAAAGACATGACCTCTTGTATCTCCATGATACTTCATGTGCTTTTCCGTGATTCTGAAGAGTTCCGGATAGACATGTTTTGAACTCTATGCCCTGTGTTAGAAGTCCTCTGCAGAAAATGACTCACTACTCCTGTTTGAGGTCTCACAAACCCTGGTTGTAAAACATGGTTAAAGTAACGGACTGAATGAATTTCATATGCTATAGCTCTGATTGGTGTCGACAATGCTTTTTATGCAGCCTAAGTCAATTTGAATTTCGCTCTTTTTAGTTCAAAATGCTATGTAAATACCATTAAGGCAAGAGAAAATACGGTATGCTTAACACACATATATATATATATATACATATGTATTGTATCACCTGCATCAAATGTGTGAGCCCAGTTTGTGACAAATGGAGGGACTGCTACTTCAGTACTTTTCTACATGCTGACTTTTAATGTCAGAAGTAAAGTAAAAAAAATATAAATCTTTATATATATTTATATATATATATACATACATATTCTTGGATGAAAATACTGGACGAGTGCATCTGCATGTGTGTTAGTTTTTCAGATTCAACAGAGCGGTCCGAGGGAGCAAAGCCAGAGTCAACAAAACACTACGGCTAATCTTCCCTGACAGTGATGTAAAAAACTCTTGCTTAACAGAGCCTGTTAGTTCCAGTTTTTTTTGGGACTGGAAGTGAAATATCTATTTTGCATGGCCTACACCAGATACTTCACTGCTTCCACATTACAGGAGCCACAGTGGTCTGGAGCAGAGTGTATTTGGCCCAGGAGCACCGCTGTAATGAGCTGAGCTGCAGTGTCTGCCTATGTCCTGTCACAGTATCCTCCCAAGTTAAAGTGGTTCATGTAAGGTTATACATTGTCAGGGAGGAAGGAACGGCTTTTCATTGAACTATTGGTAATTGGTGGAAATTCAGGGACTTTGATGATTTGCTTTGAGTTTCAGAGATCTCTCAGCTCATTCATCTGAAACCCTCCCTGGGCCCATTCACACTGTGCGGTTAACGTGGAGGCGTGCAGTTATGGGAGGAAATCCACGAGTAAATCGTCTATGATTGGGAGCTAGACAGAGGGCCTGGAAAATGCCAAAGAGGATATTTATTGCGTCAAGGCTGCTGGCTTTTTCTGGGGGCCCAAACCTTCAACATGCACTATATGTTTATACAGTCAAGTTCACACTTACAGCAATTATTAACAGTAGTGAGAGCTCGGGCCCGAGTGTCTTGCCAAGCACCCATTTCCTGAAAAAAAAAAAAAAAGAAATTTGATGCCCTGTCACATAATCTCTCTATATTTCCCCGCGAATGAATATGAATGTGAATCATATTGTGTCGGTGTTTATTAGAGCCGTGATGGACTAGCTAACAGGCCTGGCTCTGCCCCCGGGCCGCCAATGTAGTGCCACAGATTGTTTTTTTGTCTTTTGTGCAGTAAAAATGTCAACATCAGTCCAGTCCAGATGGAAAGGAAATATTGCATATGCCAAATAATTTCAGTGGAAACTTTATGTGCGTATTAAAAGTTCATGTTTTTAAACGCAAAAAAGCAAGCGATCAAGGCTTCTTCTTCTTCTTCTTCTGTTTTGGTATTATGTAGCGCACTTAATTTACCCTCTCCAGTGAAATGAGACAACCTGAGCCTGACGCGCACACAATCCTGAGAAATGACCAAATATTCAAGCTACCTTTATGGTTTCCTATGAAATGCATATGGCCACTATAAAGTTTGAGTCTATGGGCCCGGTTCTTAAAATAAAATAAGCAAAATAGAATGATGCAATTAGTTCATTGTGGAGTCAAAAGCTATGTCCCTAATTGGGAAAAATCGAATTTAATAAATGGGGTTATGGTAAATCTCTAGGGAATGAATGCAAGTCTATGGCTACCTGCACATTAATTTATTTAACTCTTAGGCTTCAGACGGAATCTCCCATCATCCTCATCATCACCATTTCCAAAATGCCTCAGTTTTTGCCCTTCCAAATCAAAAGGCATCCCCGTAGTTCTCGAATGAAATCAGGTCTTGGAGAGTTTCCAAAATTCATCATTTCAGTAAGCTTGAAAACTCTGTAGTGCTGTGGATGCCTGGCCTATGTAATGTCTCGACGCGATGTGTACATTTTTTTTTTAGCTATTAATAAAATGTTTTCATTGACTGAGGTTGCTAAGGGTGGCCCAATATTTGGTCCAGAGCAAAGAATTGCATCAGCTCAGTCTCCCTCTTGTCTCATTTTTAGTTAGTGTCTCGATTCATTTTCCGTTCTGCTTGGTTGAATTATTTTATGGAGCCAGCGATATCTATTATTATTACTTATTTGAATATTTCTTTTCATCCATTGGTCCAACAAGTTTTGCTGTGTTCGAAAAAGTAATCCTCCCCTTTGGCTGCATGGTCAACAACTACCTCACACACACAGGTGCACACACGCATGCGCACGCCTGCGGGAACAAACTCACACACACACATCAGAAATCATCAGAAATCTCCTCCCAGCTTTTCTGTTGACAACATGTGCACAAACACATATACACACAGACACACTTTCTGCTTTCAACATAGCACCAAATGGCTAATCTGCTTCCACTATTGCCACACTTTCAAGTTTTGCAGGACCCTGCACAATGTTATTTCAAAGCATCTTGTCACAAACTATCCGAGCTGCGAATTGAGGGTGGGACACAACAAATAAATAGCTTTCACAATCAATCAATAAAAATGCAAAAGATATTCTCTTCTTAGAGCGCCAAAGGACTGGACTGAGCTCCCTGGGGTCAGCTGAGATATAAAAGAGCCATGTGTAATCCTGTATTCACAAAAACACCAGCACCACACAAGGGTTAAATTCCTCTCAGCAGCTATTGGACTACAGTCAATACAAATCAAATGCAGTTGCACCGAAAAGAAAAAGCCTGAGCTGCACTTTGGAGGTAATTCATCTGTGGAACCAAAACCATCCCGTGAAAGAAATATGCATTGATTAAAATGACCCAGGGATGCAAATGGCCAACTATGGCAATGCAACAAAGCGTTATAAATAGCATATGGAGTATTATGTGATAAGATAATGATCTCAGAGAAAACGAATGACCGATTCTAGTTGCAGTCAAATATTTAGACATTACTGATTGCTTCAAGAGAAAAGTGGATCAATGAGAGACTCATATTAGAGCTGCGTTCATCTGTGCTTATTTTTTCCTAATTACTGATGAAAATAGTTGCGGTGAATCATTGGGATGTGTAGCAGTTCAGTGTCTCTGCCCAGGGGTTTGATGTTCTGGAGTGGTGAAGTGTTCAGCTCAGCTAATGGAAAAAGAAACTCCTGGAGAGACTTTTTTTTTCTACATTCAGCTTGATTGGTTCTCATTTGGCACAGTGATTCAGTCTTTACAGGAAATACAAGGGACATAACACTTCCACTGGTCTTCCTGGCTACGTTTCTTTTTTTTTTTTTTACAGGCCTTTGAGGGCACTGACTTGTTTTGATTCGGTTGAATGATGAAAAGGATTTACTGAAAGGTCACAGGACTCATTTTCTGGAATAATTCCTTGAGCCATGATAAACACAAGTAATTCTGCTGATGTGTACTGTACATGTTTTCTCCAACTTTCATTCTTGAAGCAGGTATAATCCACATTTCTATAAAAATGGAACAAATGACTGCAATGCGAAAGGGGTCACTTACAGTGACAGCATCACCTGAACCAGCAGTTCTACTCAAATCTACAGAGGGTTTGAGCTACTTTCATTTCAGCCTTTAGGGTTCTCCAAACTACTGCGCTGCACTGGCCCACTGCTCTCTAAATGTACTAAAAGCAGCTCTAAAAACACAAATAAACTGTTAACAGTTAAACATTGAGCAGGTGACGGCACAGAGAAAAACAAGGCAAAAGGAAATGTTAGATTAATACCAAGGCTAGACATACGACTCCAAATCATTGATAAAGTCACTTCATAATTATGTATAAAGTAGTCAATTGGTCTGTATTCACCATTTAGTGTAATATCAGCTTTAAAGTTAAAATATATATGACTGTCTGACTGCAGCTCGTCTCAAAATCTGTACAGCAAAATGACAGATGACGTATTTTTGTCCTTCTCCAAGTTTGGCAACTACATTGCCAGAAATGCAACCCTGCAGCTGACATGTATTCTGGAGATTTGTGCGCACTCCCCGAGAAATGTAGCCCCGAGACTCTTCGGAGCAGGCTACGGAGATGTGGCAATCTCATCTCTCTCGCACTGTTTTTGTCATTGAAGAACTTGCAGTCTTTAGATGCGCAACAGACGCCGCCTCAAGGGACATAACTTCAAGCAATATATATTGGATTTTGTCGCTTCCTTTTTTGGTTGCATCATTATTTGGAGATTCCCTCGAAGTTATAGTTGGTGTCATGTTAAGTGTGAAATTGGATCATTAGGCTAAATAAAGGTCTGACTAATGCCTCCCGACACACGCATGTGTTGTTGTATCTCCAGCTGTGCTCCAGAGTTGAGCTGAGTTTAAGGTAGCATGAGGCTCCTTTCACTGCAGCTGACTGTGATTTTTGTCGACGCCCCTCCTCCACCACTCCATGATGTGTTAAACGTGTTGCAACAGAGATACTGCATGCCTTCATCCACACACATGCTGTTGTCATTTGACCAAGCCAATCACTTTTGGGGTTACACACACATACACACAGGCTACTGTGTAGGTAGGTGTACGCGCACACATAGGCACGCAAACAAACACACACACACACACACACACACATTAAGGGCTAACACTACTACTACACACAAACACCTGTACGTAGGAAACAAATCTGAACCTCTCCCCGCGCCCACTCACACAAATCCACAGCTCAAATCTTTTGCAAGTGATCATGATGCATTCTGACACAAGTCTGTTCTGAATCTCTGCAGCGGCCATATTTTCATGATCTTTCTCAGGGCGAAATAATGATCTGAAACACTGGAACAATTGCGATCACACTTCGATCTGTAAATAACAGTGATTAAAAGCAGGCCTTTAATAAATAGTTCTGTATGTTTTGGAACATAAACACTGAACATAACCATGGCGTGACAACAAGTCGTGACTGCGGCTGGAAATATGACTTCCTTTCTCAAATTGAAGATTGATGGTCTTATCTGGAAATGGTCAAAAGCAACATGTTATGTTGCACTTTATCTTCACTTAGTCCTTGCTCTGTCGGCTTGGTCAAAGGTAGAGCGGTGTCCTGTCTCACACACACATCTGTTTAACCACTCGGCGTGCTGGTGTCTTTGTGCTCCAAAGCTCTTTGTGCGCTTGTTAACTTCTTGTGAAGTTCACTTGTAACACACGTATATGAGTCGGGGGCTAGAATTCCAAAATGCGCCTTGGCAGCGGGTCCTGTGTATTTTCCACTGTAAATCAACAGCGTGATTAGCTGCTCGTGGCGAATGGGTTTCAGACTCTGTGCGACTGATCCTGGGTCTGCAGCGACCTCAACCCAGGAGTTATGCGAGGTCGTCTGACCAGCCTCAGCAAGACGAGCAGCAGCACAGACGTCTCTGGTGTCTAGTATCAGACGCGCAGCAGCCAAGTGCTCTCTGACGACCCAATCACAACCTGACTGCCTAAGAAACGACAGCGCAGTAAGATGCTGAGGCGGACTGTGCGAGCCGAAGCACTGATGGCTTTTACTCCTGCAGCAAAAATCCAAGAATGAACTTCATGGTGTTATTAATGAAACAAAGTCGTCAGTTGTAATTGCACACACCGAGGTGTGCATACGTCCGTGGTAAAAAAACAAAATAAAACAACACTTCCCTGTGTGTGTGTGTGTGTGAAAGCCAACCTGTGGGACACCTTCGGAGGCCAGAAACAAGTAGAACGCAGAAACGGAAAAGTACAAATAAGCCAATAGAGCCAGGGTTGCACAGTATTGGGGAATCTGTCCTCTCGGAGGGATGATTGCGAAGCCACGAGTTATGTGATAAAACTCCATCAGCTGCCAAGTTCCCAAAACATACTATAAATCATACAGGAGATGCTGGAAGAACTCACTTCCAGACACATGAGTCACGGACAAACCGGAGGAAAGAGAGAAAGCCTTATCCTCTTTTGATCCCCTCCCTTGCTTCCTCCCAAGGAACAATGCAATGGTCATAAACCTCTACCCTACCCTTCAGGGGGAATAACTAACTAACCTAATATTTAACCGACCCGGTGCTCTGCTGTTAGCCCATGCGATGACTGGATCTAAGCAGGAAATGTGTTCTTAGGCAAGACACGTCAGGTGCTCTCAGGTTATTGTTTTCAGTGTATCAGTGTGCAAGACCACAGACCATCTGGTGAAGTACAAACACAGCTCAGCTTTCTGTCATCTTGAGTCGGGGCAGGATGTGTTTTAATTGCAGGACGTGAGGGGATTTGCCAGATACATTCTATTATTTAGAGAGAGAGTTTAATGTAATATAGTTGGTAGATTACGACAGATTGCATTTAATGTCATCAGTTTGCGACGTCTTGTGCTTCACTAGATATTATTATAGAACTTCAAGATGATGTTAAGATATGCTTTGGACGCTGATGTGTGTTGCAGTGTGGTACTTTACATGCAATTTCCACTTTTGCGTAAACTGGGTTTATTGGCAATCTTGGCTGTGCTTTTTCTTTTCTTTTTTCTGTTACAGCTACGAGCTTGGACATGTTGGTCATAACTTCATGGGGATCTACAAATCTTGACATTTTAACACTCTAACAAGTTGCAACACTTGCATCCACTTGGCCACAACATGTTTGTCATTCACTGAGAAACAAAATGTCAATCAAAACAGTGGATTGTTTCATGTTTGTCTTTGGGGGGAAAAAAAGATTAATAACAATACATAAAACCCTTTTCATGGAGACACTGCCTGTGTGTCAACAACTCACGTTTAACAAAAGTTTTAATTGTCTTCTAATTATTCCACCCTGAGTCAATGAATCTCGGCTTCATCACATTTCTGATTGGAAATTATTTGGTATTTTAAAGATCACATAAAAAAAATAGGCACGATCGTAAGTGTCCTTACGATCGTGCCTGCAGTCTTGCCAAGAATAGCTTAATAAAGATTGTAA
Organism: Colistium nudipinnis; assembly: GCA_016785305.1. Lineage (NCBI taxonomy): Eukaryota > Metazoa > Chordata > Actinopteri > Pleuronectiformes > Rhombosoleidae > Colistium > Colistium nudipinnis. Next base: position 125,919 of record JAFBJU010000451.1, read on the forward strand.
CTGACAAGAAGATATGAATGGACGTAATAGACTGTCCAGCATCCTTGCAAAATGGAGCCACAATAAAGCCCCAATGCTTTTAAAAGCCTATGAACCACAGCCAGCAACACAATGATGCTATATCCTCCAAATCCCAGAGCCCTGCAAGGCAGATGTGCTATTAATTTTGGCTCTCACTTCAATGAGCGCTTTGAACCCCCCACTTGTGTATGTGTTTGAACCACAAGGTGTTGATGGCTGTGAGCAACAGCCTGCTCTGATTGGGTCAGGTGGGATAACTTGCCCACGCCACAAGTGCTCGGGCATACCGGCATTTCTCCATCGGCGGCTGGAGGCCGACTCCGTCTGGCGGTAAATCACACAGTATCAGCACGAGACTCTCGGGAGCGTCGCTGTGACACTAATGTCTAACAGTGGTGGAGAGGCACCGAGGAGCGGAGACTGCAATAAGGTCTATGACGGAAACGGTAGAGAGGGGAACACCGTTATGCTGCAGGGAAATCTATTATCGATCGGCAGCACTGCCTCTCTGGGGAGATGTATGTTCGACGCCCCTGCATGGATGAGGATCCATTCAACAGCACGGAAGAGAGGAGCTGGAAGACATTCCCTCTTTTCAGTAGAGAGGCACTACAGCTGTCTTCGATCTGATCCCACTTGTTGTTTTCATGCTCGTAAATAGTCGTTAAGAAGGAATTGGAGGATTGATTGGCCCCATGTCAACCAATTGAGTACTGTAACCAGGTAGAGAGAGCAAATAAAACCAGAAGCTTCACTGTGGACGTTCTAGGCCATGAGGGACAGCAGCTGAGTGAGGTTTGTGCTCCGATGACAGATTTTCACCAGCAGAAAATAACTGACAGCACTAATGCTGGCATCAATACACATGATGTCCACCAAACCATTTCCATGGCCGAGGAGAACAGAAACACATACTTCTGCTGGTGAGGTTTTGGTTTAGAGCAAAAACCTGGCTCGAAACTCTTGACGCTTGAATGTGCGGCGTTTTTCTCTTCATTGTTTCCACATTTTAGGACAACAACGCTCCAAAGAGCTGAAATGTTATCTACGTCTGTGAGCTTCAGATTGTCGGTTTACACAGAGATACCCTAATTACAATATGGCAGAGTAGGAACATTAGTCTTGATTATTATTTTTTTTTTAAGGAATGTGTAAACAGAGCAACGTTCTTTTTTTTTAAATGGCAGGCGCCATTAGAAAAGCAGTAATCTGCAAGGGAGACTGTGGAGAGAAAAAGTGAAAACTCTCCATAGTGATTCAAGACTGCTTTTCACGCAACTTCAAAAAAAAAAAGCACTTAAACCCGATTTGCTCGAGTGTGGAAGTTTAAAACAGATGACAGAAAACCACCTATTCTGGATTTTTTTTCTTCTCACAAGTGGTCCATTATGTAACATACTGCATCTCTGACAGATCTAATCACATTCACATGGGACCTCTGTTGGGAGACATTTCCAAGCCGTCTACTGGGTAGGCGCTGATAAAAGCTTCAAATAAATTATATTTCAAAGAAACGTTTTGGTGAGACAATACAACTGGAGTGCTGACTGAGAGTTTTGCTACGGAAAAATGCCAAAGGTGTTTCTAAAAATCCTAAGCAACAATGGTAGACATCCACACCGGGGATGGAGACTGAAACAGATCTAGGTACTGAATTACATAACAAATTAATTGGATTTTGTAAAAAGAAAAAAAATACTGACAATTGTATTTATTGCCAGAGTGGACACACATCTGTGTTATCCAACTCTTACCGGTAAGCACTGTGGCCACACACCTCCATTTGTAGATAAGAAGTACATCAGATGCATTTACATACATACAACAGAATTTAATTCACATAAAAAGTGTTATATATAGTGTATATAAAAAGTCTATACACTGTTTGTGATTTGCAGTTAATATTCCAGATATATTTAGTTTGAGGGCTAAGAAATTACATTACTTTTAAAAATAAGCCAAGAAGAACAAGTCAGTTACAAATTCTGTGTCTAGCTTTTCTACTATTGGTTTGTTTTATTCTGAAACATGTTCAGTTTGATGGAACAATGCATTTAAAAAGTAAAACCCTTAATGTCTGTAAAACCCCTTCCTTTATATATATATATATATAAAAACACGGCTGAAAGAGTAACCCACAAAACAAAAAGAGGAATACATTTTTTTGCAAGGATCGTCCACTTACCGTGGGATGTGTAACTAGTCCAAGGATCATATTTGAGCGCATTAAGCATTTATAAAAACAGAAGGAATGCATGAGCAGGGGGAAAGAAAACGCTGTAAATCACAGTAAGCACTGTGGTGTGTATCCAATGGATTTTACCTGAGTGGATAACATTTTCCTGCTTTCTGTTATGGCTCGTGTTTGCCACTTCTTGGACTAAACAGGAACATGTACGTTTCACTATAAAGGTCCTTTGGCGCCTGACACGACCACAGAAAATGGCGAACCGCGTGTGCAATCAACCAACGGGGGCTTTGGTGGGCTAGACGGCGACTGGAGGCACAAGTGCTGGAGCTGCCACGGGTGCAGCCGGAGGGGATGCTTTGCCTTTGTATCCCAGTGTGAGGATGTGTTTCTGAAGGTGTGTGATCCACTGCTCTTGGACTGACAGAGGTCCGTGAAACACTTCTTCACAGAACCTGGATGGCAGCACAGAGAGACACGTTCGATCCAAAACCCAATTGCGTGACGTACAATTTCTACGGGGTGCATCTCACGTACGCCTGGGGAACTAATACGTTCATGATCACCATTTATCACAACGCTTCCATTTGTTGGCAAAATGAACAGCACAAAATAGTTTTGACCTCATGTTTCTACTTGGGTAGCTTTCAAGGTTGTTAAAATCAGGTTATTCCACACAGTCTAAAGGCTGACTTTATTATATACTGCATGTTCTTTTCCCTTTTGCTCGCGGTATTCATGAAGTTTCAATTCAAGTGAAATAATCAAACCCGAGATGACATGCACATATGAGATACACATTTCCCAGAGTTGGACTTGACATACTGTGGTATGGACCACCTCTGAATTAATTTAAAGCTCTGGGAGTTTGAGCAATGCACGGCACATAAGTCACACTATAGATGCCATAAAGTTTCTTCCTGGATATGCATTTCTTTTCCCAAAACACATAAGCCCACTTGGTGTGCAATTCTTAAGCACATGAATGACGATATATGATGGGAATGCATTCTTTACATTGTGTACTTCATGGACTGACCTGCACTTGAGGGAGTAGATTTTGCCCACCAGTTTAACCAGCGGTGTGAGCGGAGGCCTTGGAAGCATGGCAGGAATGCTGCCGGACCGTGGGGGATGCTGGGAGCGTCCACGACTTTCCTGCCCTGGGGGACCTGTGTGTTTTGGCGGATGGACCCCTGCGATTTAAAAGAGAGAGGTATTGCATTAACATGCAGGAACAAAAAAAGGTAGAGAAGCTTTTGATCTGTTGCACTATACATAGGTACGCAGCTGTCTTTTGGGCTCTTTTCTATTCTCACCCCTTTGCGAGCGAACACCGGGGTTGCTGTGGCCTGCGGTTGTCCGTGCGTGGCCTTGCGATTGTCGAGATGACCCCGCAATGACCCCAGAGTCCTCTCTGCCAGCCTTGTACTCAGGCATCAAGCTACCACCCGGCACACAGTCGGAGTCTGTGGACAGAGAGGGCGACCCAGCACTTTTCTGGGTCTGACAAAACAATGTAAACGTGAATTAGAATGTACAAGCACACGTCTGTGGGCAAATTCTAATCTGACCGGGTAATACTTTCAAACATATTTTAGAGCACCACCCACCTTCTTGATATAGAGGTAACCCAACCGGTAGCGGCGGGTTATTGCGGCCACTTTGACTGGGTCCCTCCGGATCAGATCGCTGAGGAGTTCGATTGGCGAACTGGCTCCGTCTGTCTTCCACTCAATGATTCCCATCTGTCGGAGGTGGGCCCGTGCGTGACTAGCCAGGGCCTTGCGGTTTTCAAAATTAAAACCACAAAGCTCACAAGACGCGTCTGACACAAAGAAGACGAGACACTTTTTAGATGAGTATTCGGCATGTTATTATCAATCTAGCAAGTCTGTTTTTTGCATTCCGTGGTAGCGCGGCGTTAGAATACATCATATGGAGAGACGTAAACCTCTAGGGACAAGTTTGACTTATTAAAGGAGATGGCTGGTGTTATTCTGTGTTCCTTTCATTTTCCAACTTCATTTCCCCCTCTGTTGCACACTCCATTTGTTCCAATTTAATATGTGTTTCTTTGTTTACAAATATAGTTTTTTTTTTTTTTTTTTTTTTAAACGCTGAGTATATTTCTAAAATCGCTAGACCTTTCACACCAACAGTTGCATAAACAGCATTTGTCTGGGGGTATTTTCAATGATGTACTTGCACACATTTGGTGCTCTAGTGAATATTAATAGAACCATGAGTGTGTTGACAACATAGATTATTCCATAAAGGCAAATCCATGACTATGAAAGAAAACTTTCAGTTAAGTGCTTGTTTAGAATTTCGAGTCCGATTAATGTCTTACCAGTATTCGAGGCCGCACTCTTGCCAGATGGATATTTCTCTTTCATGGAGTAATCTAGAGGTGTGGTGCTGCTGTTGGAGGCTGGTTCCCTCCCGCCATCCAGGGGCCTCTTGGATCCTTTCGGGGTCCATGTGGCTTTGCCGGATTCTGAGGGCCCCTTCCTGCCTTCCTCACCGTGCAGCATGACCTCTTTGAGGAGGTCAATCGGTGAGGTTTTGTTGGACCAGGTGAGGCCAAGCTGCCGCAGATGGGCACGGACATGGCAGGACAGGGCCTTGCGGGTTTCAAACAGCTGTCCACAGAAGTCACAAGGGACCGTTGGTGGGAATTCTGTGAAGGACTCTGAGAGCATACACATGCAAACATAAATAAAAACGTCAGATAAATTCATCAGTTGATGGAAAACAAGTACGAGGTGAAATTCATTGAATTGTTATTGTGTAGGTACTAAACAACCAGCCTGTGCCGGACGCAGAGGTAAAGGCTGCCTGTTTTACCTGCACGTAAAGCCTTTAAAGCTGCAGAATGAGACCTCTGTGCTGCAGGATCGTCTTCAGGGTTGGATGCCTCTGGCTGAACAGATACCTCAATCTCCTCAGGCTCAGGCTTGGGCTTCCTGTGGAGAGGATCCACTGCGAGCCGAAAGCCTTTCTTAGCTTTTGGAGCCCTGTTAACAGGAGATGGAGAAGACTGATAGCCGATTCCAGGGCTTTGGGATAGGCCCAGGGCTGGGGGTAGAGATGGCCCTGCAGATGAGCTGGCTGCTCTGTTTGATTTGGGGGGATGCATTGCTTCTAAAACGCCGCTGCTGACCAGCTCCTCGATGGTGTCGATTGAGCCTTTCCCCATGGTGTCGGTAACCCCGATCAGACGCAGGTGAGAGCGAGAATGGCAGGCCAGGCCTTTACGATTCTCAAACATCTCACCGCACAGAATACATCTACACTCCTGGGACACTTTAGGACGTTTACAGGGGGGAAATGTAGGAGATGAGGAGGGATGTTTGGAGGAAGAACATGGGGGACTGTCTGAGGTGAGGCGCTCCTGTTGTCCACTGCTGATGGGTTTAAGGTCCTCCTCCTCCATGATTTGGTAAAGAAAGTCAATCGGGCTGCCCTTAATCTCGCTGTCAGCGATTCCAATCTGACGCAGGTGGACCCGGGCATGACTAGAAAGGCCCTTGCGTGTCTCATACCAGCAGCCACAAAGCTGGCAAACATGGACCTCGTCGTTGGTGTCTACAATTGCAAGAACAAAAGAAAATGGTGGTAGAGCAGTCACAAGTCAGCAGGAGACTATTGAGATACCATGTAACACAAATGTTGTACGTATATAGCCATAAAATCAAAGTACACAAAAATACCTGATTTTCTACCTTCCACATACAGCAATTCTTCCTCGTACTTTAAACATTTCTTTGGGACAAGTATTAATAATTCAGCCATACCTAAAGTAATAGGGGCATCTGTTTCCAGTGGTGCCCACAGTGGTTTGGTTGGGGTTTGGTGCTCTAAGGAAGATGAGGTGCTGCCTTCACTGAGCCTAAGAGCAGGAGGAGATGACGGGAGGACAGCGGCTGCGGAGTCTTTAAATCTACCTGGAGAATCCTGATGATCCATCTTATGCGGCGATGTCGTGACTCTAACCCCTGCACTGAAGGAGGGTCTCTTTGATCTTGATCCTGAGGGCGTCCTGGACTCCACCTGGGCTTTGTCCTTGAGAGAAGTTGGCTCAGCTGTAGAAGAGTCAGCTTTGAGTTCGGGAATGGAACCACCTCTGTCCTGGACGAGCTGGTAGAGAAGCTCAATGGGAGCCCCACTTCTTTCTGACAACGTCACGCCAAGTCGCCGTAGATGGAGGCGGGCGTGGCTGGACAGCCCCCGTCGTGTCTCAAAGTATGCCCCACAAACTTCACATATGACTGGCTGAGGGGTTGCTGTGGGAATGTTCAGATGGGATTCGGTCACCACAATTTGTTTCTCTAGTCAAGAGATAACAATCTTCGGTTTTTCATTTGACATCATACTACATGAAAACCATTGGGATCATTTTTCTGTAGGTAACAAGAGGTACACGATGAACTAATTAATATACACAAAGAAACAATAGTAGACATAGTATATTCAATGAACTAAACAATAAAAGGTTTATAGTGAAATAAACACGAAATTGCTTGTGTAAGTCCCGGATTAGTTTTTATTAAATGTAATCTAATGATGATGACAAACAGACAGTGATGACAGATTGAAATTTCTCTTGACAACATAACGAATAATGATAAACAACATGAGAGCAATATGACACTAACCTTGTTTGTCCATGGCAGCTGACATGTGTTTATATTAAGGGTTGAGAAGATTGACGTGTGGCTGATCCTTAGAAGATAAAAAAAAACGCATTGAAATCAGTCCAGTTCAAAAACCAAGACAGAAAAATGACTACAACTCCTGGCAACCCCAAAAATCATCATGAATTTATAGCTGCTTTGAAAGACAATAGATGTCTATCTTTAAAGCTGTAGATGGAAGCTATTCATATCATTCATTATTGAACATTTGAATTTACCTGAGACTTCTTCTAATGAAAGATATGAAAGCTAACTTGAACTACCTCTTTTCCACACCCTTTGTATTGCTGTTAAAACAAGCTAACGTTAGCTACATGTTGTCCCAAATTACATGTTATCAAAGAGACTTATCAAATAAGTACGTATACAGTGTTGTCGACTATTAACTAACGTTAACTTAGCCCTTATCGATTAAAGTTGATCTTACCTAGAAGATTAAAAAGACTGACTCGAAACAAAACATGAGCTTCAGACAACGAGAAGCTTTGCGGATGTAGTTATTGACATATATCCGGTTCTGATGTGTTTTCACACAAAAAGACACGAGGATTTGTCAGCATAGTTTCAGCGGAGCTGAACATCAAAATGATCTTATGTACAGATAAAACTAATTCCAATGAGAGATAATATGAATATAAATATATAAACGGAGACAAAAACAAAACGAAATGTCCCGACAGAATACTGTGGTGTTAAGACTAGATTGGGAGTAGATACAATAATATACAGTTAGTTTTGCAAACATTCTCAGATACATTGATTTTAAAATATTGATCTTTGCTAATTATCTTTCCAGCAGCTGTCATTGTCAGTGGAGAGTTACTGCTATCTAAACTGGGCTAGTAAACTGGAGCAAGAAGAAGGCCTGTTGGATAACAGAACTACAGTGACACCCAGTGGACTCTCTTCCATAAACAGCACTTACTTGTGTTGGGCACCTCAGAGGAAAAGAATATCAGAGCCTGAACAGGACAGGTAGGATTGTCAGGTGTAACAAAAACACTGATCTGTAGGATAAACCCATTAACTTGACAACTGACCGTTCACCCAAATAACAGAGTAAAAACATGTATGCAATATTTAAGGCAGCACAAACATTCGACTCTTTAAAAATGTGTAGCCAACTCCATTTATTGCACTAAGGTTTAGGGAGGCAGGGAGCCATGGCCACAACATTTGCAAATATATCCACTGCACCACTGACCAATGGCAAGCTAAAATACAGCACTGCAAAAATGTCCAGTTCAATAGCAATATTGGCAGTTCTGACCTCTGGGTCATGGACAGAAAACATAAAGAAAACCACTTTTTTCATTCGATTAGTAGTAACAATTTTACTCGATTACAGTCCTTCTCTAAGTGTGTTTTGTTTACTCTACTATCACGTGCATAGACTTTAGTTTCCCAATGATTGTGTGTGACATAATACTTTTTGTTTTTACTAATTAAACTAATATGTTCACACGATTCATTTGTGGAGTGATGAAATCCCGACTTTTACTTTGAAACAAATAATTTTCCCTCCCGGAAGCCACGGCTGCTCATGCCTGCTTCTTGCACGCCGCCGCTCCTCCTCTGCCTCCTCCGCTCCTGGACAGCAGCACATCTCCTCTCTGACAACTTCTCCACGGCGACTTCTGTAACCGACAGGTGAGACCCAATTCTTTGCTTGTCCAGTGTTTCCATTTTGCAACGCCGCGCAGTATCCGCACACTTCGGCCAGAAGCAGTAAAGCATCCAGTCAGAACAAAGACGAGCCAAAGAAAGCGCTTTAGTAGATTAAGCTAACGACAAGCTAGCAAGGCACTGCGGGGTTTATTGCTCCGCTCCTTGTCAAGTGTGGGCCCGTCTGTGGCTGCCCTTTGTCCCCCCATCTTGGCTTTGAGCAACCCGACGAGGAGCTTTCTACACCGCTGAACTTTGACCTAGCTCTTCAGAGCTGCGGCGTGTAGCCACGTAAACCTTTCTAGACGACAGATAACTCTTTAGCCTTTGTTTCATTTTGAGCATCGCCTACTTCACTACAGCGATTCCAAAAAGTTTGCGCATTAAATCTCGTTTAAAACTCGAATTCTCTACTTTTCGGATTTTGCTTTGAATTCAATGTAAAACTGCCAGGCAGCTTTAGACATACATAATTCGTTAGTGTCTCTCACGTTAAAACATGGTAAACCTTACAGGTTTGGCTGATCATGGTTATGTAAGCCTGCCTAATACGCTATTGTTCCCCTGCTGATCATGAGTTGCATGTGACTTCACCGGCATCTTAGCCATGCACCTAAGATCTGTGAAACCAATGTTTCAGTTAAACCCCCAGGCACTTTGGAGTTTTAGTCCTAATTTCATATTTGTTCTTTGGCCCCAATTGCCGGAGGATTTTTTTCTAGGATCTCAACTGCAGATGGAGCCCCAAGCTCCACCCAGCTGTACTCGTATATACAATGATCTCTGTGCGTCAGGAATGTTCTGGTAACTATGTGCACTTTATCACCCTCAGTCCTTCACCACCACCATGTCTTCGGGAAACGCTATGATTGGCAAGCCTGCACCAGGCTTCAGTGCCACAGCTGTAGTGGATGGACAGTTCAAGGACATCAAACTGTCAGACTACAAAGGTAAGAGTGTTCTTTTTGACAGATTGTTTTCTGTGGTGCATCTCTGAGTCATTTCCATTTGTGAGTAGTAGCCTCCATCTAATGCTTTGCCCCTTCTGCTCTCAGGGAAGTACGTAGTCTTCTTCTTCTACCCTCTGGACTTCACATTTGTATGCCCAACTGAAATAGTGGCTTTCAGCGACAGGGCAGAGGAGTTCCGCAGTATTGGCTGTGAAGTTATTGGCTGCTCCGTAGACTCTCACTTCAGTCACTTGGCATGGTGAGAACTCTGACTTGCTGGAGGAAGGTATCAAAGAGACTCAAGGCAGATAAAAAGATATTTATAAATAAATAAAGATATTTGATTAGAACACCGTAGATATCATCGAATTATCAAATGTTATGCAGACATTCTGAATGGGCAGTTTTCACATTTCACATAGTGGGAGTTTTTTTAGCTGGTCTAAAGCAGGACCCACCCAAGTTTAGCAGTTTATCTCCTGTCACTCAGCTTCCCTGCATAGTCTTGATAAGTTTGGATGTTGCTGCCTCTTAATCAAAATGATCTTTATGTAAGGAATTAAAAGTTCTAAGGGCATGATTTCCATACACTTCCCAAACGTATACGTAGTGTATTTCAATGCTCTTTGGTAATTTGGCCAACTTTGTTTGAATTTGCCCTCTCTATCCACTCTCTATCTCAGTCACTGTCTAATCATTTTGTATACGTTTCCATTTAGGATCAACACATCTAGAAAACAGGGAGGTCTGGGCAACATGAACATTCCCCTTGTGGCAGACCTCACCAAGTCAATCTCCAGAGACTACGGTGTGCTGAAGGAGGATGACGGCATCGCATACAGGTCTGGCAGACTGCGTTTGTCTTTCTCAAATAAATACTGTAAAGGCTGGCAATTCACTATATAGTGAATGCCTGGCAGCATTCATTACCTATTTTCTATGATTGCTATATTGAGTAAGTATGGAGATCCATAAAAAAGATGTACAAGTAACATTTTTGAACAATGTTATAACAGCCAATGCTTCTCAGGGGTCTGTTTGTGATCGACGACAAGGGCACCTTGAGGCAGATCACAATCAATGACCTCCCTGTGGGTCGCTCTGTTGACGAGACTCTGCGCCTGGTCCAGGCCTTCCAGCACACTGACAAACACGGAGAAGGTTAGTAACCTTGTATCCTTGTAAACCCCAGTATACTCAGTGTAAAGTTCTGGCATAGAGTTATTGTAGCTATTAAACTCAAATACTACATCCAAAGCCAACAGTTTAATAGCTTTGTTTTTCGGCAAGTTCCAAATCAACAAATTGTAAATGCCTCATCATCATTAATATAGCTTAAAACATGGTTTTATGAACAGACCTAGAAGGTTAAGTCAACAGACATGGCCTTATTTGTTTACTCGCCTGGGTATTTACATTTCGACTTGTCCGCAGGCTTTGTAACTACTTTTTTTTTTTTTTTTCTTCTTCTTATGTTGCACTTTGTCCTCTCCCTTTTTAGTGTGCCCTGCTGGCTGGAAGCCTGGAAGCAGCACAATATTTGTTTACTCGCCTGGGTATTTACATTTCGACTTGTCCGCAGGCTTGGTAACTACTTTTTTTTTTTTTTTTCTTCTTCTTATGTTGCACTTTGTCCTCTCCCTTTTTAGTGTGCCCTGCTGGCTGGAAGCCTGGAAGCAGCACAATCATCCCTGATGTTGAGAAGAGCAAAGAGTTCTTTTCCAAGCAGTAAATGAGAGGTGTCCCTGTGAAGCAGTATCTTATGGCGTCCAGTTTGATCTATTAAACGGAACAAAAGTGTTAGCACTTGTTAAGAAAAATACCTTTTGTTGCAACCCATATCTTTGTATGTCCAATTTACAGTTGTTGGGGCGACCATAGTCTTAAGCACTGAAAGAATAGTTTCGTTTCTTTTTCAGAAAAAAAACATATTGATATTTTTCCTGGCTGTCATGATTGATTCCCATTACCATTCATTAAAGCAGTTGGAAAATTGTGCCTCTGTTTAGTGTCCAATCTGAACACCATTCCAAATGTGACCTCAAGGTGGCGCCATTAATCTTCCTGAATCAGGATTTAAACCCTTCCAGTATGGTGACTTTGTGAGGAGACCTTTGTGAAACTGAATTGGTGTTATTGCTGGTTGCTTGTGTGACAGAGTTTCTGAGTAAATAGCGTGGGGATGTGAAGTTTTGCTTAATATTGGGGATATTGTGGTGCCTGACTAAGCGTAACATCCTGATGTTGCCAAATGGCACTAGAACTTGGCAAAGATTGTGCGAGTTGGAAATTGTTCATCACAGGCATCACGGATACCTATCATTGTTTGTGGAGAATGACCAACTAGATCTGCCCTCTTGTTAGTATATCTAAAGTGTAATTACTGTAGTTTTGTTTTTCCCTGTTATTGAGGAAGTGACATAGCATTTGAGGAACACTATTTCTTAGTCACATAAACAGTTGGATATGTCACTGTTAATATATCTAGTAATCTGGCTTTTTGGTCCAAGTGTATACATGTTGTAAACTATTTTCTGTTTCAAAGCACCTATTTCACAGCCGTATCTGTATGTTGGCCAGTGTTTGCTTTCTATTCTTGTAAGTTCGACTCTTCACCCTTAACACAGTGACACTTTTGCGTGTTTGTGTGGAACTTTTTTTCAACACTTTTTTCCTGAACAAGCGTTCTCAAGGCTTGTTTTGGGAAATTGAAAGCAGATTGGGGAAACTACCTTCTCTTGAATAAACCACTCATTGACAAACCCTCTTACACACGCACGAACAAACACACATTGTGGTGTGAGGTGGGGAGAACAGCATTTCTGACTGGCAATGTAGGAGGGAGTTCCCGGAAACCTTTTTCGCAATGTGACGTGTCAGCTAAATTGACCATATATGGAGTGACGCTCGTACGTCAGGGGGGAAACAATCCTACGACGGGACGTCTGTACACAGCTACTTGTCAGAAACATGTCGAGAAGTGACCACCCGCAGCCACAACTACTAACTAACAAGTGGAAGTTTAACAAAAACACGTCGTCAACAAGAAACAACACCAGATAATTTTCAGTTCCATAATTTCATTTACTTAAATATATACTGTACATGTAAAAAAAAAAGAAAAAAAAGACAGGCTCAACCTGACAAACTCAAATAACTTACATCACGAATGCAATCGAAGAAAATGTAAACAGACAAAGCCAAGACGACAATTTTAAAAACGTATTAAAAATGCCCCCAAGTGTTTTTTTGTTTTGTTTTAGACTGGTACGATATCTGTGTGTATGGCTCCTTTAGTTTCAGATAAATATCCAGTTCTCTCATACTATTATATAGGCTGAAGACATTGTTCGTTGTGTTGTCAGTGCAGTCCCGGTCCAGTGTTTTTGTTTGGTTTGTTACGTATTGTTTTAAAGTGCGTGGTTTCTTCAGTAAGACTTCACTTTGGGCGCTAACATGAGCTGGCAACCACTGCTCACATGCGTCATGACTTTCTGTTTGAGCTGGGCCACCTGGTCCCGCAGCACGGACGCCGTGTTCGACAATCCGGCGTTGTCCGTTTTCAAGCCCTTCACCTTGTCCTCCAGGCGCGAGATACGCTCCAGCTTGCGCCTGCGACACTTGGAGGCGGCGAGCCGGTTCCGCAGCCGCTTGCGCTCCGCCTTGATGCGCTCCTGGTTCTCCATGTCTATGGGCGACATCGGCGGGGAGCTGTTGTCGCTGCTCTGCATGTCGGGCACCGTTTGGGGCTCCTCTTTCAGCCCGCCGTACCGCTGCGCGTGGATGCCGACACCGGCCAGTGGGTGCTGGAAGTGGTGGGACCCGTGCGCCAAGGCCTGGGGGTGCTGGTGGTACTGGGGCATGTAGCTGATGGTGGTGGACGGGTAGCTGGCCGCGGAGGACAGGCCCGGGTTGGAGGCACAGCTGCCCAGGGTGGTGTACTCGAGCGGCTCCGGCTGCATGGCGGTGCCGTACACGGAGGCTGGAGCAGAGCAGGCGACACCACCGGTGCCGATGGACACGTTCGGAGGCGCCATCTGGTTCATCTTGTGCAGGTCGTCCAGCGCTTTGACGAACCCCTCCGCGAAGCCCTCCTGCTCCTCTGTGATGCCGCGGTTGTAGAGGTACTGGCCAGGTGTGGGTGTCGTAGTGATGACCCCGTTGCTGTTCTGGATGATCAGCCGCTCCAGTTCTGGGGAGGCGAGCTTCAGAGAGCCCGCGTCCGGCGGACCCGCGGTATAAAAATCACTGTCGGCGAGCTGGTGGTGCGACTTGAAGTTTGCGTTCCGATATGAATCGGGGAAGTTCAGGTTCATATTCTGCTTTAGCAGCTTGTAGTTTGGCAGCGCTGCGCCTGGATGGCCATAAGCAGAGAGAAACGAGTCGTCATAAAAAGGCTGTTCCATTATTGTGGACATATTTCAAAGCAGACAGTCAAACACAAGAGCGCGCGGCAAAAGACACCGTGGCGTCAGTGTCCCAGCTGATTCAATCTCCAGCACCAAGTCCCGCTGTATTATTATACTGACGATCAATGTAATCAAAAGCAGAGCAAAACTTCCAAAATAGCGGAACTGTACTGTACCAAGTCGTCGATATGTACCTTTAGTCGGATTCAAAGCGGAGCGCAGTGACTAATTCAGTTGTATTCAATCCACTCGCGAGTCTGTCCTGCTCTGTTTAGGGCTCCGCTCGTGTTTCCTTGTCAGTGACAGGCGGTCGAAGCTATGTGCCTTATTTATTGGATCTGGCTGCACGTGTGCTCCGACCGACGCGCTGATTGGTCCTCTGTGCTGCCCGCCTCCGGGATGTCACACAGGACTGGATGACGTTGTTGCCAGGAACAAGACTGTAAACAAGACGAGGCCCATTCGGCGTCGGGGAAAACTTCACCCAGGTAGCTCAAAACTCAAAACCTGGACAACCTCGAGCGCACAATCCCTTGTCCTCCTTCCCTGCAAGGCCAGTGGTAAAGTTCCCCACTATCGTTTGAAACACAACGAGCCCCACTCTTCTCACTGTGAGCAGCTGAAAACACTCCGGCCACCACTTTGCTTGATTTCCTCCCACAACAGCCGCACCGGTTAGGATATATACTCTGGTATTGAGTCATGCGATCCAAGCTGATATCGAGCGCTCCATATTTGGGTATCCTGGCGCACCAGTTCCTCCCTGACAGGAGCGGGAAGCCGATCCCATCCTGGCGCGCCTCCAGCTCTCCGGGATGTGGGAGGCGGAGGAGGCACTCCGCCGCTGCCCTCCTTCGCCCTGCAGGCAGGGCGAGGGTGGCTGAGAGGTGTCAGGCGTGAAGTTTTCCAGTAAACAAAAAAAAAAAAACATACCCATGATGTCTTAAGCGTGTCTGGCAAGGGAGGACGTACGTTCAGGGTATCAGATAGCATTCGTGTGATCAGAAACAAATATGTAAAGATAATAACCAGACACACCCACTCGACTATGGAAGGAGATAATCAGGGTTGGGAGGGTTACTTTAAAACGAATCCTGTTCAGCAGTTTGTTCACTATTCAGGGATGAATCAGTACGGTAACCCAAGTATCAAAATACCTACCCACGTATTGAGCATACGAAAACAAACATATTAAACACATAAACTGAGTGATTCAGTTTCTGAATAAAAACATTACCACCTACAGCAGTGTCGACAGGTTAGCTTAGCTTCAGCTTACTGGTTTCTGTGTATTTCAACAAACGTCAGCGAGCTGTCTTCTTACCTGTAGATGTTTAGACGTCCAACGAAAGCGTGCTTTTCTTTTCTCACCAGCTGCGGCCACAACGACGAATAATCCATTTGGCGAGTGTTTAAACTTCCCAAGCTTACATCATGTTAACTTAGTCGAGCACAACCGGATGTCTCGTTTTGGTTGATTGTGACGTTGTGTCGCAAAGGGCAAGGTAGAGTGCCGTAAAGTGTCGAAACGTGTTCGATGCGAACACGAGCGCGTGTGTCAGCGATATCCTGTTTAGTTGTAGAATGGAAATGGGCAAACTGAGGCCCACGGCCCCCTGGCCTGTTTAATCTGCATACATAATTGCATACATTACATAATGCACCCCCAGCCCCCTGTCAGCTCTACACAGGGACCCCCCATAGTCTCTAGTCTCACTATTTATAGATCCATTGGCCCTTGCACATTAACTGGTCCACTCCTGCTTAGTTTTTACATTATCCTTAGATCATAGTGGTGTTTTTTTTTTTTATGGCAGGACCCAAGACAATGTTCCATTTAAACTCCAGAAAAAAGAAGAAAAAAGACATCAAGTTGTATCAGCTGTAAAATTAAAAAGATGGGTAGTAGCGACTTGAGCTCTCGTGGACTATTTCCGTTAATGGGATTCTCACTTAATTGCTCTGCGACTAAAGCAAACTAAATTTTGCTTCATTATGCCCTGTGCTTCTTTTGAATGGCATCAACACACGCAACAACAGAAACGTCAGCAAGGAAAAGGTCGCACATAATGTCATTATTAGATTTTTGGTGTGAGGGAACAGACATTTTACACTGTCTTGTGTATGGAGCTGCGGAAAGACGACTTTTAAATGAGGCACTACTGATTTAGCACTGCACTCAAGTGAACCTAACTGACTCACAAAAGAGAGAATTGAAAATAATAGGTAAAAAAATTGATCAGCAGAGGCCAAAATATCCAGACTTGTATTACTGTATATGGATGTACATCCAGAATTGCTACATTTTCCTTCATGCATTTTCCCATAATGCAGTGAACTTTCATCTCTCTATAAACACTACTGACCTCCCAAATGGCCACAACCTCCACCTCCGTTAGACCCCAGGTTTTTTTTTTAAGTCTCTCGATGAAACTGATGACAACACTGTGGCGTCATCTGGGTTATTCTGTCAGATTTCAACCACAGAAAACATTGAAACAACAGATTACTGCTCATCATAAGTGAAGTGCACTTCCTGTGTAAAACTGGTAGATTCCTCTTTTAATATATTTTACCCAGTTTGTGGTTAGTGGCCATGCAAAGCTCAGCCGATTCACTTGATACAGACTTTGAGCTACAGAACTCTTCTCTCCCAAACTATGTATGGGGTTTTCCCTCATATACTAAGGCCAGGTTGACATTTGACCCTAAAGTCAATTCCTTTGGGGGCTCACCAGAGCCACTGCATTTGAACGTTTGATGCAACATCAATCGTATCCTGTTGTGGGAGTCATAGGTTCTACAGGTTTGGCCATCTGTCACGCAATGGTCAGTTTGGCCTGTGCTCCTCCCACTCAAATTGTGGTCTGACTTGCCTAGCAGAGCTCCTGTCAGTGAGCAGAAAATGTCAGAGGGGAAAACAGAGAAACAGAAGTAGTTTCAGGGAAACAGCGTGAAGTACCAGCCAATGGTCAGTTCCACTTTCAGATTGACCTCATCCACTTACTAAAGGTCACTAGAGACTCTTCTTTGAGATATCACAAAACTGTGACCTTGCATTGCATTTGGTTTGTTACAGATGAAGGTACGCTAACTGAAAAGCTCCTATGCTCACAATTCTCAGGAGTATTTCAAATGATTTACATATTGTCACTGATTATGTGACTGAGAACATCTGCCTTGTCATGGTTTAATTTGCATTTACTAGAAACTCCACTGTGGAATATTTACACATGACTTTCCTGTTTGAGGCTCTGAACAATGCCTTGCTCACATGCACATGATTTGAATGGGGCGGTGCACAGAAATGCACAGAAGCACATCTCAAACAACTCATACGTGCAATTTGTCACTTTTTTTGAGTGCCGGTGTGATTCAGGTCGACGGATGTCAGATAACAAGACCAATGCCACAAATATGAAGAAAGAAAAATTGTGAGAGAATCAGAGTTGCGTATAGGTGCTGTCCGTCTACATAGACTGATAGCACATAGCTGAGCCATATTAAGACACATTTTCTATTTTTCGTTGACTATTAGCATATGACTGATGACCGCCAACTATGCCTAGGAGAGATACCAACGGCAGGCGAGGTGAACTGTGACAGGAAACCCACAATGGCATAATGAGAGGAATTAATTACATTTGACACATTGTACTGTAAAGATGTGTAATTTATGATAAAGTCCGTTACATCAATCACATACCTATATCCCTTCAGTTTGGAATTTTATTTTATTTTGTATACTATCTGGAAGCAACCAGATGACAAGGTTTGAGGTTAATTGTAAAATCAAAAGCAAATCTAACTTAGCATGAGTTCTAGATTATAGTTCTAGCTAATAAAATCACTGACTTGTTTTTACAAAATTCAAAAATATGCTGGTATTTATTAAACCTCAGAATAATTGTGCTGGTGCATTTCGCTTGCATGAATATTCACTTATCATACAAAAAGGATTGGCATTGCCCTCTCCGTGTGTTCTCTGTAATTATTTCACTGAATTCAAACGCAAGTTTTGTCAGAAAAGGGCAAAACTGAAAAAGTGCCTGAAAGCCGCCAATGTTCATCCGGCCATCATTACGGCGTTAACTCCTTCCTCTCCTTCTCGTCTGCCACAACAACCTCTGCAGCTTATTTAAGGCACTAAAGCGCTGGCACGGGCTTTGCTAAATGAATCGGAAGTAATGTTATTCCTGCATCTTTGGCAAGGTCTTGCATGCTGCAAGCTTGATGACCTGGAAGCGGCCTGTAGGTGTGGTGAGTCAGGTAGGGGTGTTCGTCAGGGCAAAGAGCTGGCTGTCCCCGTGAGGAGAGGACAGCTCACTTTGTCACACAGCATATTAAGTCAAAAAACGGTTAGTCACTCCTTTAAGAGGGTGAGGGTCGCTTGAATCAAGCGGCCATTGTCGGTTTTATCTTTCCCCCCTGTCTTCCTATCTCCGAACTGAACCCCCTCCCTGCACCGAAAGCCCTTTCCTTTTGTTTTCTTCCCCTTCGTCGTTATTTGGCTGCCTGTGGGAAATTGAACCGCCTTGTGCATGTAATCGCTTTAATGAAGGCATGTTTAATCAGCATATTCTTCGTCTGTAGCTCCCAGATAGTGCCAAGGAGCCTCGTAGCAATGAGAGACCTTTAGCACAAGACAAGATGATTGCTGGGGCCAAATGACTGTGGCAGGAAAAGACAGTTGGACCCAGCTGTCCCCTCGGGGAGACGTAAGGCATACGGAGCCGTCCTTCCCACTTTCCTTTCATCTACACGGATGCTTAAACTCGCTGTCACTCCAGAGCAATCTGTAAAAAAAAAAAAGGGGGCCAACAGCAGGATTTTTTTCGGGGGGTGGATAATGACTTCTAATCTGATTGCACATGCCCATTTGGTTTATTAATTGAGCCAGCTCATTGTTGCCTTTTCGAGTTGGAAGAGGACAATAATGTGAACTTCATTATTGGTGGTGGGGTGAAACACTGTTTGCACCAAATGGGTTTGGTATTGTTTAAATATGTTGTAGTCTGTGGTTGTGGCTTTCTTTGTCCCAATATGAATAAAAGGAACATGATTCTGTAGCTACACAGCGCTGTGAGGCCTTACTATATTAAATGCTCACACAAGCATTGTGGCATCCTCCTAATGATAAAAAAACCGCCAAAGCTTGCGTAATTGTGACTTCATAAACAAAGGTAAGGATGCAATTGAGGGTCATTTTCATTTGTTATTCTATTAATACTGCTTGTAATTTGTTAAATAAAAAACATATGTGATTAATTGTTAAACAGAACAGCCGTTTACAGTGTATTTTATGAAAAGCTATAATATGTATTTACAAATAGTTTCAGCTCATGAAAAGTAAAGGCATCACCAAAGTCACTGCCGTTTATTCTAGAATTCTCCCACTGCCATTTTTTGTATTGGTTGATTCTGAATTTGTACATTCATGCCTTTGGTCATGATCATAACACTGCTGTCTGACAAATAAAAAGAGGCAAATGGGAGCAGCACCTGAAGTG
This sequence comes from Colistium nudipinnis, assembly GCA_016785305.1. Taxonomy (NCBI): domain Eukaryota; kingdom Metazoa; phylum Chordata; class Actinopteri; order Pleuronectiformes; family Rhombosoleidae; genus Colistium; species Colistium nudipinnis. The sequence continues at coordinate 145,362 of JAFBJU010000451.1, forward strand.
GATATTGTTGTTTAATGATTATACCAGTTAAACAGAGTAAGAATTTAAACACTCCCCTTTCTGCAAATGCGCCCACATCATACGTTTGCTGTAAAACTGAGGGCTGATATACTGTAAGTGACTAAAAGGTTGTTCCCAGTGTTGTGATATGGTTCTTATAGTTCATAAGGCCATAACATTATGACTACATTAAAGAACTCGTATAAATCTGTATGTATCTTCCTAAGCAGCATGCCGTCGTCTGTATTTGTTCTAAACCTAAAAGTCACAAAAAGATGAAATGGGTTCATATTTGTTCTAAGCTGGTGGATTGTGGAGGAGAGGTGGGATGCGTTGCAGATGTTTCATTCCTCAGTCTCACGCTAGCCAAGAGTTCCTCTTTGTGAAAATAGGAGAAGTGAGTGCGAGGTGGCAGGGGGCCAGGGTGTGGAGCATTTGGGTGCACCACATTTTCATTTCCTCAATAAGTTGTGGTAATGGGCCAGTTGTGGTGTTGGTGTGGCAACAGCAACCTTGGAAAGCTTCAGACCAGGGATCATGCTCAAGGATTGTATCAAATCAGTAGTCATGCTACAATAACATTGTATGTTCCTTACACAACTTAAAAAAAACAAAAAAACAAGTTGCAATTAAATTAAACAAAAGGAGGGTGGAGGGTTTAGACTGTGTTGGAAGCAGTGATTGCCTATTTATGCATGGGGAGAACAAAACTCTCTGCAACTAATAAAGCAAATAAATGCATTCACCAAAATGTTGAACTGTGTAACTGCTCGAAGTTTGTGTATTCCTCCAAGAAACTCACACACAGCCATCATGATCACATCTGGGCTCTATGAACTAGAACAATACAGCGACTCATTATCCCCATAATGCATTTGTGACAATGATGCAGCATATCCACCATGCATTTGTTTATTATTTTCTTTACTCTATTCTGAATGGTGACCTTGATCACGTGACACAGCGTATTACTCAACATCCACTACTATCACCTCAATATCGGCATCAGTGCATGCCACGGCATGCTGCAGTGATTTTGGATTATTTGAATTTACACCCTGTTCAGATCTGATTGCGGGCCATTATTTTATATCTATGTGCTCTGTCCAGCTGTTATTATCTCACCCTCCCGCTTGGCATGTCTGCAAAGTTCTTCTTTTAGAACTTATCGCTCCTGTGAAAATAAATATGCAGAGACACTTTGACCAGAGTGTGTGTGTGTGCTAGAGATGGAGAGCGAGTGAGAGGCAGTTTGTAACATTAATCACAGTAGCTGATATATGACTTGTCTTATTTACCCTCGACATGTAAAGTAAGAGGCTGCGGTGTTGTCTAGAGGTTAGAGTGTCACTTCTGCCCACACAATTTCCCAGCAGGAAATTTAAATGAGAGATGGTAGATATGTTTATCTTTCACTGCAGAGATAGTGACACAATGGTTGCTTGTGTAAAATGACTAAATGGGCATATCTGGTTAAATAGTAGTCGATATTTAAGACCCAAACAACACCGTCAGGAGAGTTAAGAATGAGCGTGTGAGTGTGTGTGTGTGCGTGCGTGCGTGTGTGCGTGCATGTGTTGAAACTGCATTCTTGCCCGCAACTGAGAGCCTCTGCCTTATGAGAAATGTTTACCAAAGAGACGTTACGTAGATACAGGGAAAGGACAGTGTGTCTAATCGTGTGATTACTGGCGAGATCAATGGTGCAAGTTTGGCTGAAACTGTGTAGGTGCCTGAAACGCAGTTTGATGATCACTGACACCCAGGACTTCTAGACTGTCTTCCAGGAAATAAAGCAGAGCGACGCGAACATGCCACTTCTTCTTATCATGCCTGATAATGGTTTCCATGAAAGTTGGAATCTTGCATGACTGGCATAAACAGCAGAGGAGACTAAGGGGCACATGTGCATTCATGTTGAGCTTTCAAGGTGTTCATGTCGGATTCCACTTCTGCATCCGCCCAAAGCAACAAAACTGTGCAGCCCATTCATATATGCCTTCAGCGGAACAGCCAGTGCACCGTTCTGAACTCCGCAGGGCAATCTACACTTTGACATCATAGCAGAGCATTTATGGCCCCCTGCACATCTGTACATAACCATCATTCAGTCATGTCATGTTCAGCACCTAGCAAAACACGATCATATTATTTATCTCATCGTCAAGTCGTGTTCACGGTGAGAGGTTCAGTAGTCATAAAACACGCTAAATTATTCCCCCAATTAGTCATTCAAGCCCCTCAAACTTTGGTCTCAATTCAGCGGAGGCATTTCACTCAGCCTCATTATTTACCGCCTGTTTCACAGCCACGAAGAGATGACACCAGCAAGCGGAGCCCACTTGAATTTTATTTACCAGAAGTGGTTCACCGGCTTGGGTTTTCACACACACTGGCGAGCATGCGCAAACGCACGCAAGCACACACAGATAGTAACTTTCCTGTCAAAGGATACTTGCTCTATGTACAAGAAAGCCAAGGGAGGGGGGTACAAGCTATCAGAAGGAGCGTCGACAATTAGTGTCAGCCTGTGTAGGAGCATCAGACCGTGAGAAGGGTGTCAGCGTTGGAATGACCGGATACTTTCGCTGCTGCCCCCTCGAAGCTGAAGATTCCAATCATTCAGTCGATTAGAATTCTTCAAGTCGACGTTCCATTTTTTAAAAATAATCAGTCAATGTGCAGCTATTTCTGGGGATCGTATGTCTCCCAGAAGTAGTCGACCCAGATCCACGGTGAGTGAGACAGAGGCCGTTGGCCAGAGGAGGAGAGGCCCGGCTCGCAAAGGTTTAGGACAGAACACAATTTCTCAGCCTTCCGCTGTTGAATTCACAGCACCCAACAACTGAAAACCGTAACGTCTGCGGTTTGTGTTTGATTAATAGTATTGATAAAATAATGTTGTCAGCACATAGGTGTTCAGAGGGGAACAGCTGGCACGTTTCCAATGTTTCATTTTTTTGCATTGGTCAATACCGAAACCGCTTTTTTTCCCCACAGTCTGCATTACAAACACGCATCTCAGCTAAACCCTTCATCCCGCCTCCAAAACTCCTTCTCGCCCATAAAACACATCCTACAGGTCTCAACATAAGCTCATTCCTCCTACATACCGTAATGACGAAACAAATCAAAATTGTCAGCCGTTGCAAAATATAAACATAGTGTACTGTGCTGTAAACTGTGGTTCAATAGCTGAGGATGCATCTCTCACCTGGTGTTGATATTGGATGCAACTGTTGAACGCCGCAGGTTTGGCTGCGCCTTCAAATCTGCCTCTCTCTCATGGACTCTCTTCGAGAATCCATGTTTCAATAACTGTGGCCCTTATCTCATCAGAGACCTCCGCTCTTGGTCTTCCTCGCCTTCCTCTTCTCTCTCCACCAAACCCGTCCGCTTTGATCCACATTTCCGACAAGAACATTCAGAAGCCATCTCCTCTCATCCGCTTGCTGTGAGCCATTAGGACAAAGACAGGTCACCTGGGTAGGTCGTCAGCTTTTAATTGCCCTCAGCTGTGCCTGGGATGTCCACATTCTAACATTGTGACTCGAGTTTTGACCGAGGCTTGTTAGCAATTGAAAAAAGAAATGTGAATACTAAACAATATATTATGAGAATGTCCCTTTAACCCTGAATCTTCCACCAAACCCTGTTTGAAAATCTGACAGTTGAATTCAACTTTGCTTGAAAGACATTTACTGCACACGCATTAGCGAGAAGCGGCAGCCCACAACATTACACCTCCTATTTCACTCAGAAAACAAACCACAGACACATGATAACATGAGACTCATCTGTGTCCCCTTTACACTCAGTGCCCCGTGAACATGACACATATGTGTACATTCCCAAATACAGGCACAAGGGACATCTTTCAGTTTTTAAAAAGATCATTTACAGGCCTTCTATTGACTTTGCATGATAGTAACAATAAGTTGATGATTGCTGGGGATGATAAGCTCTTTACAGCTCTTTAACTTCAGAAATATTGCATGTCTCCAGATAGATCTTATCGCCTGAAATTAAAAAGCTTAACAATAAATGCAAATGTCCTTGGCTAATCATTGCACACTTAGAGCTTGGCTTTTTATATCCCAAAATTAATAATATTACTTATCTTATTTTTGCTGAACATGTTCACCCACTGATCACACTTTTGTTATGTTTACTGGCATGTCGATGGGAAACTGGCTAGCCCTTTTAATGAGTGCACCTTCTCCAGCTGTCTATCTATTTTGCATAATGCAGTGTTAGCCTCATGAATTTGTCCATCAAAAAAAAAAGGCTCTCGCATTTGACATACATGCACACAACTCAGTAACTTCAGCTCCTCCTCGTATTAACTCCCCTTGCACTCCCATGAGAGCAAAAGGGGGAAACTGCAGAGTCATTTGTAATCATAAGTTGGAAGAAAACATCCCCTGCGCACATTACCACAAGGGATGAACCACAAGTGTTTGTCTCAAATACATTAATTTGATTTAATTTATGTGAATATACACCTTCACACCAGCCGTTGTTAATGAGTTAGTTAAAGAGGCCTCTTGGCAGTGCTCAACGACCTGTCAGGTAGTGGTAGAGACAGGCGTGACTGGGAGAGGTCGGTTGACACTTTCATCAGCGCTCCTTGGAGTGAAACCACTAATACATAGAGACTGAGAGAGAAAGCTTTTAGTCAGACAACCACAGCCAGCTCAATTCTGTCAAGCAGTGAAACGGTTAAACTGCACTTTTGCTTTTTTCAGCCTTTCAGCTGTCTGCTGGAGCCCTGTGCCCAGAAATGAGGCGGAGGGTATGATAGTAACCATCAATGTGTAAAAAAAACAAAAAAAACTAACATCTACACTCGTCTTTGGGTTTTTCCTCTGAAAAACATCATCCTTTCTCTTCCGTGTGGCTCGTCCTCCCTCTTTAACTGTCATTTGGACTATGTGTCTATTTGCCTGTATTCTTTATTTCTCCCCCCGTGTACATGCATGTGCACATTAGGTGTGCTTTGCCGAGCATGCTGTTTGACCTTGGGCTGTATTTTTTTAAGTAGACACTTCTTGGCACAAGCAGTGTATTTAAAATTCGGCCCCGGGGCCACACTTGACCCTTGTTACTTCTTGCAATGCAGGAACACATATAGGTGCGCATGCACGATAATGATGAGACAAAGTGTTCTTGTCATGCAGTTGCTTGTTCAAAGCAAACACTGCAGACAAATGGCTAATTTAGCCTCATCCTGGAAATTCACATAGATGTTACGTTTGGACTAATTAGCGACGGACATTAACGTTAGTTAGCTTGGAAATCAACGCAAACATTAGCACTTGGTTCAATCCTTCAACCAGTTTATTTGTTTAGAAGGTTGAATTCTGTAAAATGGGCTGCTGGAGAGCTAACCCCATAGAGGTGCCTTTGCATTCACTGTATTACATTAGCCTCTGTGGCTTCTAGTTTCTGTCAATCACGTTAACATGAATATAAGTGTCCATGTTGCCATTGCCCACCAGCAGTGTTCCTGTCACTTAGGACGCCAAGCACCTGTGTAGGACATGTCATGTCGTAACCAGGAGTTCATGTGTTCTATTTGAAGGCCGCAAATCACACACAATATTTGGCATGCAAATATTTTGCACATTTTGCAATACCACTCAAAGAACAATAAGACAAATCAATTTCATTGGCAGAGTCTTGGCTAATATAGGCTTATTTTTTTAACCACTCTTTGGGAATCGCAAATCTCTTCAACCAATGCACATTCTGTTTTTCAATGACCATGTCCTACTTTTTTACTCATATAAGTAAACCTGTGCCATTGTGGCCTTTTTATAAACCCAGATTTTCATTCATCGAATGTGTGGGAGTTATATAATTGCGAATGAATATGGGACTTCAGAGGTTCTGTGAGTGAGACTGTGGTCCACAATGAGAGTGGCTCTCATTCATGAGACACTTTCAACACACTGGGTTACTAACCTCACTTCCTGTGCCAAGCAGCAGCAGGAAATGCTTGATTTCCTGTAGTGAGGTGTAGTTGGGGGCTGTTGTGTATGGGTGTGCACACGTGTGTGCACACGTGTGTGCGCTTGCACAGGTCTGCATGCATGTGCCTTTGTGTATCTTACATTTAGTGTAGATATAAGGATCCATTAACCAGAGCGAGTTTCTTTCTCAGAAACATCCTCTGAGAGCAGCCCTTTATTGAAAACATTAAATGAGGACATCCTGTTTATTTTGGGGGATAATAGCTTCCTCTTCATGACTATTAGGTTCCCGCAGATGCGTGAGTGTCATTAGCAAGTTGGTAATTTCAGAGGAGTGTGACATTTTTAGTTTTTTTTTGTTTTTGTGAACCATTAAGCAGTAAAGGAAGTGCACCTGCTATATATCTCATTCATCAGTTCATTGTATGGAATAGAGTACAATAGAATTGACTCATTGAAATCTTGCTGAAAAAACCCTCTGCAAATATGTCCTTCTGTCTTGCTTTACATGTACCCTTATTGGGTATTGAGACTTCATCGTGTGTGATGGCTTATTAGAGACGACATAAGAAAGGCGTCGCTCTCATTTAACGAGAAAATGACCTGGTTTTGCAATTTTTGGAATATCCCTCCTGACTAAACACACACGCGCGCACACAGATCAAACACATACATACACATCCATGTGCATGTGCACATGACCGCCACCTCTGATCTCTGAAAATACTATGCTGTTGTCTAGGAAACAGCCAAAGCCCATTAAAAAGTGTGTGTGCGCGTGTGCACGTGTGTTTGCGTGCGAGTGCGTGCGTTTATGTGTTTGTGTGAGTGTGTTGTGTGTCTTGGAATAGCTTCAGTGACGCATGCATTCGCTCCCAAACACCATGCCAGCTTCACCTCCTTTTTCTGGTGTAACAACCTACATCCATCTGTCTTTCCTCTCCTCTCCTCTCCTTTCTTGTTGAAGCATGCATTCAAGCTGTGCTCGAACGTTCAAAAATCTCACGAGGCAGCGATGACTTCATATTGTCTCTGATTAATGGACTTACAGGGGGCTGGATGGAAACGTCAGCCAAAATTCTTTCCCCTCCATCCCTCCGAGGCATCTACAACCTACATTTTTGAAGCAGCCACGCTCTGCTGTCAAACTGTCGTCAAATGTTCTCATCTGGCTGTTGAGTGAGATGTTGTCTGGCTGATATTTTACCTGTGACACGGATTGCAATACTGTTGATGGGAGAATTTCCCCCTTGCAAAGAAGATTTTGTTTGTTCCGAGACACTGGATAACACTTTAGGCTGCATCATCTAATGAGGATTAATGTTGACATGACAACAATAGGTATATTTAAATGCTAATCCCTAATCCACCTTCAAAGAAAACGGAGGACTTATACTATCCCTGATAAATATAAACTCATCACGAAGTCCGAAACATGTGATTGTTTCATTCTAAGATACACGAGAATTTTTTTTATATTTTTGACAAAAACATCTCTGACCACATGTGACAACAGATCCCAAGGAGACATGTCATCAGATGTCCCAATCAGCCCTTAGGGAGATATTTGCGATTGTTGCGAGACTGTTTGTCTGCTTCTTTAACCCTCACCTAAATACAGCAACAACACTCACCGTGATCAAGTCACATCAACAGGAGCTCACAGGACGGCAACCACTACGGTTTGCCACAGTTTGACATTTTAGAAAATGTTTGTGCGAGTCTGTGATGTGTGTGCGAGTGTATGACTCGTTCTGAGTCACTGCTGGCCCCCTGGGTGCACTGCCCGGGCAATGCAGAAGGGTTTATGTGCGAGTGTGTCTTTGAGAGAGGGGGGGGGGGTATCCGAATGCATGTTCGCGTCCATACATCTGGTTGTGTGCGTGTGTGTGCTTGTGTTTGTCCCGTGGAGCTGCCCAAACCTGGACATCCTCTTCCCATGACTCAAAGACCGCAATGGCCTCCAAACACTGATTCTTTCTTTATTTTGAGCCGTCCAAGTCTATGTTCATAAAAAAAAAATGAAAAAAAAGTTGCCCACCCTTGTAAAGATTATGTTCCGTGTTTTTTCTCATTGTAAATTAATTCAATGGAAAGTTAATGTTGAACTGATCTTGCCAACAAGTAAAACCTTGTGACAACTCGGAGTTCCTCTCCGCAACTGACCTCTCTCGAACTATTCAAAAAACAAAACACACTTTGATGCGCTGTCACATGTTCACTCATTAGCAAGAAATATAAAAAATAAAAATAAAAAATGTGTATGTATTCATCCTTGGCAACTATTTCCTCCAGTTGGAGATGCTTCAGAAATCAACTATGCCTACCTGTTTGAAGAGCAGTGAGCAGTTTCATAAAACTTTCTCTAATTCTCGACCCAAAATGTGTCCAGTTGTCTGATGAGAAGAGGAAGATAACGAGAAAAAAAAGAAAGAAAAAGATGATCTAAGGACAAGTAGAGCACAAACAAGAAGCCCTGAGCCAGATGGTCTAACTCATGTGATCTGCCATTAATCAGGCCCACCTGTTGTGAGTGTGAACTGATTAGACTGATGGCCGGTCCACCTGAACTCCAGTGTCAAACCAGCAGGGGAGTCGAAAGAGAACGTATACCATGGACTCCTCCTCAGTGCAGACAGTTAGGCTGTCAGCTTGCGTGTGATTGGACCAGGACCCACTGTTTGTGACTCAGGATGCTGCCTGACAAACCACATGGAAAAGCAGCATCATTTTTTTGGGGGGGGGGGGGTTATGGT
>JAFBJU010000451.1:154152-274502 GCA_016785305.1 Colistium nudipinnis
GGGGGGGGGGGGGTAATTTTGCAATAAAATCTTTTTCCCGGAAGACTTGTTAGGAAAGAAAACATCAGCTGAGATGAAGTGCTCAGCTCTCTTGACGTGAACGCAAAGCATGATTGGTTATGCGTGTCAATTTGTGGTCGTACCTCTATGTTGAATGTTCAAACCATTATCAAAAATAATATTTGTCAACTTTCAGACGGTGTCATCATGTCAACTGTCATGTCCCACAGTCGGTGAAAGAGAAAGGGGGGGGGGGGAGTGACACCATCGAAAACATAAAAAATGAGAGGACCCATGGAAGTTTAAGGCTCCACATGTAGATGTTCAAAGATGACATGTCTGCAACTAAAAAGGACCCGTTCCAAACTTCTCCAGTGACTCACTGCTCCTTCTCCCAGCTTTACGGGAAGAGAATGTGTTTTTAATCCCCCCCCACACACACACACACACCCATACACACACACACACACAAACACACACCTCCTTGGAATTATGTTGGTCTGTCTGTGTGAATGTTGTGGTGTGTCTGTTTGTTCATGTGTGCCTCAAGTGTATACCGTATGCTAGAACACGCAAATGATCTCACTGGAGTCTAGAGAGAGTTTGCAATGTCACTGAGACTGAAAGTGAAGGGTTCTGTGGGTCTGTTGACTCCAAGGCATCATTTCAACTATCATCTGTCTATCCTCAATAATTGATCAACCTTAAATTAACGGTTACATCTTCGTTATAAGGAATAATTGCAACTTTACTGAGGGTAAATAGAGAAGCACTCATATGAAATACGTTCTTTCTGAGAGTCTGCAGCTGTCAATAAGGACATTTAATTACTGAATAATAACCAATCTATGAAATAAATGTATGGTTTTACAACAGCTTAAATGTGTCAAAATAATAACACTATAAATATTGAAAATTCTAGTTAAGATATCATCTGATGGATCATCTGCCAGTAAAACGTCACGTGATATGGCACGTTCACGCAATAACCCCAGTCAAACACTTGAGCCCTCCATCAAATTCGAGCTTTTTGTAGTTTAAATTTTTGTGTGACACACAATCAAACTTGTGTTGCTCTCTTTAAGTGTTCCTTGTTTTCTGAAGCTCCAGAATAATAGTAGCTTTTATTATGTCTCTTACCATCACCCAAATGCAGAGTGTCCCCAGACTGGCTTCCTTGGAAACTCTTGGCTTATTTTCTGTTTGTCTTGACGAGGGTTTTTCCAGCCTGAGGTGGCTATTTTGGTCAGATAAATACAATGTTGTTTTGGGAGCGGGGGTTGAGGAGCAAGACGCAGATGAGGTCACCTCTCCCGGCTCCTGAGCAGCAAAACAACAGGCAGCAAGACAAGACAAGAACTGCCACGAACGAACGGAGGCGGAAAATAATGGCTTGGGAAATTATTGACATCCCGCTCTGGATTCAGGTCGGCCTGAGGCAAGGAATCTGGCAAGAACCTGACCAGAGGAACGTGGGTAGAGGGATTTGGAAAGAGGACATTTCGACAAAAAATATTTGTGATCACAGGGCGGATCGCTTTGTGCAGTTGAGGAGCTGGAAGCGTGTTTAACAGCTGCTAGAGTATATTTTCAGGCCTCCACCACAGGGCAGACAAGACACGTCTGTATTTTATTATGCGATTAGTTTTTGTTTATATGTGACTGAGAGGCCTCTAGCCCAGTTTTTTGTAGATTTCATATTTTCATGTCAAGAACATCTGTCTTTGCTGTCTGTCTGTCTGTCTGTCTGTGTTTTGACAATGGGAACGACGTTTGCCACAGTTATCCCCTGATCAGAAGCTATGACTGTGAGCGTGTGGGTGTTTGCTGCCACGTACTCATGTGTGCGTGTGTGTGTATGTGTGTAAGATCGTTTATTGCCATGTGGTTGTCTGCGGTTTCAGCCAGGTGTGCGAGTCAGACAGCTGTTTGGCTTCACTGCCACACACACCTGCATGAGCTCTCGCCCGTCCAGTGTGCTAGCATGCGTGCGTGTGTGTGTGTGTGTGTGTCTGTTTGTAGAGAGTGATTAAGGAGGCAAATAACGGTCACAAATAAACCTTTGAGCTTGTGAATGAATGTGATCATTTGTAAACCAAAGATAATTCATTCAGGGTTTTTTTCATAATGAGTAATAAAGATTTTCATCTGTAGAACTACTTTATGGGTAAAGTTTATGGCACTGATAGAATGTTTGTATGTAGCATGTCACTGAAAGAGGTGTTATAGGAAATATTTATATGTGTCAGTAAACGTTATATTGGTTAAATGTCCTTAAGCAACAAATGAATAGACAGTCATTACACATCATTCATACTGATACATATTTACTAAAAGTATAAAAAAACAAACTTTCACAATAAGCTGATTCTTTCAGCTCTGTCAAAGTCATAGCACTAGTAAAATAATGTATCATATAATAACCAATCAGAGGCAGTGTAGGGTCAGGTGGACAATATGACTTTGTCTGATTGTGTTAGGCCTGTAGGTTGGCGTGGGCCAAAAAGCACAATCTCTGACACACGTTTAAGCACAATAGAAGCATTACTGAGAAACTCAGTATTATACAAATAACAAAGCACACGGGGAAGGGATCAGACAGATCCAATAACACACACAATCTCAAAACACACTCAACTTACCTCAAGGACAACTAATACCTAAATACAATGCAATACAACACAATACAATGATATCATTTTTTAAAAAAAAGCTGGAAAGCTTGGTGTACACACAAGACCATCTTGCAACGGAACAGGGGGGAGGAGGATATATATACCTGAAGGGGAGCAATCACAAGGTGAACACAATAAAGGAAGGGGCAGCAATCACTCTGGTGGGAAGACAGGAAGTGCGCGAAAAATAAATAAATAAAAATGACTTACATTATATATATTCAGATAAGTGCATGCATTTACATAATTCCAAATGTTATATTTAACTGCAGGCCGAAGAATTATTAAAACATAAAATAACACAAGCTAAACTGTTATAGTGACTCTTATTTAAATCCAGAAGTAAAAGAGGCAAAGATTACAATGGTGTAATTCCATGTTTAAAAGGTGAAATGGGTCACTCCCGGGTGATTCTTTATTTATTATCATTATTATTTTTTTTTAAGTTTATCATTTATTCTGATTATATTTGTTGAGCGTGTGTGCACGCATCCCTTATGCTTCTGGAGCTCCTTAAAGGGTGTGTGGGCAGAGGGAATTGTGCGGTAAAATGAGGTCATCATTGCTGTTGATTTATGTGACACACACTATTACTTACACTCCTGTGACTTCACCAATGTGTCCACTGACAGCATGAATAATACATGTGCCCACCACAAGATGACATCCTCCACTTTCGCCTCTCTCAAGTTTACTTCATCATTACTGACCCATGTCAACGTAGTGTGTGTGCGTATGTTTGTGTTTGTGCGTGTGTCGAGTTTGCCCTAGTTGTATTTCCATGTTGGGCTTCTGTGCCTGATTACCTGCCATCTTCCATCCAGCTCAACAAGTTTAGCCCTGGTATTTGTAGTTTTTGAGATTGCGCAACAGGAAGTGGGAACTAGTGCGTGCATGATGTCTGTTCGTCAAACACAATGCCACACCCTGGTTTAAAAAAAAAGTGAATAACATTTGGTGGATATCGTCCGCAATTCATTGTGCAACCGTTGTTTGAACGCGGGTGTCTAACTGACTTAACCTCAAAAATGTATGTTGCATTTCATTTCAGTTGAGTCATAAGACAAGTATTGATGCAGTACAAATCTGTTTTTTGTCTTTTCAGAGACACGCACTGATTTCCCAGTAATATTGCAAAGCAAAATTGTCCTCAAGAGATGAATCCTCATGGATGGGTGGCAGATCCCGTTCTGGATGTGCTTTTGACAGTTTTGCCCCCCCTTCACCCCCCCATAGGCTCAAAGCCGGGCCGCGGGACGACCACTTCCAAAGCGAGGTCAGCGTGGTCAGCGCGGCACGGGCATCGAGCGAGGGCGCAGACTGAAGGAGAGAAGCGGGGGGAGAGGGGGACTGAGGAGTCGGGGTGTGGATGGGTGGGGGTGATGAGTTAGGGGACGGAGGACAGCAGTTGCTGTCAGTATCCATCAGGGAGCCCAGGGGTGATATGGGTACAGGCAAGAGAGGCAGAATAAGGGGATGATGATGAGGAGGGGAGGCCAGGGTGGGGAGTCACTCCTCGGCCCCTCAAGTACACTTGTTTGCTCTCCCACACCCCCTCTGTACCATTCCCCTTCTTTCTCCATCTGTTCCCAGTGCAGATGTGCAGCACTGCAGCTGCTGGAGCTCTTAACGTGCACTGCAGGTTATGGGCACCTTCAATTACCGTTGAACCACAAGCCAAAACGTTCTATACATACTCTATAAATACTGCATGTAACTGGAACCTAAAGATTATTAGCTTACCATAGCATGAGGCTAAAGGGTAAAACTGATTGTTTGGTTTGTCAAAAGGTAACGAGCTGACTGAGTGAAATATTTACCAATACATGGAACTATTTAGAACTATATGTGTATTTCCATCCAGACCTTAGCAAGAAAACAATCAAAGCTAAAATGACATCACATTACACTACCAAACTAACAGCTCATTCTGTTAGTTTGAAGTGGAATGTGGAAAAAAAAGTGTCCCAAACAGCTTTCCCATTTGTACACATGTTTTTAATGTTGCTCAATCATTCAGGTAGAGGATCTTGTGAAAAACATTTAAAGCTGAAAATCAGTGCTCTTAAATATCCGAAGCCAATGCCTCGTTAAATTTCATGAATTTCTCCATCACGAGATCCAGAATCTTTAATGCCCGAAATACCAAATCCTCGATTTTTTTTTAACCTTCGATTTGCTATAGATGGGCAAAAATACTCAAGCTTACCCTCAGAAATAACATCATCCTTGTCCTGACTTAGATAATACATTTTGGTCTGACTGTGGTGACATTGTCAGCCTGGTTTTTGGAACCTCCAGGAAAAAAAAAAACATGTTTGGCCGCTGCAGGCCACTGCCAAGGGCTGCAGCCCAGACATAAACAGTGATGTGGCCGAGCAGTGGAAGCTGTGACGCTACTGCTGCTGCTGCAGGTCAAAAAAACACACTGACATGTCTGTCACACACTCAGGTGTCAACACTGAGGACACACGCTATAACACATTGAAAACAGATCGGGGAGCGAACATTTATGACAGATCACACCTTAAGAAATATATATATATATATATATATATAAATAAAAACTCTTCATCTCCACCCCCAGCTCACCTCCTGCCAAAAAGAAAAATCCACATTAGACCATGGACCCTGTTTAATTAGATTTTACAAAATGATCCTTTGGAACCACATCTGAAAAGCCGGTTGTTGTTAAATATAACTTGGTACATAATTATATAACTGTGAGTTGATGCCAACAGAAGAACAAACAGGGAAGTGCTCATATGTATATAGTCTACTTATGTTTCGAGTTTCAAAGGATTAGCTTTAAATCCAATGTTCAACCCCTGGGGCTTCTGGGATGTCACTTCTGCACTGCTGTCGAAAGTTATAATCACTTTATATAGGAAACCGAATAACAGTTATATATTGGTGCAAATCAAGGCCTGAAATGCCACAAAGTAATTGACCTCTTACTGTGAAAATAGGGATGAGGAGACAAGTTAGGGAAGAAAAAATTACCAAGACACATTTAATAGAGATAAACAGAAGGATTCCAGTATAGAAATATACCACTTTGTTGTCTTGCCAAGAATATATGACAATATCAGTAGAGCCACAGCCAGGAGCTAAGCATTAGGCTTGGAAATGGAGGACAACAGCTAGCCTTCATCTGTCTAATAGCAAAAACATCTACCTACCAGTGCATCATTTGACAATTGATATGATATATCTCAATCATTTTATCCACACAGAGTTGAGTCAAATAGTATTTTTTCTGGGTATACTATGTTGGGCTGTTTTCTTAGTTAAAACATTGAACTCCTCTTGGGCCTATTGCCTCATAGTGGCAACAATACAATGTTGTATACTTTACATTTTTATGTACTGTTTTGGTGAACTATAACAGAGCTACATGCAAAGATAAGCTAAGCAACTGCTGGCACTACAGCCTTATATTTATGCAGAGATAAATGTAAGTGGTATCTTATCCAGCTCTCATCAAGTTTCCATTCCCCAAAGAATTGTTTATTTTTCATTTTTATATAAAGACATTTTGGGATTTTTTTTATCTCCCTAGTACTTTTAACAAATCATCATTGGAGAACCTCACACGCACACACACACACACACACACACACACACACACACACACACACACACACACACACACTTAACCACTCTCCAGAAACAAGTCTTCGTGCTGTCATTTATCTCGATATCATCACGCTGTCAGACAGAACATTACCAACCAGTTGATTCATCCTAGGTCGGACAATACTGATAAAGTGCTCTTGTTTAAACAAAGCACAGAGTGTGTGTGTGTGTGTGTGTGTGTGTGTGTGTGTGTGTGTGTGTGTGTGTGTGTGTGTGCGTGCGTGTGTGCGTGCGTGCCTGTGTGAGACAGAGGGAGAAGCAGTCTTTAACACACAGGGCACTTAGACAGACACTCACAAATAGACACACACACACACCTACACACACCTACACACACACACACAGTTCACAGAGAGAACCAGACAGACAGGTCCTTATGTGCAGAGTACTGAAGCAGGGTGTGTAAGACTGGGAGTGCCTGAAACACACACATGATGTACAGACACACACACCAGACAAAAACAAATGTGAAAGTACAGGGTTTGAGAGGTACAATGAAAACTGACTGGAGTCACATGTGTGTTTACTTAGTTGAAAGAGCACATTAGGATCCATTTTTTGTGTCATGTGCAAACAGAGACAACAAGATGACACTGTAAACAGTATGTATGTGTGTCTGTTCGTGGGTGTGGGTGCTTTTCACAAAATAAATATAAATATTGTTCCCTTAATACCAAGAATGTTCTGTGTGAGTAGGAGTTTGTCTATTATCAGTTGTGTATGTACATTTTCCTTTTCATGTTTTGTTTCATTTTAATGACTATGAGTGTTTTGATGCCAGACACACCATTGTCTAGTATTAATTGGGTGCATAACAAGTGTCAACAACTTCACTTTCCTGTGACTAACCCTTGTATCATCATGTTCAAACATTTATGATGCTTTGTTATTGCTATACTCACGGTTTGGAGGGTTACTTGACAAAGTAATCCGGTACTAATCTTGCTATTCACGCAAAACGGTGGTTCTAAATGCAGAGGATGGCAAGGATATCAGACATACCGAACTCTTATACAACAGTCAACAACGACATGACACCATGTTATAGGTACCTTTTTGTATCATAATGACATTAATAACACCGTTGTACACATGTAACACATGTAATCGCTCACTCTCCAAGCTTGGCTGTACTTTACAGTAATATCATTTGTGTCATAAAACCATAGCTTGACTTGAATGTAGCGCTGCTACCAACTATCAACTATACCAACTATCTATATTCCTTTGCCCATCAGATTTCATATAAACCACTTTTTTTTTTGTCCATTCTAAATCTCTACACGCATAGCTTGGTTCACGTGACAAGCTGATGCTGGGGAATTGACTGTGATACTATGGAAATCCGAAAATCTCTGTAACCGTAGCTCAGAAACTGCAGCAGTAGGAGGAAGCTTTTACAACAGATGTTCTGGTCCTGACAGCAAACAGGAATCTATGGCACCTTGTGCGTCTGTCGGGGGCCTGGTGATCTACTTGTCTGTGAAAGTTTCTTCTCTTCCCACACTTTTTTTCTCTCTCTCTCTCTCTCTCTCTCTCTCAGTTTTGTTTCCAGGACTCTTGTTTCTTTTCCACAAAGCCCTCCAGGAAGAAAGTTTACGTAGCAAATCCACACAGCTGATATGATAAGTAAAACATTCACTGCGTATTACGCTTGCAGATTTCTTACACTCGTGGTAAATGTGGGCACGTCCTTTATGGGGAGCTGCTAAGAGTTAAGTCTTAAATGAGAGACTTTCAGTTAGCCTTTCGGCTGACCTCAGTACTCCTGGTTCCAGAGAAACAGACACACAAACACACACGCACAGTTCTTTGAAATCCTCCCACACGCTTGGGTTTTCACACTTAATGACAAAAACATAAACCACATTTCCCCTGAAGCCAGTGCAAAGACTGGAATTGGTTTATCATTGCGCAAACTGACACTGGGAGACAGGAAATAGAGAGCCGCAGACGACAATTAGCTGTAGTGGTCAGATTTTTTTACTCTTGCCCAACTGATATGCTGATTCTGTGGACCTCGGATGCAGGCGTAGTGATAATGAGGGGAACTACAGGAATTCATGGGCCAGTACAACTGGTTATGACTGAAATAAACAGACATACTGTATGTGCACACTAAGTCATGGATACATTCATGAGTGAATCACATTGGAGGGCCTTGAGAAAACACACATCATCATTCTTCTTATTCTCTTCGTAACATCGTGAATTCATTTTTATTCTTTAATCTGGCTGATCAATGGGGCGACAACCCCGATTTTGAGCCACTATCCTTATAGGGTACCCCACTTTACACATCGCAACGATGAAGACGTAGCTATTGTCGAGATAATTGTATTGTGTTATGGTACTTACCCACCGATCCCCAGGCCTGTGAAACCGTGAATGTGGCCGAGTCAGCAGGATGGCACTTTGAGTGGGGCGAGGAGCCAGAGCATTTCAGCCTGCAGCATCTCTCCATATTGTTCCATCTGCCATAGAACAAAACCGGGGGCCTCTGCTGCAAAACACGACGCAGCACTGGGCTGCAGACAGACAGGGCTGTTGGAGGCTGTTGATTCACAGGTCAGTCAGGCACACACACAGCTCTTTGTTTGTACTCTGGTTGGATTGGTCTGTATTGTGACAGATTTTGAAAAATGACCACAAACAAGGATGTCAGACTGTTGGATAGCACCGTGACAGCTGCCACAGAGGTGAGTTAATGTTTTGATGTGTTGGTCCTGTCATCCCACTGTGCGAAATGCGAGCTGGCAAAACACTTAATGACTTTTCAAATGTCACAGGACTCCAGGGGAGATAATACGAGGTTTAGACAGGAACAAGAGGAGAAACAGATACTTACAGCCTGGAAAAACATGGTGAGAACACAAAAAAAAGAATCACGTACACTGTGTCCCTTCAAACTTTCAGTCAGTTTTAATTAAGCACGGTTAATCAGAAGTACACTGAAGATTGTGGGAGGTGTTTTTGGCGTGGTGTGTTGATGAATGAAATGCACATTGTGATTCATAGTGAATCAAACAGATTAGACACTGTCGTAGAGTAGGTGCATAGATTAAACAATATCTGTTTTTGAGATAGTGCAAAGTGATGTTTTGTAAAGCACGATACAAGCATGTATCAGTCAATATCACTTCACACACAGCTTTTTATCAATTTCCCATATTGAAGATAAGTATAGATGTATCCGGTACATTTTGTAGACATCCCTTTTTCCTCCTACTTTGGGATGTTACGACCAGCTCTGCTGAATTGGAGTCTTTGTCAAGGATAATTCCAATTATGGCCACGGAGAGGATGTGGAAAGGCTAATGCCTTGTGTGACAAAAGTCTTTTTACTTAAGTTATTTGTACCTCTTGCAGTCCTCTGCACTGCATCAGCACACTCAGTGTGATGACTCCGGAGCTCCAGGACCAACGCAGTCTTTCCTGGCCAAGCAAAGGCAGTCCACCCAGGTGAAGAGGGCGCTCCGGCTGCAGCCAAGGTAGGAGGTCCCACCTGCTGGGAGAAAATGGAGGAGAGCAACCCACTGTAGGACAGAATTGAGAACAAAATTGTGGTGGACAGTGTGAACTTCTATTACCAAAGTCCTCCCCGTATGCGCTCATTTCTTTTGCTTCTACCACCCCCAGCTGGCCAAAGTCGGTTCTGCTGGCTGTAATAACTAATCACGTGTGATAGATCACCGTTTTTATCTATATTATTTATGCATAGACATAAGTGTGTTGCTAATAATCACGAGATAATGTGTCCCATTTGTCATTGTATCATGTACATACATTTATTTGCATGCAGGTAAGATACAGTTTTCATTAGAAATAATAACATGAGTATTGCATTTATGTCATTAATGTAAAAGTGCAGTGTGAAATAAAAATGTAAAAATAAACCAATAATGTTCATAATCAGGGGGAATAAAGTGAACAGAAAATGTGTATTTTGTCTTAATAGCACTATTTTTTCCGTACTTTGGTCAGTAGCATAGGTATAAGTAATAACACACAATTTATAAAAAATCTACTATATAATGTGCAGATAAAATAAAAAGATTTTCATTATATACACACAAATTATGCAAGAATATTTTTTTCTTTTCATCAACTTTGTTTACAGATGCATTTGATTTGTTTGATTTATTTAGCACATAGGCTAAACCAAGGTGCCACCAAATAACCATTTCATAATTTCACATGATGTGAGCGGTCTCATGACACCTCCTCAGTCCCATATCTGATGGGGAAGTTTTTGTCTATGTAGAATTACTTCCTAAATCTGAGCAAAACACAGAATGGATGCATTAGCGACAACTTTCTCAGCTACCATTAAACAACATGTAGACAGACTTCAGAAACACTGAAAGGTCCCGGATGATGTGTTGAAAAATGATTACAGTTAAAAATGTACTTTTACACAGCACCAATAAGGTATTAGGAGGTGGGGGGATTTGGAAATACGAGTTATTGGTTTTGCGTATCTCAAGCGAACTCGTTTCCAAGAACTGGTCATCATATGACCCCAAAGGTGCTGTAGTCTCAAAGTAAAAGTGGTACCACATACTTCCAGAGCTGTGACTAATTTCTCTCATTGAAACATGCGCCGACTCTAACATTACATTTTCAGTCAGTCAACCTAGGATCCAGTGAGCTCTGACCCCATGCTGACACTGCGAAAGCGCTGAGGTTCGTCGCAAGACGGCACGGTGAGGAAGGACATCTTGTTTTTACCAAAGGGAGGTTTAGGAATTGGGGGCACAAATCTGTTCTTGTTGATCGCTGGCTGGGAGCTGCAGTGCTCCAGGCTGGAGTGGACAGCCGGCCGAAACAGGAAAGCAGAGGTGTGACGGGAGGTGATGGGAACGGCAGAGGCTGTTCGAGCAGCTGTATCTGTGGCGGACGGTGGCGGAGGAGGAAGCAGTGACATGGACACGGGAGCTGGGGTCTCCCACCTTGTACTTTCTGCTTCCCCTTCTTCCTCCTTCATCTGCCACTCGTGATCACTTTTTCCCCCCACTCCACTCACCCCATTCTTTTCTCCGACTCGCCTCTCCTGCCCCGTCCCAAACTGGATCTCCAGCAGAGGTGTCCTGGGGCTCTTCTCATCCCTGAAACTGCACATGGTGCTCTGTGTGTCTTGCCCCAGCCCTGATGGCAGAGACCCCCCTTTGCCTATCTTGCAGCTTTCATCGTCATCATCTTCATCATCGCTGGTGCATTGGTCAATGCTCGGGGAGCGACGTAGCCTTTGGAGCTGGGCCGAGGTGCGTCGAAGAGCTCCTCCCATGAAGCCAGTGGGGGATGGAGCAGCGTTGAGGAGGCGGTTAAAGAGGGCAATGTTGGGATGACGATTTACCGACTCCTCCGTGTTCTCGGCAATTTCCTCCAGAGGCTGGAAGTGCATTTCCTCCTTAGGGATCCTGCGAAAAGATGTCATGGGGATTTATGAGTAATTTTCCTGCAAGTACTAAATGTTATAGTTTTTATGTTTGGTGTTTTCTGTATATAATTATATATATATTCTTTATTATACTTGGCCCCAACCTTTTTCCGACGTACGTCTTCAGTTATGGCCAAATGCTTTTATTTTCACAACCCAGACTTTCCCACGCAGCTGGGGCAATTTAAATTGAAAGTGTCACATTCACAAGTCACAGCGAGAAGGTAAAACCCTTAAACTCACGCCATGTCAAAAGTTGACCCCTGAAATGAGGGTTTGCGGAGGACAAAGAGAGTGGCAGCAGTGTACGGGGGCCGGGGGTTGGAGTCGTTCCAGTAGCGGTCCCTCTCCATTAGTGGCAGATCTCCATACATCTCGTCCACAGCCATCATAGACACCTGTTAAATGACAGACACACAGATCAAATATACCTAGTAAAAAAAACAGTAGCTGAACTGAATTAAAATTTTAAAATAAAACACATGACTTGTTCATCACTGGGTGTGTGGCAGAAGGCAGCACGGGGCAAGGGAGTGGGGACTGATCAGAAGGGCACCCCCGATCAGTTACTCAGAAAAGAAGACCTTGGAGAGACCCAGAAGCCAGCACACCTGAAGTGTCAAGCAGTATGACTGCACCAAGACATGGTAACGCTAAAATAGCAGCCCCGAGATCAAAGAGTTCTTCATAACTGCAAGGGATTGAAAAATTGCCTATCTCCTAAACAAACTAAGATGAAACGCCTTTTACAAACCTGAAAATTTCTGTCTATCAGCCAGTTAGTCTCAAAGTCATCGTCGTCTTCTCCGAAGGGGTTGATCAACTGCTCGGCAACCTTTAGGACAGAATTAAAAGAAAATTAAACCTCTGATTCAAGTGTTAAAGAGTGTTAAACATAATCATTGCAGTCAAGTATCAAATGCAACCAACGTGTTATGTGAACCGTTTACCTTCAGCCATCCTGCATAAAAGAAGAACTGAAGCAGCGTGAAGATGGGCACGTAGAGGTCAAGATCATGACCTGGATAGCTTTGACTTGGGTCCAGAAACTGACGACCAATCAGACACACCAGGAAAAAACTGTACACAGCCAAAGTCACCACCTGAGAGAAGATAAATGGACATATGTCACATTATCCGACACTTTCCGAGCATAAAATAAATGATGTCATGATGGGTGTGAACACACTCACTCCATTGTCTGCAAGTATAAACTAACAATATTAGTATAAAATAATAACATAACATATGAAAACCTCAGGAGAAAAACAATACATAGTGCATGTAGTCATGTCAAAAGTGTCAACATAGTGCGTATAGCAGTGTTAAAGTCACCTACCTGAGTGTAAACCAGGGGAACACTGATCATGTCATAATGAAACAACATGCTGCACTTGCCTCTGAATCCATTCAGCTCCTGTTGACACACAGAAAGAGACTTTGTGAGGTCACCGTGCAGTACTAATCCGAACTCGTCTGTCCTTATGTCTCCGTGAATACACATTTTCAAATTAATTATTTGTCAAATCACAAGAACTGTAGGTTCTACTTATTAGAGCGTGTGTGTGCATGTGTGTGCGTGCGTGCGTGCCTCAGCAAGTGTGAGTTTATGTATGTATTGGCCTACCTCCAGCAGCAGTTTGAGTGTGTGATCGTCTTTGATCCTGCCCTCACAGCGGGCCACGGCAGCCAGGTTGGTGAACCAGACGCAGGGGATCCAGTATTTGTTATAAGGAGAATGGAGACCCTCAAACTTCTTCCGTTCTTCTCTCGTCATAAATCCTGTGTAAATGGCCAACCGAAACTTAATAACTCAAATTCATTTCGTTACTAATGTCAAATCTGACAGCTCACCGAAAGAGAGAAGGGACAGGTGATTTAGCCTCCGGTTGCTTGAACTTTATATTGTAATATACTTATCTGTAGTGAGTGAGAATTGCATAGCTATATCATACAGAAAACTGCTCATGAAAATATTCTCCCTCTGTCGACAAATCTCGAACAAATGCAACATGTTCAATTTAGAAAACGCAGATGACAGCCAAACCAATGATCTTGTTACAGTCATATGATAACTTCCTTTTATCATCTCTGAGTTTCAGGGTGTGCTTGTCCTTGTGATTTATCCTGCACTCCTTGGTGTGAATGTACAGGAGAAGAAACAACACACACTCATGACGTGTGTGTGTGTGTGTGTGTGCGTGTGACTAATCTCATTGCTCAATTATATCACTTCCCGCCATTTCGTGACTACAGCATGAGAGAGGTCAACTGCACACACATCTCTGTAAGTTACAATTACTCATTTTCACAGAGGCCCATTTGTGAACATAGTGGTTGTATTTTTTTTTATATGAAGCGCTTGTCAGGCACTACTTATTTCAACTTCCAAACTTTTAAAGCTGCCGTGGATAATTGTATGAGAGCACACCTAACTGCTAAACCACGGAGGATATTGTAGGTGCCTTCTCACCTGCCTCCACCACATGGTCCATGGTGGGGAAACGCTTGAAGACGGCCGTGCTGACCGAGCGGAGGATGAGCAGGGCTGACAGGCTGGCGTAGCGCATCATGGTGCGTCTCAGCAGGCGGCCTCGCTCATCGCTCCCCTGAAGGCCCCCCGACAGGACACACATGAGCCTGTCAGGGAGGGGGATGCTAGTGTACTGGTTCCACCACCGGTTTACCACCAGGGTGACATAGAAACCTGCAAACGGTGTTTGGAGGACAGATACAAGGTGGAGATGTACATCAGGAGGAACAGAAGGGGTCAAGATGTTTTTTTGTTGTTTTTTCAAATGTGGTTCTCTGGGTTTCCCCAGTTACCTCTGGATCTCATCACTGTGGACAATATAACAAATGAGGCATCAGAGCAAAAATTGGCAAACAATCCTACTATATACGGAAGCTTTAAGTTATATTGCACATGTAGAAAAATAATGAAACATTAAATTGTCAGCTTGCAGTGCACACTACAGAGAAAGGCACAGTGCTGTCCATAAGAACGGTAGGTTCATATCATACTGTATATTATAGTTTTATTTATTATTTAGTTTTTTATTTGAGCTCCAAAATTCAGTATTGGCAGGAAGCCTTTTATACAGTCAGTTAAATGAAAACATAAATAAATAAATGTAGAAATCAACTTCAATATCAGCTACTTTTTGGGATACTTATATATACACTGTAATAATGGTTGTGTATATACTATGCAAAAGTCTGCCATGTAAGCTTTCATTCAACCATCTACTTTTCCAAAGTGTACACACCAGCTCCCCTCCTTTGTAAACAGTAAAACATTAAAAAGTAGTCATTAAAGCTTACCCAGGACGAAGGACATAGGGATGAGACTGGCATAATGGTTGCAATAAATTGCCAGTTTTTCAAAATACCTCTTCTGGTCATCATAAAGCACAAATCTATAGCGGGAACGTGGAAGAAAAAGGGAAGAATAATAAATGAATAATCATTCGTAGATCAACAATTGGATATTTCTCAGTGTCCTGCGTTTCCCTGAAGGTGCTGCCTCACCTGTAAGTGACGCTGATGGCGGTGTACATGGCAAAGAAAGCCAGGAACTCTTTGTACAGCACCTTGTAGATGCTCCCTTTCCAGACCAGGAGCAGCTTGGAGAAGCCACAGAAGCGGGCGTTCGCAACTCTGGCCGTGTAGGTGACAGTCATTGGTGACGGCCGGGGTTGTGCGGGTCCTCAGGATGAACGGGCTGTGTGAAAGAAACCATCATTTCTCCAGTTCAGGGAGCACACGGGCTTGTCCAGGAGGCTCAGAGGCCACGAGAGTCAAACTGCTCCAAACGGACTTCTTCTGCGTAAAATTCTCATAGTAAAGCTCCATCCACGTTCACAGTAAGTTGTGCCATGGATCTAGTTCAAGGGTGCGTAAAGTAACTGATCCTTTATTTCATCTTGAAAAAAGATTCTCCTTACCTTTTATGGTTGTTTTTTCCCTGCTGAATGCGCAGGTTCTTTCAGCGCATCTCCGTGCGTAATTGGCGCCGCCGGAGTGGATTCATTCTTTCACTTGGCAGTATATTCTCCTCTGTGCTGCGCTCCGCGCTTGCCCGTGGCGTGGTTTATCTCAAAGAGCCTCTCATAACCCCGATGTCCCCTGGCGTCGGCTGTGCAGACTCGGGGCCGGGGCGGCTGCATGGCAGTAATCCTCGGAGACTCCCAGTGGTCAGGGCGCCCCGGGGCAAATCCCTAAAAATGAGGAGGAGGAGCTCGTTAGCGCGGCCCCCGACCGGGAGAGCGCGGCTCGGTGATGGACCACAAGCGACAGGGGCACTAGGAGCGCACGGGGCAGCGTGGTGTTATGCAACAGGAGCAAGTGGACCATGGCAAACTTTCGCGTTAAGTGATATGAACACAACAAGCAATTTGCCCGGTTAGGGATCTATAATCCTTCCTCTTGCTACGCTTTAAACAACAGATTATTGTACAACAGGATACAAGAAAACGGAGAAGAGAGAAAATAGGAAAGAAAAGTTTGGAATCGTGCCTCCTTCACATGTTTCAAATCTAGAATTCCTTAGAACAAAAGAAAATGTTATGTATATATATATATATTTTTTTAAGGAAATATTTTCTGACAGAATGAATGCCCAGGGATGATATTTTAAAATGATGCGCACTTGAAGTTCCACCACAACAGTTTTGTTTTATTTATCATATCGTGTTTCCTGCACCTTTTTGGCCAGCACCTTCAAATTTGTAAAAAAAAAAAAAAATGCTTGTTTGTTTTTTCTATTCTTATGCCTGAAGCAAGAGAAGCAGATACAAACAGCGGGTTGATCAAGAATATTTATCTCAATCATACTGGTTTAAAAGAATGACCATAGAAAGATCTGGGCTGAGGCAAGTTTGTTTTTAATTAACACTTGCAAAATAATTTATAGAAAACAGCTTATTAACTCAAAAGTGTTTATAAGGTAGGGGGAAAAAAAGCATATACTTGGGGGGGGGGTGTGTTATACGGTCCTCTATACATTACTGTTCAGGAAAACAATGTAGGAAAGCAAGCATTAGGCGAATCAATCATAGTCCAGTCGTCAATGACCAGGGCAAGGACCTCACCATTCACTGGTTCAAGCAACATTCAGTATTGTGTTAATTAACAATGCACTAAGTAAGGCTACTGCTGTCTTTTGACAGTGTTCCCATGGGCTTTTTAGAAAGAGGAGGTGGAGACAAAGTGATTGACAGTATTGAATGAGAGTAGCATTTGATGAGTAAATGGGAACTTGTGTTGGGAGCAATATTTGCAATTACAAGGGTGGTCCTGGTCAAGAACATAAAACACACAGGACCACAGGCCATAGTCTTTTTTTACATTTATTTTTAAGTGTCTCTTCTCCTTGCCCTGCCATCACACCCTGAATCTGTCGAAATTTGGATGGACACGTGAGATGGGATTTAGTATGAGACTGTATTCAAGGATCAAACTGGAGAGCGCACGCTGCCACCAAACCACACGGAATAAACATTAACCACTTGAAATGAGGAAATGCACAGCACCATCACTGGAAACACTGTGTCCAAAGGGGGGGGGGGGTCAAGGAAAAGTTAAATGCTTTAGATAGGAATACTTCAACTGCAGCACAGAGGACATAAAGACAGAGAGAATGGGAGGGAAGAGTCATATCTCATAAGGGATATAGCGGACTATGTATGTGTTTCATCAGCTCCCCTTAATCAAGAGCTTGTGTCTTGCCATAGAAGTGCTATGCTTTGGATGACGGGGTGATGACAAAGTGGATCATCTCGAGGCTGTGGGGTTTGAGGCTGGTTTGGGGTCAAGGGGGCTCAGAGGGGAGCTCAGACTGTAGATAGAGTGTGATCTGTATAGTGGGTTGCAGGGGAAGTCTTGCAGGGAGGAAGTCACTTGTTCGGGGGCTTGTAGGGTTCCAGAAGTTGCTTCGAGAATTTGTTGACCTTCTCTGCACCTCGAACTTCATGGGGCAACAGCGGCAACTTGACTATGTGAAAATCTTCATAAAGGTCCTCCATCTGTAAGGGGGAAGACAGCCCAGGAATGAAGACAAGAACATGTGAAATGTGATTTATAAGAATTTATAAGTTTGGAAGTTTGTAAGTTTAAAAAAAAATGGTTTGCAGCTTGGTAGCTGTTCGGTGTCATACCTGGTCTAAATACTTGGACTGAATTTTATGGCGGGCTTCACACATTTTACATGGCCTCTCTGAGTCAGGGAAAACAAGCTGGTTGACGATGATGTTGTGTGTGTCAATGCGGCACTTGGCCAGCTCCTGGATCAGCCGCTCCGTCTCATACAGGGAGAGGAACTCCGCAATACAAACACAGATGAAGGTAGTTTGTTCCTGATGGAAATTAGGAAAGAGTCTTGAAACACATACACAATACGGTCTCAAACGTAAATGTAAAACAATCGCCTAAATACTATTTATGTAAAGGCATGAACCAACATTGGAAAATAGAGGGTGATGTAGCAGCTGTGAAAGGACAAGTTTAAATGAAGACTCTGCATAATGCGAGAAGCAGTATTAAAACAAAACAATTGCTGGGGGGGGGAAAAAAAAACATAAATTCTTAAGTAAAAGGGTTCAGCAGAGCTCAAAGTATAAAAAACATTGTATTAAAATACAGAAAGCTGAAATGTGTTATTTATACTCTTCACACACACATTACAATCCTACATGTCCCATAGTGAGAAGGGTTGCAGACTCTTTCTTTGTAGCTAAAGCAAACCCTCAATGGAGAACTGTAAACCTCTTGTGTAATGTGAAAAACCTAATGTATATGCAAACACCAGGAAAAAACAACAACATAAAAGCAAATCTAATTGTGTTGGAATGTTTGTGCGACTTACAGGGTCTTTGAACTGCTCACTCACGGAGCGGATAACTGGCAGGGTCTCTTCGAGCTTAGACGCAAGCTGGTCTGCGTTCATGTCCCCCAGACCGAGCATGTTGCACATCTACAAAAACAATGAGAACCAGAGAGAAAGGGTTAGCAGCCATATGGATTTGAAGACATCCTCCCTAAAAACTGATAAATGAAACACGAGTCTTTGGATCTGCTCGTCATAACTTACCTGGGAGATGAAAGGGCTGATCTGGTTCTTGATTTGCATCAGGCGGCCCAGTCCACGCTCCACAATGGTGGGAAAGTTTAGGAGCCTCAGTGTGTGACCAGTGGGGGCTGTGTCAAACACCACCACTGAGAAGTTCATTCCTTTCACTAACCTGGGACAAAGATAAAAAGTAGCATTGAGATAACTCATTACTAGCCAGTTTTGCTACATGGAAAACAAAAAAGTGCTTTGCATTCACCAGTCTTTCTCACCTCATGACCTCTGCGTAGCTCATGGCCTCGTCGATGCCTGGGAAGGCACTCATGGCTTCCTGCATCATCTTCTTGCCCATGCTGAGCATGTTGTCCTCCTCAAAGAACTCATCAGGCAGCTCTGCCACACCCAAGCTTGGGTCAATCTCCTGCGCACACGCACACGCACACACAAGTGAAAAAAAATCTGGATATATAAAGCTGATAACAAGCAAATGCTTTCAGGGCTTTAAGATATTATGTTTATCACACAAAGACAGTCAGTACTTGTAAGAGCCAGATGTGGATCTGACCCATGACAAGGAAAAGTTACCGATTTCACACACTTAGCTTCGAGCAGCAAAGAGAAACATCTTTGATAATAGATTTAACCTAAGTTATAGCCACTTGTCAAACTATTTCTCTGACTGTGTGTGATACAGAGCTCTGGGTTGGAAACTTAAGTTACTAAATTATAGACCTAAATCATATCATAGCCTCAATCACAAACGGAGTTGATTGACTGATTTCCTACTTGTATTATTTTAAAGAAATGTTTGTGTTTTTTCCTCTTTCACACCATGTGTTTATTAGAATGTTTTTCCTGGTAGCAGGCAGACTTACCATTGCAAACAGGTTGTCATAGCCCTTGACCTTCGTAGGCACCTTTGAGAACTTCTGGTCAAATGCATCAGAGATGTTATGGGCAGGATCTGTGGAGATGATGAGGACGCTCTCTCTGACGGCAGCCAGTTGGACCGCCAAACTACAGCTACAAAAATGAAACAGATGAGAGACTATTATGTACAGCAGGATAAAGGGACACTCTCTAAGTACTTCTCAAGAGCTGGTTGTGTCAGCACACATTCATATTGTATGCTTTACCAATAGTGAGACATCATCTTAATAGTAATTGAAATACTGTTATGCACTTATATGCTATCATGCCCTAATATTTACAGCTGCAGTAAGTAAGCAAGCCAAGTGATGGTTACACTTAGAGAATGTAACTAACTGCATGAGGACTATACTGACAATGTTTTAACTGATGCAAAAACATTGCAAGTGTGAAAACTAGTCAGAATGCAACCATAATCTCTTAGAATATTTACCAGGTCACAATCAATTGTGAATTGTAGTTATATAGTTCATTCGACATTGATTAGCTAACAAGTCGACTTCATTGTTTTTTTATTCATGGTTTGACATTATATCATCTAAATTAAACTATATTATATTATAATAATGCCAGTAACTGCAAGAACAGTTGAAGAAAGGCTAATGAGTGTGCAGTCTAAACCGCTAGCATTAACGGAAGATAGCCTGCTTACCACCCAGCCAGTGAATTCCGTACAGTTAAAGACGGCATTGGGTTACATTTCAGACAAGCTGACCGAGTTAAACGAATACCCCATTGGATGACTGAATACAATAAACATTGTTCATGTCAACCTGCGTAGTGATTACTCCACCAACATAGACGGTCATGTGTCAGCTAGCTAACGTTAGCTAGTGACTGAGCAAGACAGCGTTCAACTACCCGGCCGGTAATTTGACATCCAGCTTAACATGACCGGTTTAACATGAACTGTATTTTCAATGCTAGCACGTAATAGGCCAACATGCTACCGCCCAGAGAGTTTTTGTCATGGAAAAACAATTCGGCCATCGTAATCCTTTACTGGTGGTTATCCAGGTCAATTTATCGCAACAGCTACCTTAAACTAGCATTGTCAGCTAGCGACGTGAACGCACGGTTGCCTTCAACTCACCTGCATGTGGTTTTACCAACACCCCCCTTGCCTCCGACAAATATCCATTTCAAAGACTTCTGCTCGATTATGTTCTTCAACGTTGGTTCTAATGCCTCCACATCAGGCGCATCTTCAAACTCGTCTTCCAACGAGGCTGCCATCTTGTCTGTGTACACTGCAATGCTCCGCATAAGTGGCTGGACAAGTTGCTTCAATGACACTCGGAGCTCACGTAAGTGAGTGCACTTTAACCGAGAATTAAAGTGGAAGGTTGAATTTCCTGAAACAGACGTGGCGTGAACGCAGCTCGTGGCATCATCACTTAGATCCGAAGAACTTTATGGTATGACGTTTAAATTTAATCCGGCAGAACATGAACTGTAATTAGAGGGCTAGACGGTTACAGGGCTTTATGTTTGTTTCAAACAAACAATGGAAGCATAGACACACATTCATTACATAAAATAATAAATAAGAAGGGAAAATAGGAAGGGAAATTCTGCTTAAAGCCAGAAGCATTATATAGAAAAACAATTAGTTTAGATTTGGAAAATTAATTAACACTATTTTGGTTAGTCAATAATGAAATCAACACATCGAAAGCATAACATGCTATTATAGAAACCCTGCTGCAGATGAAGATTGAAAATCAAGGTTCTGTTTCCTTTAAGCATTCATTTACATGAGCATGCTGTAACAACAGGTTATGGTAACTGTCATGATAACAACTTATAATTGTCTCACTTCTCCCCACTTCTGTGTTAGTGTTATAGCCATCACGCTTAATATTTCTGCCATCACATCCAGCTTTGATTTCTGCTTCCAAACATCTTTCTTAAACAACAATAGGCTGAAATTAAGGCTTTAGCAGACAGTTCTAATTCAACGTTCAGATGCTTCTGCTAACTAATCCATGTAAAATAAAGAACAACAGAGCTTTGGTTTGGTTTCATGTGATGTGTTGACTACAAGAATTACAACAGGAAAAAAAAATCCAACATAATGCACTGCAAGCATTCAACCCAAATGAACCGAAAACAGTTGACCTCCATTTGGTGCAGTTGCGTCAGTGACCTCAGACATAAGATCGTCTAAATACTAATCATTTGGTACAAATAAAATGTTTCACACAAACACTGCGCTTAAATTAGACAGAAAACAAGCCTCAAGGAAAACTCACTTCATGGTAGCAAATAGGACAGAGGAAATATGTTTGCAGGACAATGCCCCATTTATTTCTCATCTACTCAAAATCGTCAGTCTCGTTGAAAGGCACAAAATGGTGCAATATCAACATACTTTTAACGTTATACTTAACTGTAAACACTTTTTGTTTACACCACCATGATAAGGATACATTCCATAAATACATCAACATAAAGTTGTTTATACCGTTATAAAGGTACAAAACAGTAGAATTAACAAAGAAATATTTAAGTTGAGTAGGCACTAGTTCTGTGGTGTGTGTGTGTGTGTGTTTACAGAGACAACCCGAGTTGGGACAGCATGTCATTCCTTCTCCATGTCTCCACGCTCAGAGTGAAAAAAGATGCTCGTGTGATCTGTCCTGTTGGCGGGTAGACTTTGGCTGCGGCCTGGCGGTGGAGGCCGGCTCGCTGCGACTCCCCTGGCTGCTGTGGTCTGCCGCAACCGCCCGGTCCTCCAGAAACTTATCAAACTCTGAGGAAGATAGGTACACGTAAACACACTTTGCATAAGAATCGCAAATATCCTCTCAACACGCAAATGACAGCAAGTTACATACCTTCACTGGACACTCCCTCACAAACCGAGGACTGCTCTTCCTGTATTTACGATTGCAAGAAAAAATCCCAAAGTTTAAAGATCATATCATACTTTTCTGACTCATTCTTCTTCCCATCACAGACAGTTTGCTGCCATTGGAAATAGACATAGTCTTACCATATCGGACGATAACCATTTGTCAATATCGTTCTGCGAAGAGTTTTTCACTGTTGGCATCTAAAAAAAGATAGGAATAGCAGTTAAGGGAGGAAACTACGTATGTTCCTATTGATACAAACAGAATACAATTTTGTCGAGGGAGTTATCTGTTCAAATCTATTTGAGTGTTATTTTAGAATACTCACTCCTCCAGTGACCTGCAACCTCGTGTCCAGAGCTCCAGCCAGGCCCTCCACAGCACCTGGGTCCTCATATTTGACACTGGACACACAAATGAAATGTGAATCCTAATGGTGTAATGCAATCCATGCCATATTAAAGTATTGAAATTCGTCGGAAAACATAGCATTGGTATGGACGGTCAATTATCGGTTCCTTCATTGAAGATGAATCATGTGTTATATGTGTGTGTAGTTCAGAAAAACAGGAAGTATAGGGACAGATGGATGTGACATACAAGATTGGTCACCAAGTGGGAATCAAACCATGAGCATGGACTTTACTTGATATCAGCTTACCCCACGGCTTCATTTATATATTCAAGGCTGCACATAAATATATACACAACACATATCCCGCGGATATCATGATAGGTGTATATCTTAAAGCCCTGATGTGTGTCTTTCTGTAAGCAGTAAGAAACACCTCACCTCTTCCTCTGCTCAGCCAGGGAGCTGCCTCTGGTCTGGGCAAACATGTCAAACTCCTCCTCATCCTCTGCAAAGTGAGAGACGGTTAAGTCATTAAGTCACAACTGATTGGAAATAATACAACACTCCTCAGATTATTTAGGAATTTTCCAATTTCCATTGCTATGACATCGGACTTGAGTTACAAGAAGTGGTGAGTGTACATTTGCTGTGGAAAAGACTGCACATACATTATGAAGCCAAGGTTACACAGAGTTCACTCACTGTGGTTAGACAACGGTCTCTGACTGGTCCGGGTGCTGGCAGCTGGCGGGCTGGTTGCTGGGATGACAGCAGGCTGGTCAGTAGTGGAAGGCTCCGGGCCGATGTTAATGTGAGAGCTCTGCCGAGAGGAGGACATGACACACTGGGCATCACAACAATTTACTTTGAAAGTATTTGCATACATCTCTCGGTATTTCAAACAAAAGACAAAGATCAGGTTTTTCTTACCTGCTGAGTATTTGTAATCTGTGCTTTGTTGAGCCTGTCAAACCTAAAACACAAAGAACAATACATCAAACATGAACTTCTTCAACTTACCGAAGAAAGTACAATGCCGCTACTCTGAAAGCTTCAAACATGAAAACAGCGACAACATGAGGCTGCAGCTCACCTCTCATAGCGAATGAAGGCATTGTTGAGCTCATCGTTGACCACCAGCAACTCTTCAATTAATCCTTCGTCCAGCAGCTGGGGGACGAGCTCAACCACCCGAGACTGCATGCTCTTACACACCGAGTACAGCTGCTGCTCGGGCCGAGAGAGGAAAGAAGAGTCAAAGTCATCATTGATCTTTTGTCTTGTGTCTTCCTGCTCCTGCTATATCTAGTTTGTTTATCAATCCCTGATGTAAAAAGTGGGGGAGTACGACAAATCTCTCCAGGGGAGTAATACTATATGAACGTGGCTGTCCAACACATGTTCTTTTGCCTTTTCATACATGCGTGATCTTCGAGGAAAAGTTAAATGTAAACCTACATTTTTTATTTTCCCATTTTGGCAGCTCAAATGCACATCTCCCCCCCACATTACTTTTTTTTACCTTCCAATGTGATGATAACATAATGAGGCAACTGCATATTAAAACCCACAAGCAACACAAATGACAACAGGATTAGGGTTCATCACCAATCCACCAATAATTGTTCCTCACAGCATTGACATTAGTTCCCTTCCTTCACACTATGATTCGAATTCCAGTTGTGACCATTCTGACACAAACAGTATAGTAAAGACCTGTAGCAACTCTGTGTCGTCCGGCCGGCACTGTCCAGGTACAAGCTCATTGAGAATGTCCGACATCACAGTGAGATTCCCCTTCACCAGCGCCAGCTCACTTCGCAGCTTGTGTTCCTTTAAAAAAAAGAAACCTTGTCAAAAGACGCTAATTGCTGAGGTTATAGTGACAACTTGCCGTTACAAAATAAGACATTCAAAAAGGCAATTGCATAGGTGCTGAATCCTGGCGCATTAGTAGCTGAAAGGGAATTATCAGCGTACCATATTTGAAACCCACTTGGATTTGTTCATATTTTAAGATCAGACCAGTCAGATGTTTTCTTCAACATAATATGCACTATTTGGTGTCACTGGTACCTGTTCTGCAGAGAGTGACGCTGGTCCTTCACTGAGCTGAATTGGCGATGAGGTATCCTGAGTAGTTGCCCCCGAAGGAACTGGTGGTTGTGACTGATGTGTTGGAGCAGGAGCAGCAGCCGTCTCAGGTGTTCCATTTTCTGGGATACTCTGCGGGATGGAGGCAGAGCAGAGTGTGTGTGTGTGTGTGTGTGTGTGTGTTTGGATTTGGTGAGGTATTTCTAAATTGGCAGACAGTCTTACCCTGTTTGGAGTGTGGATCGGGGACAGTGCATCCAGGTCTGTCATGGGGAATTCCAAACCTCGCCTCCTCAGGTCATCGTAAACATACACGACCCCTGCCAGGGAGGGAGAGCTACGAAATGCGTCGGCCCATGACTGAAGATGGAGGGGGACAGCAAAAACAACAGTTCAATGAAAAGATTACATTTGATGAGGACCAAAGGACCAGGGAATTCAACTATAACAGAAACAATAATGCTTTCACTTGTGGGAGCATCAACATACCTGTATGAGGCTGAGTACTCTGTCATGCAAGGGAGTGGGTGGATTGTACTTGGGTAGAATGGACCGAACCAAAACCCCTTCAACAAAGTCCTGTGATGCCACCAGAACATGCAAGCGGTGGCCACAGTTTTTCACACATGCCTCAAGAACCTGTGAAACCCAATTTAAAATATACAAAGCCAAACCAAATTCAATTAAAAACATAATTCAAACTGATTCAAAATCAAGCTTTTTTCACATGGTTTCTCCGTGCATTTAGCATATGAACTCAAACCCTTGCCTATAGGTCACCAGCCAATCAGGAAAAGGTGCAGGGTGGCCTTGAATTTACGCTCTTACAGCCTGTAGTCCTGATCTCACGTAAGAATAAATTTGAAGTTCACATGCAATGATCAATAAACAATAACTCACAGTAAGGGCCAACATGATCTCTCTGAAGTTCTTGTTTCCTACGATCCTCTTCTTAATAGCTTTGACTGCATCTTTTGGACTGGTGGGTGGCAATAGCCATGAACAAAATAACAGAACAAATATTTCTGTAAAAGTAGCACAACTATAGTATTGGTGCTGCAAATTATCAAAAGTGTTGGCAGTGTACAAAGAAACAATCAACACATGACAGTTAAAAATGAGACGTGGTCACATACATAGAGCAACTTGTACTAATCTCAGTCTCAACCGACTACCATAAACCACAAGAAAGACAAAACATTTTTAGAAATAAAGTGAGCAGAAGAACGGATATCATTCCTACCCCTCATCCGTCTCATTGATGATGTCACATATCTCTATGTTGAGGCCCCAGTCCTCTGACTGCAGAGAGCCGCTGGTTGCACGCTCTGTCAACAGAGACCATCTCCAAGTTAATTTATAATAATTTGGTCCAGACATGGGAACAGACAATAAACAATATTTACAATAAATCACAAATAATCCCAATACACAGAAGGCAACAGCATAAAGATGAGTTGTTCCTATTATATGCATGATAATAGGAACAAAATCTCCCAAAGTTCCTCAGCTTTCAATGTAGCCTTTCAGCTGGACCAAAATAAAAGTCTTGTCAATCAGGATCGTGTTGGGGGGGGGGGGGATGAATATCAAATACTGAAATCTCTCATGTGAATGATGTGGCATCCCTCTGGTAAACACCGTTTGATAGACACTCACTCCTGCCGGGTTTTTTTTTTTTTTTTTTTTTTTTTTACAAACAGATTTTACTAATCAAAGCAAGCTTTTCTTTGCACTCCAGCCCTCGCGGGCTCCTCATAATCTCCTTCATTCCTTTCCACCACCACAAGCTTTCCTCCCTCCCTCCGCTTCATGTGACTGTCAGCTGCTTCTGTTCTCCTCTCCCCTCGGAGGTAGCCGGAGCTGCTACACATTTGTGTGTGAGAAAGCGAAAGGGGCTGGAGATACGCGGAAGGAGATGACACACGTACATTGTAACACACTGTAACGTTTCCTCCCTGCCCATCACTTTCCACATTACGCACCAAGCTTCCAACCTCCAGTGGGGGTTGTAGGTTGATTTCTTCCAGTTTACAATAGGCACCACCGTACTGCCGTCATAAACACGTACTTTTTGATGAAGCTCAGTACCACTTTTACGCACTGGGTGTGAAGCTGGAGCTTTACAGGACACATAGCTGGCTGAGGAAGTAAGAAGAAGCATCAGTTGGCTCCGCAATAGGTCAGCTAAGCTGTCAGTTTACCCAAAGTGACCAATCCCACTGATGCCAGTGGGAACGCAGTCCCTCCCCCTCTGCCTCATTGGCTCTGAAGGCATCTTTATGTTTTCTGTCAAATTTGGAGCTTATTATTGAACGTTTCAAAATGTAAAAGCCTTTATTCCGATTGTTGCTTCGCGCTCCTGCGTCTGTGTGTCATTGCACTCTGTAAACGGCTCGGTGTTCATGTGAATGAAGAAAAACAACCAGGTCTGATGAATTCAACGGAGCACAACTCAACTTAACGTGAACAGGCAAGTTTCGGAAAAGCGACTGCGACTCACCGATTCTCTGACCGACGGGCGTTGAAAAGGGGTTTCCTATGAGGAACTCCATTGTCTCCCCGAGTGAAAACATGCTCAACAAATTCCCAGGCTTCCACTCGAGAGTTAAGGAGCAGCGGCTGATGCAGAAATCCGGACTGTGATGTTTCCTTATGTCTCTCAGAGTCCACCGCTGCCTCTAAGGCGCACTGGCTCTCTGAGCGGTCACGTGAAAACACACTCTGAGGCAGGAAACAGCAGACTCATGAACACACGCAGCTTTAAACACATCTCGACGCCGTGACAAATCCTGCTGAAATTCTGAAAAAAATTTAAGTTAAGTAAGTTTCACATGTCAAAACTGAAATGTTATTCATGACTAAAACTGTCAGACTGCCTGGAAGCTGGTAAAACTGAACCAGTTGTCATGCTTTTTTATTTCATTCATCCTCCTCCCAAATTGTATCGGGTTCAGAGGAGCATATTTTGCAGAAATGTAATATGCTATCATATGCTGTCTGCTCTTTGGGGTTTGTATGGGACACTGAGGGAAAGCCTGGCCTGGCACTTCTATAACAAAGAAAACAAATCTACAGGATTGAACAATTAAGATGGATCCCATGATCTGCTCTTACAGCTTGAAAAGGTCATATTTCAAAAAAAAAACTAAAAAAAACAGGCCATACCTCCCTAGGGAACTCCTATATATCATATTTCTGTGAACCAATTCCTTGTCACAGAAAATATCTGCAGGTCTTGTTTTTATGTACAAAAACAGTCCAGCTATGTTCAACTTCAGCACTGCCAGCCTTGCAACCAATCTAAGACAGTATATATAGAAATGTTTTTTAATTTTCTTTCCCCATACTTTTAAAGGGCTGTAGAGGAGAATACTTTATTTTAACACACAGGACTACAACAGCTCTCTATGGTGTTACTTGTTGAATTGAATTGTTGTTTAAAAGATACGTTTGCTCAAAAAAGGTAGAAACTGATTTTCACTCTACTCCTCATTACCTGGAATATAATCTACAGTGTGTACATATTTCAATATCTGTGATTCTCACCTTACAAATAAATCCTCCTAAAAACTGGACATACATGAAATTCGTTGTCAGTGATAGTGTGTAGCACTCTTTTCTTCTGCTTCGCCACCGTTATGACAGCAGCACCACCCTGTGTCGCAATGTAGCCTGTATTACGACAGAGAAACGGGTGGTGAAGTTCGTTGTTGATGTATACCTTTTACACAAAATGAGGGAAGTCAATTACTGGAAATAACATATAATAATAATCACATGCTAAATGCTTCTGACTATTGAAACATAACTGTTATTGACTAAGCACCTCTTATCTACCATATATCTACTTCTGTCCGTGGGGAACTATACTACTATACGTGTATGGTATAGAGGTTTGATTTACAAAAAAAACCATTAACTCCTGTTTTACTTCTGTGCAGCGCCTGAGCACACATCACA
Source organism: Colistium nudipinnis (assembly GCA_016785305.1). Lineage (NCBI taxonomy): Eukaryota > Metazoa > Chordata > Actinopteri > Pleuronectiformes > Rhombosoleidae > Colistium > Colistium nudipinnis. Next base: position 183,176 of record JAFBJU010000451.1, read on the forward strand.
CACACACAAACGGGCATCTTGATAGTTTTTACCTTTCAAAGTGTATGTATGCATAATTACCACTAGGTGGCGCCACTGAATCTTACTGTGACAGGTAGCGATGTGTTATTTTGTTTTAGACATTGCGACCCCACATAGACAACTAACTAACCGCCATGGACTTGGCGAGTAAGTAGTAACTGAAAATGCATAAATAATTACAGACAAGTTGACGTAAAGACGTTCGCCTAATTGGGGATTTTCCACTGAATTACATTGTAGAATGAATCTATGAAGCACCCATGACTTGTTCCTCTAAACGAACCATAAATTATAATTATAAATAAACAACGGCATACATTGAGGCACTGTAGTAAAGTACAATACTTCCTCAGATCCAAACATGGTTTATGGCTGTCCAGTTCCTGGCTTAAGGATAGCCCTGGGGTGTACCATCGAATTCTTGACCCCATATGAGGAAGTGATCACTAACTATCTTCATAAACCCCATGGCTGTACCTGACCCCAAACCAGTGTCTCCTGCTTCTTAGGGAAATGATGGTGAAAGTGTCAAAAGAATGGTGTGAGAAATAACTCACATTAATCAGACCACTGATTTCAGGTTTGAACATGCACACCTATTAACACATTCCATGTGCCCTGTCTAACAGTCCAGCAACAAAACATTGAATGATTGACACCGCATTTTGATTGAGTCAGTAACTTGACAATTCTGCTCAGTAATGATGAGGAGATGCTGGTCCACAGTTTCCCCTCAGGCCCCCTACTACTATTTTTATGACCCAAAACACCATAGCTTTCATTATTGACAGTATCATCCCCATTACACCTTTATTATGATTACTATACACCAGTCTTTTATGGTTATTATGCATTTTCAAGAACAGGTTTTATACCTAAGGTAACAATTGCATTTTAATGGGTGGGTCGGCGTGTATTTTTACAGACACATGGCCCTGCTCAAAGCTTTATGGTATATTCTGTAGATCACATAGTTAGATTAGTGAGCCCCCAGGGTCTGCTGGATCACAGTATGGCCACGAGGACGGGAAAATCCAATGTCTTATCTACTTTCTCCAGGCTGTACAACCTGGCATAATGCAGCGAGTAAAAAACGCCCCAACACTATTGTAAACACAATAAAAGGCCTGAAAAGGGCCTCTGTGGCTAGTGGCATTCATATTACCCCACAGTGCATACATAACCGAGCTGTATAGCTGAGGATCATGGGAAGGGAACATCTTATTAGCACGTTCATTCATGCAATCCATTCGAATCAGATTAAATGGGGAAAATACTGTATTTTTCTATCCTCTTGATATTTGCAGTGTGAGATTATTTGTGGTTAAGGGGGAGGGCTAGTACCCCGGGGCGGGAAGATGTGTACCAAAGGACACATTTAAAATCCAAGTCTGCCACTCTACAAATGGCACAACCATGGAAATGAGAAGGGCAAACGACATGCATGTCTGTATGCATGTATAAAACGCGAAATGTGTGTGTGCGTGCGCGCGTGTGTGATTGCACTGGTTGTAAAGTGATCCCTCCTACTCGCGCTGGTTCGTTGTGCAGAGGAGGAGGAGGAGGGAGCCGTAGCAGGAAGGAAGGCAGGCAGAGAGGGAACGGAGGCAGGCTGTGAATGCTAACGAGCCCCGTCGTACAAATCCGTAGGTCGGCTTAGATTAAACATCTTGCAATGGAGAGGAGCGACGACCACTACTAAACACCTACTATGCGCCCGTGCCGCGTTCGCCCTGTGCGCGTGCAGCAGCAACACCGTCGTCGGCGCGTTTGATCAAGGGGGAGAAAAAATAATTCGTCTTTTTCCGCTGAGTGAAATGTATCGCGACTGCTCGGGACTCACATTCTGACAATGGAGATTGAAAATATCGTGGCCAACACGGTTCTCCTGAAGGCGAGGGAAGGTAAGAAAAGCTAAGCGACTAGCATTTAATGTATTTGGTTCTACGTGTGTGTATATGTACGTGTGTGTGTGTGTGTGTGTGTGTGTGTGTGTGTGTTGTTTTCCACCAACCACCTCTACGACTTTGGTCTTGGACGAGCCTAAGCTGTCGGTAGACCTAACCCCGGTATTATGTGCTGGCCGTCTCACCATCCCTGCATGGCGCTTTTTCTCCGCACCGAGGCCGATGATAATCGGATGAAAGCAGCTGTTTGTTCGCCGCCGCCTCGCTCGCGCACGGAGCGGGCAGGTTAACACAGGGCCCAGGCTGGGGATGAACAACGCAGGGAGTGTTTGCAGCATCGCGCGTAAATGACAGCGTTGCATCATAATAATACATAACACAATGTTTTATTTCTGCACCGGTGTTTTTTTTTGCTGATACCCCTTAATTTTTTGGGTGGCGATGTCATGAATATTTTAGTGGGATTCTCGATGCTTGTGTGTGTGTGTGTGGGGGGGGGGGGGGTGATGGGGGATTCTAGCTGCGCAGTGGGGCTCTGTGCCCGAGCTCAGCCTTACCTGTCAGCTTAGGTTTAAAGCCTCATTAGGGAGGCAGAGTGAACGTGTGCTATTATCTGTCGCGGAAATATGCCGGCGGATGGCTGTTTGTTTGGCCGTCGGCTGTAAGAGAGCAGCTGGGATTACAGGATGAACGTCATAGCGGAGGGTTTGGGTGCGGGGGAAAAAAATGAGAGACGGAGGGAGATGATCCGGCGGCAGCGGTCCCTGGCTCTCATGCCGCCCCCCCTTCGGGGGCCGTCTCACCTGGAGGCGACTTCAAAGAGGCGAGTTGTCCATCTGGTTTTCCAAAGGGGAGGCAGAGCAGAGAGGAGGATACTTGGCCTGTGAGTGGGTGGTTACGCGAGGTGGGTGTGCAACACTGTATCAGCAGCCAGAGGAGGGAGGCTGATGATGATGAAGAGGAGGAGTGGGGGTGCTATTACTGCTCAACGATTTTTCACAAGAGGGTTTCCACCCCCCCCCCCCTCTCCTCCATTTGGACTGGACAGCATTATCATCATAATCGGTGTCTGCGGTCCCAGATTAAATTGGGAGAGTTGATGTTTTTTGTTTTACCATTTATAAATTCCGCTGCGAAGCCGCTCACAGGGGCTGCATGGCGCCGGGGGTCGCGGTTCAGTGTGCGGGTACACGCAAGGCCCGCCCCCTTGCTTTATAGGTTTGCATTATATTCAGCCTGCGTGTTCACTTCGACACCGAGCACTGCTGTGAAATGGGTTGTTCACAGAGGCGGTGAATCCATTTAATGGCAGCAGCAGCAGCTCCTTACGAGGCACCAGGCTGCCTTGCCTACCTGGCGTTACATGGTGCCAGCCATTGTCACGGGTGTTCCGCCACGCACAGATCGAATCCACAGGCTCAGTACATGTCGTTGTCCTTGGACATTTTTGTGTGAAGCTGTTGTTATGTATTTTAGGATATTCCCAATTAGTTGAGGGAAATTAATTGGGAAATTCAAATAAAAATAGATCCATAATGTAACCTTTCAATACTGGTTGTCAGTCACTGAGTTTTAATTTGATTGGTACAATAATGGGAAGGCTGGTCAACATCATAACATATTTTTAAATGTATTTCTCCCTGCTATACAATTCACTGTCTTCATTTTGATTTAATTTGAGATTGTACAGATTAAGACAGTGAATGACTCCCAATGTATCCCCTTAATATCCCTGTATGGGTGTTTGTGTGTGTCTGTATGCACACATACATGCATACGGAAAACCCCACATTTAATTGAACCAATGGAGAGAAAATGCTTTTGTGCATCAGAGGTCATTGGCATTTTAGGTGAGATTTGCTCCTTGGCCTCTTTCATTCATGCAGGTGTCATCAAAGCCTTTGCAAGCATCATAACCTTGCATGGAAGCAGATAATTTTATCTGCAGGTGCTGGATCCACAAGCAACCGAGTAAGGAAGAGTTTGAGCTGCTGATTTGTCCTTGAGCAAGACATGAAATCAGTTACTCCGCATCTCTGACCTCGCTGCACAGAGGGCAGATGATAGACAAGCAACCTGTTTTAGTGTGTACTTACGATACGTTGTGGCGCATGCAATCGTAGTGGATGTGCAGTTTTTTTTCATCTCAGCCATAACACTTGGCCAATGATGTCATACTGCACATTCGTTAGAGACGGGAACGCTTTTGAGTCTTCCCACAAGAAGACAAAAACTTGTGACTTTACGTACGTGCTGATGTGAAACTGGGTGGCCAGAGTGAGAAGAGTTATGACAGGGTGTGCCCAGTCTGCCACAATTGAAATGACACATCGAGGGAAGTGGTTAGAGATGACACTGCTCCCAGCGTGCTCTAAGCCCTGCCTGTGTAAATTTCTGACATACACTTGGGACAAAACCTAGAGAGGAACCCACGTTTACAGAGTTTTAGATTTTATTTTCGCCTCTGAGTTGCGTGGACTGCATAAGGAGTCCACTGCTCAAGGCCGTACTAGAGGCTATTTAAAACATAGAAGTATACTTGGTATACATTGTCCCATTGAGTATAACATCAGGACTATTTCAATAGTTGTTGTATTGTGAGTCTTAAGTCTTTCAATCAGTTTACTCGGGTACATATATTTAATATTTATCTTTAAATTATGGGATATGATCAGTATGTTTTTGACTTATGTATTGGTGCGGATACTGGATGTTTTTCCTCTGTCCCGCAGACTTCACTGTTGACAATACTTTGCAGCACCTGAGTACCTCATAGCTAAACAGATGGCAGTGCAAAGTTTGTTTGGGGGGAAAAAAATATGGGAACTCGTCAGCTGTAAAATATCCCGCCTCATTACATTTGTTTCTGTCGGAGCCCCTTCCCAATCGCAGGGTTTCTTTTTTAACAGTCTCAAACAAAAGGGTTTATAGAAAATGGGAAGCAACTGCTGATACAAACTGATATGTCTCTCGTAGTTTATAACTTGCTGTTGTTGTATCTTGGACAGGAGGAAGCTTTTCTGAATAGCCACTGGAAAGTTTTTATGAGACATACTTTCCATGACCACGAAAAGTCAACGGATGTTAATCCTAATCTCCCCGCTGATGCTGTAAACAATCGGAACCGTGCTGAGGTTTGGATCTAAAAAAACAACCCTTGTTAGCATTCACATTATAAACGATCAGCAGCCTGTACTTTACACAAAATATTTTGTGAGAATGCTGCAGGCTTGCCTGATGACAGCCACATGTGTATATATGTATTATTATATTTTTTTATTCTAACATTGTGCCTTTGGGTAACATGTCTGCAATAAACAACAAGCTGGATCATGACACAAAAAAAGGCATAGTCTTTCTATCCCCAAGGCAAATAACCAGTGACCTGGAAGTGGAGTGGAGTGAAATCACGGTTGATTTTTACTTTTAGTATTTTAATAGTTTTACTATAGTTGGTGTTGGGGGTGTTGTGGTTGGTCTTTTATACAAAGATTTGTTTTATTTTGTGTAAAAAAAAAGAAAAAAAAGAAAGAATGAATAGCTATCTTTACTGTGTAATTAATTCACAAACTCCAACTCAAACGGTCACTGACTTTGGGCTTAGTTCACCCCCCCTAGTTTTGGTTAGGGTTAGGCTTGTGAAGCATCAATAATAAGCCACTTCGTTCTGTGGCTGCACGGCTTGACGAAGGTGATGCCGTTGATCTGTGAATGTCGGCGCTAACCAATGAGGAAATTGTTGAAGGGACAGCGAGAAACAGGATGGAACAACACTGGGGAAATAAATATACTTAGACCGCACATTTCCCAACGCCTATGTCATTATCATATTTACACTGAAATAGTGAGAGACAGTTCACTTCTCTTCTCTGGAGCCAGAATGTCGTTTTGCCGTGTTTCTGCCATTACGCGGACTGTCTTCATAAGAAAGGAAGGAATTGATAAACAAAAGAAACTTTAATCCTGGTTTTGCCACTCATTTTCACCTTGCAGGTTGGAAACATTGATTATGTTTTTTGGCTGATGTCAGTATCACCAACCCAACTGTCAGACCACTTGTGAGGGTTTTTTCTCGTGACGTCAGCCGGCGAAGCTTTATTTCGTTTTGCGGCCATCACGAGGCTAACACTAGTTGTCATCACTCTGGGGTGTTTCCTCCAGCTGAGGCCCATAAAACTCATTGCTTTGTGACTGTCCCTTGATGTGGGACGCATTTTACAGCCATGACACCCACAAATGGGCTGTGTGGAGAATAGGACTGTGTGGTGCGTATGCGCAGCTCTGCCGCATGGCACTAACAGCGATGCTTTGCTGGGTGGCTTCTTGGATGTGCATTCTCACAGTGTCTTGGCAAGCTTACGTATCATAAAGAGCCACCTTTTGTGGCGCTTTGTGAACATTATAGAGACGACGCGCCAGCTGCCTTATTACAAGTTAAATGAAGGTTCTTTCTATGAAAAGGCAGCTGCAAGCCTACAACTTCTCATGGTCCTAATAAAGTTTCTCGAAAAAATAATTGTTGGGGGTCTGGCAGATTCCTCATGGTTCACCTTTGCACCCTTTAAATTCAATCCTTGGGACTCAGTTTTGAGTGGGACTGTGGTTGCATTATCAATGAAATGTCAACGCTGCCCTTAAAATATGTCTCAAAGGTGTTGTTTTATCCAAGATAATTTCCAAGGTGCAATATGTGCTATGTGTTCCACACTCAAGGGCTTGGTTCTTTTTTTGGTATTGCCGTTCTTTCAGCACGGCCGTGAAATTGACTAGTTGGCCCTTCATCTGAGAGACGGCTGTAGATAACATATAGACGATTAAACTATCAGTATGGCCTCTTACACACGCAAACTCTGCGCATTTCACTCACTTTAGTCTCTCCGTGTTCCCTCGTTGTCCTTCCCTCCCCCCTCGCCCTCAAGACACTGTGAAAACACAGGTCAATTTTCAAGCAAGTCTCGGCAAGATTTAATGGAACATGTAGAAAACCTAAAGATGGGGCAGAGGAAGGAAAAGTTTGCAAAACACCACAGCATGCTGCTGGGATGGACATGGGCACACGTCAATGTGTAATATGTGTCCTCTCTGGGGAGAGACTTCAGACTTAAGACCAATTAATTTGGGACAAAAGCCGGGTCTTCAGTTAAGAAAACGCCCCCCCCCACAGTGCCATACAAGACTGTTGCGTACTCTCAGATTTTACTCTGATGTCGTAATGTAGTTTCACATTTTTTGCACACGATCCACGCCTTGTCTCTTGGGGCCGGATGGAAAAGGCAACGTCTGGCCATAAAGATTGACAAACGCACAGGAGAAGAAAAGTTAATATGTGGGAGGGGAAAAAGAAGCTGCAGAGAGAGCGAGAGAGAGAGGATGAAAAGGATGAAAGGGGACATGTGAGAGAGGTGAGGATTAGAGAGTGAGCAGTGCTGCATGATGTCTCTCTTTTCCTCCCGCTCAGCTGATGTGTGAGTATACAGGCGGATTACCTTATGCAAACACTGGCCCTTACAGAGATAGACACACAGCTAATGTTTTCCTTATCAGGGGCAACTCGGGCCAATCACACGCCGTGTGGCGGAGTGACTGGGAAAGCAACAGGCCCATTCATTTATCATGGCAAGGCTCCATTGTGCCGATGTGCGTGTGCATGCTCATATTACAATGGAGCCTAAACTATGCGTGACCCTCGCTCATTTCCTACCATTTAAGTAATGTTTTTTGGGAGGGTACCGCGGCCATCCACGCCGATCCCCCGCTTAATGTGGCTGCTGCACGGAAAGGGTCATGTCAGGCGAGTCCTGGGCTCGTACCAAATATTCACTGTGCGAGTCTCCTGGCCAAAAATATCCTGGCAAAGAGTGTTATCACTGTTGTAAATGTTTGGAGTATAAAAAAAATGACCGTGCCAACATGTAGTGAAGTAACTTAAGATTAAGTTTTGGTTTCTACTCATTTTAAATTACTAAGTCATGAAATGTAGTGTCAGCGCCTGTCTGTCAATGTCACAGGCGAGGTGCATTTCTTGGCCTCGTGGCTGAGTGCGAGGATGTGACGCACATTTAGCAGCTTCCATCATATGGTGACAAAAAAAATAAAGATGGGTTGTGAAAATGGCGTTCTGTGTTCTGTAAAACATCTGAAAAAGCTGTGAATCGCAGCTCAAGTTGCAAGCGCCATTTGCAACCTCTAAAGGTTTTTTTTTGTTCTGTCACAGAATGAAATTTGTTGTTGAAATATAAATGCATTATATATATATATATATGATATTTTGCTTGAACTCTGAACTGGCATTAAATATAATTCTTAAGTCTGAAGCTGTATGCACTCTAATAAGGTGGGTTGGGATGATGCAACCACAGTCTATCGTATGTGACCCCCCTGTCAGGCTCCCTCTCCTACTTGAGAGGAGAGAGAGTGGAAATGAAGAGGAGCATGTTTTAGATGGTGATGGACTGTGGCTGCAAATGCAATGAGGGCCTGTGGAAAATGCAACTGAAAAGGAGCAGAGAAACCCATTCATGCACATTGACTAATGCCCTCACATAATAGCCTGTCTGCTACTACTACCTTTTACTTTCTATCTGTTTCCCACTCTGACACTTTTAAAGTGGGACTAATCGGGCAGCATTTTATAAGGTTTGGTCCATGTTTGGTTTATGTTGTGCGTCAAATTATGTAATAGTAAAGGGAACCAGTTGCCTCATGACATTCACATGCTTTGTAACTCTTTCCATTGATGCCACCTGGCACACTGTGACCCCTTTTTGGGGGCTTTTATCAGTGGGGAAGAATTTGGTTACATAAAGGATCCGAGTGTTATGATGTGTCCTCCATTCATCCAAGGCCAAAGCTGTCCAGCATTTTTTTTAATTGCCTTTTTCTGTCATTTTGCTTTTGTTGGGAAGTTGACAGTAGCAATTGACAGGAAAGGAGGGGGAACTGGAGAAGCGGATGGTGTGAGGCAACAGTGTGAGGGCCAGTGTGACTCAGAGATGATGTGTGTAACATTTTTACACATCTGGCTCATGATTAATCTACTAAGGAAAGGAGTGTGCATCCTCAAAGTCGAGCAGCGCGTCTCATGTCGCGTCTTTCTCAACTTTTAAGTCTGGTCCCTGCCTCACATGCGCAGGCGCGTAGCCAGTATCCAGGGCGATGATCTCAGCGCTGGCTATGGCTGGGCTCTGAATGAGCGAGACTGCTCTGAAGTCGGTGTTTATGGAGGGCCCCGTTTTCTCAGAGGGGAGAACCAAAGTTAAATAAATACTTGCTCCATCCTGTCTGCATTAAGGGCCGGCACACATGGCTTTGACGTCAGAGTGACATTAAACAGGGTGGGGTGGCCCAGCCGGCTCTGACAGGCACGTGCGCACGCACACGCACGCTCATACACAGTCTTCCATTGCTTGGTATTCATGTCTCTCTCTCTCCTTCTTTCTCGTCTTGCTTGTATCTTTGTCAGTTCACACCATTTTCCTGTATTCCTATCTGGCTCTTTCTTTCCCCCATCGGACCTCATACTGTATTTAGGTGACATTCCAGAATGTATACAGTATACAAGTAGGGCCTTCTCAACTGATCAGTCATTAAAACGTCAAAACAAGTGTCCCAAAAATGAAACAAATCCCAAAACCTCATACATTTAATGTACAGGCATATGACAAGGAACAGCACTTGAAGTGTACTTGTGTTTGGCACTTTTCACAATTTTAGTTTGTGAAAAATAAAATTTGATTGTCAATGGTTGGAGGTTATTTATGTCTGAACACCCACATTCCCTTCCCATAACCTAAAAAACCAAGTTAAACAATTTCTTCATTTTTGTTGAGTCCGTCTGACTGTAATTGTCTGACATTCTGTGCTTTTGGCTGAAGTGTGAGAGAGGATTTCTGCTGCAAAGTAAGCAGCCAGGTGCAACTGCGTATCATCCCACAGTGTTTTCGATGAGCCAGTACGACATTGAGCGCCAACATTTATCCTTTCTGCTCCTTGTTTTCCTGGTCCTGCAATAAGGTGAGACTATTATCTGTGCCTGCGCTGAGGTCTACTTTTGCACGTGTGTTTTCGTGTGCATGTACATGCCCCGCAGTCGCACAACAGGTTTGCCAACATGCCTGTCAATATCGGTAGCATTAGACCAGTGGGATTGTGTCTGCTTTGTTAACACAACCTCAACTTTGCAGCTGCTCATAACGCTGCTGTTTAGCCATTAAAAGCTGTGGCACACGTAAATAATGTGTCTCTTTTTTTGAGAGTGTGTTTTAATATTTCACATGCACATTATTTACTGGTCGAGTCCATTTTTGTTGCTGTTGTTAACATGAAGCACAGGAAAGATTAGAAGTATGTGATGTGCTGCAGCAGAAGACAGAGCTTGCTGCGGGCATGCAGTGTGCCTGTGTGTTGGTCGGGGTTTGTTTTGCAGGTGTTTGACCACGGTTGACCCCCTGTATGTGTTTTTGTTGAAGCGGTCACGTGTCACTGCCGGGCCAGCTGGTGCCTTGTGAACTGTGAGGGCAGAGGATTTCCCTCTGTGTCGTCCTCAAACCGTCACCGCTCCGGCAAGTTTTGTGTCGTATTTATTATGAAGTGTGCGATAGCTGGCGGTTCAAATCCGCTGACTCTGACTCTGTGCCAAGAGTATTCGCTGTGTAAAATGATACCATACATTAAGGAATAATGCAGTGGGATATTAATAAATCATTCAAATAAATAACACTGCCCTTTGCACATTTTTTAGGGCCCGATACGGGTCATGTCTGAGTATGGTACTGCAGGTTGTTGGTGTTGGTTAGTTATCCATCCATGGTGTTAAGCATCCCTGCTGCTGCTCTCTGACATTTGATTACGGGTGTCGGTGGTTTTGACTTTTAGCAGAGCCGTGCAGGTGTTGGCTTTTTTGGCACCACAACCGGACTTGGAAAATATGTGGAACAGGTTTTATGTTCGGCACAAGCGCTGCATCCATGGAAAATAACGACAAGTGTGTTGATACTCTGCGTGGCCACAGAGTATGAACAACACACTGCGCTGAACATTTTGCCATTTTAAATTGCGGTTCCGATTTTATTTTTCTTTCACTATTCTAATTTCAAGATGCAGGATACATGGCGTACACCACAAAAAAACACATTTTTTAACAATGCAATTAATAGCAAAATGAACTGACAGGATAAATATAGTTTAGGTGTGTTCTAAACTTTTGGACATTAAATACTAATATAAAAGGTGTGGAAATTGAGGGCAAAGAGGTTAGAAAATGCAGCAATTGCACCTTAAATCCCCCCCAAGTCCCACTCCCCTCACAAATTATTGTTGTTGAATCACAGATTAAACTATTTGGTCTTCGAGTGGATCACCTGTTAAAAAAATTGTTTTCACACATTAGCTTAGATTAAAGGTTTTACAAATCTCTTCTTGTCTACAAATCAAAGCAACATCTCATCAGAATATTCTGTCAACTTCTACGGCTTCAGTACTCAGGGAGTAAATACCTCAGTTCACCCCGTTAGGAAACACACATGCACACACACATACTAACATACACATACACGCGTTGCTGTTGGAATGTGCACTTCAGTAAAATAAACGAGTGGACTCCCGGCCATTTGAAGAGCGCGATTGCACCTACAGGTCATTCACTCCTCACACTGGGGTGAGGAGTGTGTGCATGCGCACGTGTGTGTGTGTGTGTGTGTGTTTGTGTGTGAGACAAACCGCAAACGTTATGTTAAAGTTGTATTTGCCTTATGTTTGTTTGAGCTCTGAGGGAAAAGCTATGTGTGTGTGTGTGTGTGTGTGTGTATCTGATGATCTCTGAAGCTGTCAACATTCTTCGCCACATGCTCTGTCATGAAACGTAGAGGTGACTGGTGAGATGAACCAGCTGTCCCTGCCCGTGGTTACTGCAAGGTCAACATGCTCAAACTCGCACACACACACACACACACACACACACACACACACACTTCAGGGCAGGGCGTCTTCTTGTTCTTGTGTTGAAAAGGCCACCCGGATGGACGTGAGCCAAGAGTCCTGTGTGCTGTGCTGGAATAGTGTCTTGATTGATGTTCTCACTTAAATCTCGCTCTGTATCTCTCAGGTGGAGGAGGCAAGAGGAATGGTCGCAGTAAGAAATGGAAGGAGATGCTCAAACTCCCGCACATCAGCCAGTGTGAGGAGCTACGTCGCACCATCGGTAAGAAATGTGGGGGATGTGTGCGTGTGAGTGTGGGTATAAGGCAGGACGATAACGTGCCATGCTGTGTCGTTGGGGTGTGTCTGACTGTGGGAGGAAATTCAGATTGGACTTCCTTCCTGTTTCTACCCGTCCCCACCCACAGTTACAGACAGAGGACAGGAAACACAAAGTGTGTATGTGTATATATATATTTATATATATGCTGTATGTCTGTATTTATGTCTGACACAAGGACATTTTTCGGAGGCTGCTTTAGGTTCTCTTAAGGTTTTGTCTGCGTCTCCCTTTCTGTCCTCTTACATACACAATTTAAACGTCTTCAGTCCTGCTTCATTCCTTTTTCTGTGCATACAGGTTTGACTCGACGGTAGGAACAGGATTTTATCTGTGTGGCCCAGACAAGTGCTCTGCTCCTGGGCTGTATTATCTCCTCTTCCCCTACACACACCCAGGTTCTCTGAATGCCACAGCTGTGTATGTGTGTGTGTGTGTCCGTGTGTGTGTGTGTGCGTGCGTGCGTGTTTTGAGTTTGTGTGTGTGTCTTGAGTTTGTGTGTGTGTGTGTGTGTCTTGAGTTTGTGTGTGTGTGTGTGTCTTGAGTTTGTGTGTGTGTGTGTGTGTGTCTTGTGTTTGTGTGTCTTGAGTTTGTGTGTGTGTGTGTGTGTGTCTTGTGTTTGTGTGTGTGTGTGTGTGTGTGTCTTGAGTTTGTGTGTGTGTCTTGAGTTTGTGTGTGTGTGTGTGTCTTGAGTTTGTGTGTGTGTCTTGAGTTTGTGTGTGTGTGTGTGTTTGTGTGTGTGTGTGTGTGTGTGTGTCTTGAGTTTGTGTGCGTGCGTGCGTGTCATAGTGCGTCACAGCTTTCTCTGCCAGAGATTTCAGTGCTACCCTCCCCCACATACTCTCCCTCCCTCTGTTCTATCTCTGTGTCGCCCCCTCCCACTATCTGTATCTCTCTCTCGCTCCCTCCCTCTTTCCACCACTTCAGAACAGGAGAGTCATGGAGGGAGGGAGGGAGTGAGTAAAAAACGGAAACAAAGAGAGAGAGGCTTTGACAATAGGAGAGGATTTCTTGTGGAGAGGAAAGAGGGATAGTGCAGAAAAGGATGAAGGCTGAGTGAAACCGATGTGGATGCACACACTTCCTGCGGGGATTTATCTTATGCAGGGTTGATTGCGTTCCTCCTAGTTGTGACCTCGTATCACAAACCTACACTCACTGATCTAATATTCTTTAACGTATCTGTTTCAATAGAAAATATTTGCTCACAAACAGCACATGTGAAGAAGCAGTGTACAATGTGAAGAGGATTCAAAATATGGAGAGAGAGCGAGAGTGTGTGTGTGTGTGTACGCATGCACATTTGCAGCAGCTGTCGAGGGTTACACACGTCACTATTACATAGACACTATTGCGTAATTTCCCTATCACACCAAGCACAGGATCAAAATAATCCCCTTTGAGTACTTAAACACACAGTAGTGTAGGCATGTGTCGTCGCACGCACACACACACACACCCACACCCACACCCACACACACACACACACACACACACACACACACACCAAACGCATGCCCATGCAGTGTGTAGGCACCCGTGGATAGAAGGGTACAGTATAGCAGCTGATAGCCGTGTCTTTGTTGTGTCTTGATAATGTCAGGCGGTTGACCTTAGCCTTGACAAGTGTGCAGTACTTCTAGGAAGCCCAGATTATATTATGTAGGCTGAAGCCACTTAGTCTGCCAGCCTCATACCACTCTCCCTTTCTTTTCCTCTCTCACATCTTTATTCTGGTATCCATCCAATACATACAGTGCATGTGCACCCATCACTTTTGATCACTGACATCTTGGATTGCTTGACCCGCTCCTGAAACCAGGGTCAGTTTGTAGGAGGCCTGTTGTACACCTGCATATTCAATGCATAGCTAGATTTGGCCAACACGTAGGTCTCTGCCTCTAAAAGCCTGCGTACACACACACACTGGGATTGCACATGCAATTTTGCACATTTACCCAGCCTTTCAATGTCCTACTAACTCACTCTGTCTTTGTATAAATTGGACTTTTAATTAAGTTGTAGGTGCAGCTCACTCCACTGGCATAGTCAGTTTCTAGTCCAGGCAAGTTCAAGCTTTACTACTACTCCCTCTTTTTTTTATCCTGTCAATTCCTGCTCAGTTTTTCCTCGACACCCTGAACATGATCCCCCTTTCCCTCTTTAGGACTGATGACGGAGGTATCTCTTATGCTAAAAGGGACATTTTCCTTGGTGGATTACTGTGTTTCAAATTCAAATGACTGGAGAAATTACTTAATTTAACTGCTCTTGAGACTGAATAGGTCATACAGTCTATGACGGGAATACAGCCTGACTGCTGTTCTTGGAACATTCAAAAGTGTGGTTTTATCAGGGGGAGACATTGGATGGGTGCATAATAAATTGGCGTACTCGCACCATGCCTGATCTGGAATTTTTGGCCGTATTAATGGAATTTCAGTGTGGGTATCAGTATCGGAATGTCTCTTGTATGATGTTTCCTTTTCATAAATATGTATCCCAAATGTGTGCTGAATGATAGCATGCCTGAGTTGCCCAACCCATTCAGAAAATTCCAATTTATTTTTCGCATGACGCGTGATGTGACAGAGGCCTGCAAATCTGGGTTTAAAAAGTTTGAACTTGTAACATAAAGCACAGCATTGCACTTTTATGATAAAGCCATCACTTTTTTTGCTTAAAGGGTGAGATACCAGAAAATACTAAAACTTTCAAGAAGCTCGCACAGTTTCGATGTTGTTTTTGTAATGTTAATTAGAATGATTACCCCAAATAGTGACCTGTTATGCTGAGATTCACCACTAAAGTGGCCACTTTAGTACTTGAATGGAAACTATGAAAACCTGTTCTGGAGCAAGACACTGAAACTGATCAGGAGACTTATTGTAAAACCAGAGTGCAAACCTGATCTTTAATGCGTTGGCGTAATTACATGTAATAGGGATTTGGCAAAACTCCCTTGAGAAACATTGAGTTAAAAACTAGAATCTATCTTCTTGTGCTTTTTGGTTGCAGATGCTGACGATGTATTCACATACACCCTTCGAACCGAATTACCCTTTGAACAACAGAGTAAAAGTTGAAGTTGTTGGTATTCAATTGTGTCAAGATCGAAGATTTTCAGGGAAGCCAAACATTTGTTTGCATGGGCTCAACAGTAGAGGCAGGATCTCATTTGATTATCCACAACTCTAACCGTATTGTCCACATGTGGCTAAATGAATCAAACCACAGGGATAAACACTCCACGTCCAAATGATCAGCTCGAAACATTTTACTTCTGGACAGACATCCTCTAAGTGGCTTTATCAACCGGCATTGCGGGGGACTTTCCCAGCTCCAGCTCCAGCTCCCAGCTGAACGGAGCGTCCCCAAACTTGTTGATCAAAGATGAAAGGCCTCGTCTGAAGGCAAGAGCCACGCGATATGGTTAAAGATCTCTCAGTGAGATTTTCTGAAAGAGCGTTTGTTCTTCACACTTCTCAACACAGCGCTCACACAGTGGAAGGGGAAGCAATAAAGCGTCCCTGGACGTTCCTAACTTTTTTCTATTTGCTAACTAATTGATAACTTGGGTCTTGTGGCAGTGTGAGTGACGGGGCTGCAGGAGAGGCACTGGGCTGCAGAGCAGAGGGGGTTGCCGGGTAATGAACAGCGCAGCTGGGACGACCTTTGTGAAGATTTTTTCATTTAGCCCATTGTCAGTGGTGGTCCTCTGACGCCGCCGCTATTTTGAAACTCTCCTACCGTGCATCCCTCGCACCCTGCCCGTCTTATTCGCAAAAGCGCATGTGTTCGGGGCCTATTTTGTTCGTGTGTTTATCTTGTGTGTCTGTGTTTGTGTCCTTACTGTCAACCGGTGATGGAAAACGTCCTGGGTCTTCTTCATCATTTGGAACCAGAGGAAATATGACTCAAATGGATGCCATTAGTGCTAATAAGCTGGGGCCAGCTGCACAGACACACACAAACGCACAAATACAGAAGGCAGAGGCACACACGTATGTTCTGGGGTTTATTGTAGGATAAGCAAATGTAGCCTATTGTTGGAAGTGAATAGCTTGCTATTATTTATTATCTATCTACGATGCATATGTTGTTAGCATTCAGACAGGGTCCAGTGGCTGTCTGTATGCTAGCAAAATAAATTGTCATTTTCCATGTCACTTGTATATGCACATATACTCGTATAATAGCTCATTTTCAAAGTATGTACACACACCTTTAAACTTTTGGTGGATTGACCCACTCTAGCTAAAACACATATCGTAAACACATTTTCTGTATGTTTACATTTTGTTTTTGAATGTGCCTCTAAGGATCGAGCTTTAAAGTGTGTCCTCTGTCTCACTTCCTTTAGCTTGTATAATTTTAGCTCACATGGTAGAATATCCTGTTGTTGTATGCTAGGCACCACAATTCAATAGATGAACATGTATCATTCTTTGGAGAAACCTAAAGTGTAGTTACTCTTACAAGTTCAAAATACAGGCCCCTTAAACAAGTGAGTTAAGCTAATTTCACAATATGGGGACGACCATATCGATTCCGATTATTAGTAGTTATTGACACTGATAACTTATATTTGGAATCGATATGAATTGAAACTAGAAATGAGAAAGATCTGTCTAAATTTTGACTTTGGAATTTTACAAACTCATTTATAAAAAAAAAAGCTACCTTGCGTCCCTTTCAGGATGTTATTTGGTTATTAGTTAACTCTTAAACATTAATAATAATACCAACTGAAGGCAGGTTTCAGCAACATTTCTTATGTCACCACAACAAAGTCTATGCTTCAGTCATTTCCAGTGGTACTACTGAGAAACTGTGCAGGCCTGTCATTGTAGAAATTGCGTGTCATTGTGATGCTTTTTCACCGTCAGTGTGGATGACCATAATGTTTTACATTACAGATAATGTTGTGACGTAAAGGGAGAGACTGATTAGTGAGAGCAGACCAGAGTGAGAGACACAGCTGAAGTTGAGGCCAAGTAGCCACGTTTTAATTCCTTATTTTCTTTACCAGCAATAAGTCAAATAAAAAGCAGATGCAGATAAACGGAAAACTGCCTAATATTGGCATAGATGAAAAAGCCCCCTAAGACTCAGTCTTTTTACTTTCTTACATTTGTGCTATTCTGGCAAATGGTCATGTTCATGTGTTATCACTTTTGTCCATCTGTGTTCCACTGTTTTTCTTTCTCTTCTCTCCCACATAGAGAGGGACTACACAAGTCTATGTGAGAAGCAGCCCATAGGTCGGCTGTTATTCCGTCAGTACTGTGACACCCGGCCAGAGCTGAAGCGCTGCATCGAGTTCATGGATTCCGTGGTAAGACTTTGCCTACAATTTTGCGCCATTGCTTTTCATTTTTCTCCGCTTTTACTCGTCTGTCCCTGTGTTCTCTCATTCATGGGCCAGGCCCGATTCAGCTCCATCCGGAGAAAGCAATAGGATGTCGAGGCTTTTGCCTCATCTTGTCTGTGGCAGAACGGGGTGTGGGTGGGGTGGGCGTAGGGAGCCATCAGCGTCTTAGACGGAGAGCAGACCCCTCCCCTTCCTGCATGCACTCCTCCGTGAGGTCAAGCCCACGTCAGAGGAAGGTCCCCTGGGTGAGCAGGCAAACACAGGCCCAAGCTTGTGCCAAAGCCCCTGGAGGTATGCGAGAAAGGAAAAGGGGGGGGGGGGGTCATGCTTATTTAATAAGAACCTACGTTAGTCATTTTCAAAGTAGGTAGGCACATTCATATATGCACACTGGGAGTCGCACATGCTTACATTGGCCGACAAAAATGCAAGAAATGAAACAAACATTGTTGCGCTCAACACTCTGTTGGTTCCACCAAGAGCTCGCTGCACTGGCGGTGATTCGTAGGGACACAGCTTGGTCCCATTACCATCCACTGAGCTTGTTTTTATACATAACATACGCTCAAGGCAGTCAAACTCCAGACCATTTCCCCGCCTACAACCATATTTGACCAAAAACACAATCTGTGTTGTTGCGATGGGATGAAATCCGAGGCATCATCCTGGTAGGTGACAGATGTAACGGGCTAAGCGTGAGGACAAACATGGTGGCTAGTTTGCAGCCTTGACTTTTATGAGATATTTTGACATCAGTAACATCGCTAGTGGTCTTTGGTCCCTAGCTATTTTTTATTTAATTTTTTTTTCTAGTTCTCTATATTAAACACCCCCAAAACCTTTCCTCCTGCTCTTCCTCCCTGTCTCGACCTCTCGACTTCTCTTCCCCGTCTCTCTCTGACCTAATTTGAAAAGATATTAAAGTTGTCTGAATGAGCATGGCTTGCTGATCTGGTGCCATACCTCACACTTCTGTTCCTGTCCGATAGGCCATGTATCAGCTCGCTCCTGATGAGAAGAGGAGGGACTGTGGAGTGAGTCTTTTAGACACGTACTTTAACAACGGGGTAAGAAGAATGCACATGTCCTAATAGAGCTGTCCGACATGGACATAATACAGTTTTAGTTTTGATGCTAGTCCAAAAAAATGTTTGCCCACATCTGCAAAAAATCTTGAATTTCACAGTTGGTCATTTTGATATAAAATAAAATCCCACTTTCAGTTTATTTGTTATATTTGCAAAGGTATTGGGCTGTGTCTACTCGTCTCATTTGGCTCTCTGTGTCAGTTAATGCGAATAGTTAAATAAAACCGAACTTGACCAAGCATCGTCATTTCATTTGAGGATGATGCTCAGACATCAAAGGGAACCCATTGTTGAAACCTTTATATTTTAGATTGGTGTGTTATGGTTCACAAAAGAATGGACACTGTTTCCTGTTTTGAGCCAACATTGCTTTTAAAACTAGACCAAAAGAGGCGTGTCCACAGGCCTGATGTTCCTCTACCAATGTGTAGGTTCTTAAATAGAGAGGGATGTGTATGCTGTTTGTCTTCCTCACTCTCTGTCTCTGTGTCTCTTTAACCCTCCAGTCGGCAGCCCATCTGCCAGACGTACCCCAGGATGTGGTCGCTGGGTGCCGGGAGAGGCTGGAGCAGAGTCCGTGTAAGGAGCTCTTCAATGATTGCACCAAGTAAGCCTACAAATCTTTCCAACACACCTGGAATAGACTGTCATTTTTCTACTCCTACATAATGAATGGACTTGGAACTCTTTTCTTGTAATCAGCTGTCCCAGAACTCGCAACACTCTTTATTGGATGGTTGATATTTTGAAGTGTGTCATGTTTTTTCTATCGACTGCCTGTCGAAGTGCAGTGGCAGCAGCAAATCACATTCCTTTAGAAATCGTGTGTCTGTAGACTCTGTGGAGTAATGCACCCTGTCACAAGAGATGATGAGGCAGCTGGCACCAGGAGTAACACACACACACACACACACACACACACACACACACGCACACACACACGCACACACGCAGACTTGCAAAAAACACACACAGTGGAGGCGAATGAAAAAGTGCAGTGGGCAGGGAGAGCATCCGGATGGCTGGCATGAAAACAACAGCCACCTCAGTGTTCCCCATATACATGCACAAACACACATTTGCACACGCACACAACCACCGAAACACACAAACTCACACTCACAGGTGTTTCAGCTTCCTGTTCTCGGAGCCAGGAGAAGGAAACAGACAGGGGATTATTACCGCCAAATGCTCTTCCCATTGCACTCACACACACGCACACCTAACATAACTTGTTATTGGCCCAATAATATAACTCTATCGCAGTTGGTTTCTGATGCCCAGGACTTTAGTTAAATGATATACTATTAAAGCTATGTCATGCTAAGTTTTCACAAAATTATAAATTGTATGAACAAATGTTATTTATTTTCTTTTAGACCAGTTTAGACTGTAGTGAGACCTTTTCATGATTCTGGATCTCCGAACTGCACTGTGTGATATGTGGTTTGCTAAAGTTGTTTCACTGATGATTGCAATGTTCTCAGATGAATTCAGGGAAATAACGACTCATTTTGAGAGTTGAGAGTTCAACCAAGATTGGTAAGAGAAGTTCATAATGTTGTTACAGAGGTACACAGTGGGTATTTTGTCTACTGCCAAACCCCTCAAAGGAATCCCATTCAATTTAGTTATTTAAATAGATGGCAATAAGAATAAGGAGCAGCCTTTCTCATGCCTTAAGCTCACATTTTGAGAACATTAGGGGCACTGCAAACTGCCATACAACACATTTATTACATGTAATTACATGTTTTCGTCACAGAGGATGTCCAAAAATATAAAGTTTCAAACTAAAGTAGAACCATGTCATGACGGTGTATAGGATTTACAGTGCAGTACAATCCGCCACCTCACCAAATCAATAGGCCTGTTTCCTCTGTCTGGTTTAAAGCTGCGTATCTGCTAAGTCTCAATTTTTACAGCCACACAGGCCGGTGGATTTGCGCTGCAAAAGCTGTGACCAGCCTCTGAGTCACTTGAGCTTCCCCGGGGAATACTGGAATCTCCTAGATGAAACTGAAGAGAAGTGGGAACCGTGGATGGGAAAACACTCCGTTATGTTCTCTGCCTGTGCTCATGTTTTGGGAAAACAAGCTGCTCCAAAGTTGTTGGATTTATAAAATCAATAACCCATATGCTTCAGAAGGCTCGCCTAGCTGTTTATGGTGACTGTGACGGACAGATACGCAGCTGTTTTTTCAGCTGCAATTTTTTTGGATCTTTAATCCTCTCGACAAAGTGAATTTCATTGAACATGATGTTTGGTTTACTCTGTCCGGAGTTTATTCACTCAGCCTAATTTCCTTGTTTGTTGGTAAGATTCGCTCGAGGGCTGGCAAGCGACGAGAGAGCGATTGGACTAACGTGGGCAGAAAAGCACAGAGCCAGAGGGTGTCTTTGGGGGGAAAAGAGAGCCATGGAAAGAGAAGAAGAATGGGGTGCAAAAAAGGAGAAAGTGAGGAGAAGTGGAAAGCAAGTGTTACGGAGAGCAGGGGGAAAAAACAGAGTGTACAAACATAGAACAACACAGGCACGCAGCCTCGCAGCAGCAGCAGCAGCAGATGTTTTTGAATGGGATTCCTGTTCAACTTCTGTCATCACTCCTTCCACTATGACCATTATTTGTATTCCATTGTGGTATTTAGATTTTCTTGAATTTCTCTTTTTAACAAATTCCAATATGTCATCCGGGAGCAGGTCTTTACTCGGTTGTTGTTTTGTTTTTTTTTCTCCGAGGGAAAGCCCATCGGAAAGCATGGTGCAACACATGGAAATGTGACTTTTGGCAGAGCCACACACCCACTGGAGGAGATGTATTAGCTCACTCATGGATTTTTCTCCTACTGCAGTGGAACATAATGGTTATGTCACACTCGGAGTGGAGTTTGGCCGTTGGGTACATCGTGTTATCACGATAATTTGTGTATCTCAACAAAGGTCTTCTGCAGATTTTTGTTTTGCTCTTCCTCTCCCACTGGCTGTGTCAAACAAAAGCCACATTGTAGCTCTGTTTATTTCTTCTCTCAGCGGTGTCTGTCTGAGACCAGGCACTGTCGGCCTCCTGCCTTTCTGGCGCCCCTTTCTTAAAGTACCCGGTGCCAGTTTTGTCTCGTATCAACCCTGCACAGTTCACCGTCCTAAAATGAGAATGTGGGTGAGGGTCTGAGGAGAAAAACTTCATTCATCCCGTCGTTGGTTTTAATGACAGAAATGTGAACGAAATCAAGATGAGGAGCGCCGTGCTTAAGACGGTTTGATTAAAACACGTTTATTTTAATTGAGCTCTGCTGTTAGTGTAGACTCCTCCGAATGTAATTGGAGCTTTTCGACGCGGCACTACTTCCGGGAAGAATCCAGATCCCGCCAGGACAGACGATATGATAGGCGCTGAGCTCATGTGCTGAGCAACTCGGTCCTACGATGACATAATTCCCCCTTTTCCTTTACACTGCAGAGGGTGCTCCCATGGTGGAAACTCTCAACTCCTGAGTTTTTTTTCCTGTGCCAAAAACAGCCACCCCAGTGCTGCCGGTGACCACAGGCAGCTTTCCTCAGGCTCCTTGGTGATGAAGTAATACGCTCAAGGAAAAACGCCTGGCCAAGTATGAGCATCTCCCGGGCGTTTGGGTGGTAGAGAAGGAAACTTGGGTTTGTAATGTTAGTGTTCAGTCATGTGTCGTAGGTTGGTAGAGCAGATTGGGATTAGACTGGCAGCAGTAGCGGATTGGGATTAGACTGGCAGCAGTAGCGAAAGCTGCACCGGCGCAATTTTTTCTGTTTGTTTTGTAACCACCGTGTTTTGGATCATAATACAATATCTCTTTCAGACGTGTATTGTAATTAGCTGAATCCCTTGGTTCCATTGTGAAAACACCATTATTTTAATCATAGCACCTTCCCAAGGGCTGGGATGACCTTCATACCACGGTCTAATGCAGACATGTATTTACCTATTGGTTCAAACGCGGACGTGCAAAACAGGTCAAACTTTTCTGACGCTCCTGTTTTTGGGTAATTAATGGTACTAGGACTCGCCTCTGGCTTTTGGCTCAGTCTTTGGGTTGCTACATAAAGCAGATACAGGATCTTATGTAATCGTGATCACTACAGCTTCAGAAAGTTGGCCAAGTGAGATGAAATGGTGTTGTTGTTTGTCGGTCAGCATGCAGCTGGATTTGTGGAGGATTGATGTGTTATGCTGAATATATGAAAGTCGGCACTGATGGCTTGTTTTGGTCAGTTATCTTGACAGATTATCCCTCAAATGTTAATATGTTCTTTTAACCTGGACGATAACAGAAATGCCGTGGATTGCATTTACAATTTCCTAAACCAAGTACATTAACAAAGTAAACGCTCAAATATGACTTATGGAGTTTGCCTGTGTTCATAAACAACCTTTCTGTTTACATTTAGAGTTTCTGACTTGCCTTATGCATATCCTTCCTGATAAAACATTTGCAAACCCTCCAAAATATCTGTAAATCATGCTTTGTTTACATCCACGTTTGTTTGTCCGCAGGCTGCTTCTTGTCTGCCCTTCTTTGCATGCTATGGCCTAAAATGTTGTTCATCTGGATAGAATAAAACTGACAGCAGGATGTAAACCGAGAGTGCACATAAAAAGAAAACTGGGCACACATTAAAACATTGCTCCATAGCTCTCTTAGTGGTCAGAAACTCCACAGGATTCCTTTTGATTACAAGTGAAAGGACAAAATCCTGCGTAATTTCGCGTGTTTAAAAGTCGGTGAACGGTTGGTAATGTTTGTGCAGATTTAGTTTTGAGCCATCAATATTTATCTTGTGACATTTATTTTTCCTCTGCTTTCTGGCTTCTCTTGGAGCATGCATGTTTAAATGTCAATACACTAACAGCAGAAACAGTAGAGTTCCAAGGCACCTTTCCACATACCTTATAACTGTAGCATCAGATACAAGTCACCGTTGAAGTCTGTCAGTGTAGTTTGGAATGCCAGCGTTAAAGAGGGCATGGTGTTTCAGTCAAACATCTGCGGTCACGTAGTGGTTGTTAAAAAGGACACCATTGTGCGAGGATGGAAGGGTCATGTCAAAGAGTCATGGCCTAACAACTTGACGTATGGTCAGGAGACAATGAGCCTATGACCCTCCGTGACCTTCCAAAGACTTTTTCTTTAATGGACGTCAGTTTATACAATATAATCAGACAGACCTGGACAGACTCACAACCGCATTGACTTAACAGCTAAGGTGAGGGTAGATGATTCCCACAATGTCCTGCTCAGTGAAAACGGTTTCCCCCAAAATCCCCGGTTTCCTGGTCGAGTTCAGAGGAATGTCTCTGTTCAAAGGCATTTTTCATTTTGCATGGTGGCGTGTCCACACTGACTTTTTTCCGTCTTTCCACTGAGCGGAGCTTTGAACCACCAACACACGCACACACACACACAGAGGATATATACAGATATGCACACATGTGATTCAGGGATAATTTCTGATCAAAGAGGATGTGTTTTTTAGTCATTACAAAGGTTAAAAGGGCTCTTCTGGGGAATGCCGATATGGAATCTTTCATTTCTTTTTTCCTGGTGACGTGTCCATTGCAACGTCCACAATAAGTTATGCTTAAAATGATCACCACTCCTCTTTCTCCCTCCCTTCCTGCAGAATAGTTCGTGATTACCTGAGTGGAGCTCCTTTTTCTTGCTACCAGGAGTCCATGTACTTCTCTCGCTTCCTGCAGTGGAAATGGTTGGAGAGGTGGGTAGTCCGTGCTGATTTGTAAAGCAAACCATTACTCTCTTTTAAATAGATAATGAAGGTAGTTAATTGTTCAACTTTTTACCATCAACAGTAATAACTGCCTATAAAAGGAAATGTGCTTATTTAAAAGAATGTACTCAAAAGCATATAGAAGAAATGAAACATTTTAACATGGAGTGCATACTGACCAGTGGTAGGAGCTGTGTTTTCACAGAAACACAAAATGTGGTGCTGCCAATCAGTGGTACTGTGTGACTGGTAAATAATTAATGATGCTTTGCATAATAGCCGGGTGGAAAAAGCAGTCATCAGGATGGATTAATAATATATTAGAGCATTACTCTGTCTGTGCTGCAGCACGTGGTCTGCGAAGGATGACATAACAGTTTTTCACCTCCCCTTGTTTTCTCTCTCTCTCTCTCTCTTTGTGCTTTGTCCCTTTTCCCCTTCTCACTCCTCTGTCCATCACTACAGGCAACCAGTAACCAAAAATACCTTCAGACATTACAGAGTACTAGGAAAAGGTGGATTTGGCGAGGTGAGTGTCACAACCTTCAGGAAATAAAGTTGGATTGTCTGTGACCGTGTACCCCGGTGTTGGGGTTTTTAGAGGCTTTTATGACAGATACTGAACTCTACTCTATGTTCCTTTACACATTCAGCCTGGAAATGAGATGTTAATGATTTAAATTACTACAAGCAACGTTTCACACTTAGTTAATGCTGGGCTGTTTATGTCCCTGCTCCAGTGATGTTTGGGTGGAGTAATGGTAGTAATAGTGGTGTGACATGTTGGCTTCCATTGGCCGCAGTTTTAGAGGGTGTTTTTCATGAGAGTGTGTGTGATAATGTTTCCCCGTCGCTTGTTTTCCAGGTTTGTGCCTGCCAAGTACGTGCCACCGGTAAGATGTACGCCTGTAAAAAGCTGGAAAAGAAACGTGTGAAGAAAAGAAAAGGTGAAGCAATGGCACTAAACGAAAAACGCATTTTAGAAAAAGTTAACAGTAGTTTTGTAGTAAGTACTACCTTTTTCTTATTCAACCTTTCATCAGAATTGTACCTGTTGTCTGTGTTTGTGTGAATGTCTGTGTGTGCATTACTGTCTGTGAGAAGGATGTTTGTTGTAACGCCAGGATCCTGCAAATGACATTAAATGGCATGTTTGCAAAGGCTGTTGATCTGCTCTTGAAGACAGTTGCTGCCACTCGAGTCCTGTTTGTTCAATAATGTCCACACCAGGTGGGAAGCCTGTGCCATGAGTGCATGATGGGATGAAATAGCGATAGGGCAAAAAGGATTTAACTGACCAGCAGCAGGCGCACTGCAGTATAGTCAGCAAGGTGAACAAGCTCATCACACCAGCTTGCATGCAATGCAGCAATAAAAGACAAATCTTTCATTTTTGCAGCAAATATGCTACTTTGCAAACATGCCACAATTGATTTCATTTGGAGAATGCTGTCAGTCTGTGAATGCTTTCTTAAATGTGATGGAAATATGTTTTGCTCCTGTGCTGTGGTTCAATGATGTTTATAACGGCAACACACACACTATTTTCAACCATCTACTTCAAAATCTTCACAAATGGATGAATTACTTTACTTTTATGCAACCATCTTTTTGGCTGATTTGATTGTCCCAGAATCTGCTTAAACCCAAACCAAGCAAACGATGTTGCTTTAAAATGAGAATCTCAGACCCCTTTACAATTGAACTGGAATTTATGAGAGGCCAGAAAAAGGAGCTGTTAAGTTCAAAGAACAGATCTTAGGAAAATAGGAAACCATTTCCATGATCCAACATTAGTAAACAATATAAATTTTTTATTTTGTTCTGATCATTAAACCAAAATAAGTAACTGCATCAAAGGTCATTATCGTGACTGATTTAACATTGCAATTACAGAAAATGCAGGTAAAGGTAGAGAGTGAAAATAAGACGTAAAAGAAAAGCTAGTTGTAGAAGGTCTGTACAGTTTCTTGCCCCCATAACTCATGCTCTTAATGGTGGCATTTTCCTATGAAGGATTTCTATAAATTGAGCCATAGTCATGAGTAAGCCGTGGTTTTTGGCCTGTGCTGTAATGCAGAGCTTGAAGGCAGTCACCTAGCCTTTCATTTCTT
This sequence comes from Colistium nudipinnis, assembly GCA_016785305.1. Taxonomy (NCBI): domain Eukaryota; kingdom Metazoa; phylum Chordata; class Actinopteri; order Pleuronectiformes; family Rhombosoleidae; genus Colistium; species Colistium nudipinnis. Next base: position 209,692 of record JAFBJU010000451.1, read on the forward strand.
CCACGCTGTACCAAAGGCCTCCACTGAAGGGCTGAAATTGACTGCCGACAGGCCACGAACATGTAAGATGATATGTTATAGGAGCAGTTTATGACCATAAAGCGAGATATCGATAAAGCTTTATGGGTCGTTAATTAAATGCCAGGCTTTCTAAAGTAATCTCTAAGGAAAAAATTGCACAAAATTTAGCAAAAGTTGCCATGTATCAATTTACACATCTTACAATTGTTACCTTCCACACTCCTTTTACCATCCACCTCGTCTACCTTGTGCAACAGTATTTATGTTCCTGATGTTTTTGTTTCTGTTTCTATGCAATTCTTCACTTCTTGTGTTTTGAAAATGGAAATGCTTGAACTTTTCCTCTCTTCACCTGCACGTGTTTAACGTCAGGCCTCAGACGCAATTGGAAAACAAATGACGCGTGCTTCCCTTTCCATTTTGCCCGGCTGTAAACCGCTTAGAATGTCTCAGGTGCTCGGGCAGGAAAAGAAAACTTAGCTTTGGCTCAACGTTTCAAGTTCTCCGAAGTTTGTTATTGTTCCAAAGACGAGAAAAATTACAGCAAGTGTTCATTTAACATTCTCAGAGCACGCAGAGGAGCGACTGGAGGGATACTTTCTGCTCTGTGGGTCTGTGTGCACCATGTACTTTGAATGTTGAGACATAACGTCGAACTTGGCGCCACTGTTCAACCGTGCAGAACTAGGATATGATCTGTGGTTAAGTCACCTGGACTATAACGGAGCAGGGAAGCGCCACAGAGCCTCCCTCTGTTCTGGGTTTGAAGCTAATAGTTGTGTGTACTATGCGTTGGATTAGTCGGTTTCAAATGCAGCGTGAGCTATGCTGCGTGTCCTTGTTTTGAGTGAGTCATGGCTGAAGCGCGTATGGGCATGTATTCGTGCACATGTGCTTGCGCGCCCGCGCGCACACACACACACCCACACACACACACACACACACACACACACACACACACAGATCAAGAGAGAGATGCTGCAGTGGGCTCGTTACAGAACCTCAGACTTGCAGCTCTTGTCACCTGGGATTGGCACATGATTCTGTGTGTGCGTGGGTGTGTGTGTGTGTGTGTGTGTGTGTGTGTGTGTGTATGTATGCGTGTGTCTGTTCTTCTCTGCGCTGCAGGCAGAACTGATGACTCTTCATGTGCCTCTCTACCTACGAGAGCAGCTCTGTTCCCTAGCAACACTGACCAAACAGCAGTAGAAAGGAGAAGAGTCAAGTGCTCTCTGAAACCCCTCATTTCTCTCTCTCTCGCTGTTCTCCTTTACTTTTTTTTTTTTTTTAATCGGTGCATACTATCAGTCAAAACGTAGTGATGGCCCACTGTTTGGTTTCAAGCTATAACCTGTTCACATTTGGCGTGGGGGAGTTGTATGTGCATGTACATGTGAGACACAGGGCAGGGTCACCCTGCTCCAGCCGGTGAGACATAAGTAGAGCTGCTTTGCTCTGATGCAGAATTGGCTGTTATCATGAAAAGGTTTCGCAACATGTTGCCGGTCCGACACAATTGTTTAATAGTTGGAACAGGTCGACAGAATAGGTCTGATATGTCTTCAGATGTTATTTCCAGATAAACTCTCGGGGGTGGCGGTGTGATAAGATTCATCTCAACGTTTCGAAATACAGCTTATTTCCCCCCAGTTTCTTTCTATGATATTATTAGTTAGCAGCAAGCAATAGTGAACACAGATTGTACAAATGGAGCACTTCAATCGTTTTTGTGCTTGGTGTGCGCGTGCGATCGTGCATCTCTGACTACGTACTTTCTAGCAGATGGGATTCCTCCCCGATGGCAGCAACATCCTGCTTGCACACAACGGCACATGCACAATCACTACACCCTGCATGTCGTTGACCCACAGGGGGGGAGAGGAAGGAGGAGGGGGCTGCATGCTCATTAGAATGAAGGGAGAAAAGAGAGATAGATGGTGGGATTCGCGGGACGGGACAGGAGGCAGTAGATTAATGAGCGGAGAGGAAGCTTCTGGTTTTCCGTGTCTGTGATCTGTATCTCTTCCTTTCTCTTTCTGTACACTCTTGAGATTGTGTTGTTGGACAATGGATGATCATTTGGGGGCATTAAACAAACTAAAGGAAATGTCGGGGCACCTCTAACCACTCACTTGGTTACTTACCACCATTCCTCCCTCTTCCTCTTCCTCTCCACTTTCTCTTTATCTACACCGACCTCTCTCTTCTTCCTCACTCGTCCCCCCATCTCCTCTGTTATCGCTTCCCCCCAAAATTGCCTCCCTCCTCCAGGTTAGTCTAGCATATGCCTATGAGACCAAGGACGCGCTGTGCCTGGTGTTGACCATAATGAATGGCGGTGACCTCAAATTCCACATCTACAACATGGGCAACTCTGGCTTCGATGAGCAGAGGGCCATCTTCTACGCTGCTGAGATCGCCTGTGGCCTTGAGGACCTGCACCGTGAGAGGATAGTCTACAGGTGAGGCCGCAGTTTGGGAAAATAAGATACTCTAAGATAATAGTCTGATTCTGGGATACATCTGCGCATCAGAATTAGGCGTAAAGGCATTTTTTTTAATGTTTCCTCAGGGTTGTTTTGCCGCCAGCTTTGCACTTCCAGTCACATATGTTGCACTGCGTGGGGTTGTGTGCATTGACTTTTAACAAGTATAACCACACCAGAACCACCGTAAGGCTATCGCCTTTAACCCGTAGGTGACGCGAGTCTCCTCACTTCACACCCAACCCTACTCATCATGAAGATTACTACGCAGCGTGTGAAAATAAACAGTTGTTTTCATACTTTTGTGGCTCTGAGGGAGCTTTCTTCGGGCCAAAAAAATATGCTGACGCAGTGAAGCCATCAGGGTTATCAGATTAGGCTTGGGGCATGACATTTTTAATAAAAACTCCTTGTTACAAAAAGGGGGCAGAGCATGAAAGGTGTTTTTTTTATGAGGAAGTGGAAGAGGAGGCTTCTATCTGATTACCATGGTAAATGTGGGATCTGAGATTTTCATATCTCTACGTAGAGTTGAAAACAAATAAAGCAACTCTTTGACCCAGCGCTTGTGTTAGTAGCTGCGTAAAATGGAAGGACCTCGAAAATGAATAGTGACTGAATTATTGTTGTGCTTATTTCACTGAGGTGTGTCACAGTTGGTTGTAACATCAACACTGATGTTCTTAGAAGACACATGAACCCTCATACTCAACGCCCACATATTCACATAACAACACACGGTGCACTTTGATCTCTGCGTGTGTTACAGTTGAATTTGGTTCGGGTTGGCACTAGTGAAGTGATCAACTACTATAATAATTAAATCGCCAATGTTTGTTGTCTTTCACATTTCAAAGAGTTATTAAGTAATAATATCAGGGTAAAGTCGAATATCATCATTTCAATAAAATGTCAATAAATGGGTTTTTCCATGTGGATGACTTTTGACAAGGGGTTGAATAAAAAGACGATGGCTTAACATGCTTTGAACCATAAACACAATTATGTTTAAAATGTTTCAGTATTATTGAAAAGGGGAACTACAGCACTGTACAAAGCAAACATGTATGTACAGATAAGTTATTTACCTTAGACCGTAGTACCTCAAGAACAGAAAGCACACAGGCTCTACAAGACGATGAAATGTCAACTTAATGAGTTCATGACATACACAAATATTTATTCAGGATGAATTGTTCTATCCTGGCTCTCAAATCAAAGTAACACACCCTAATGTGTTGTTTTTCTGGCAGGGATTTGAAACCTGAAAACATCCTTCTGGATGATCGTGGTATGTCTTCGTTTTTGGCTAATATGTGGACACGATTATTTGTTTTTCACTCTTTACCTGATGTAATTTTAGCCTGTAATGTCCAAAACCAATGAAGTTCACTTCATATTGTGATGATATATATTTTTAGTTTCTCATAACTTTGCATTTATAGCAATTTTTTGTTAATCTTGTAAGTTATCAAATTATTGTGTAAAAATATAATTTAAATATCAGTTGGGTAATCTGTGGCTCATGTTTAGGACACATCCGAATTTCCGACCTGGGCCTTGCTGTTCAAATCCCTGACGCAGAGACGATACGAGGGAGAGTGGGGACCGTTGGATACATGGGTGAGAATTGATAAAGAATGTTTCTCTAAAGCCAGCACACTTTTTAATTCTTTTTAATTTAATATCACGTAAACACACAGTTTTAAGGCTGCGTTTTACATGTATTTATTACTACTCATCCGTCCGTCAGCTCCAGAGGTGATCCAGAACGAGAGCTACAGCTTCAGCCCGGACTGGTGGGGGCTGGGTTGCTTGATCTTTGAGATGATCCAGGGCCAGTCGCCCTTCCGCAAACGCAAGGAGCGGGTCAAGCGAGAGGAGGTGGACAGGCGAGTGCGCGAGGACCCGGAAGAGTACTCTGAGAAGTTCTCAGAAGAGGCAAAGGACATCTGTAGACAGGTGAGAGCGAAAAATAAGATAATTGTTCATATTCTGCAAAGTGAAAATACTCACTGAAACCTATTCTGAGTTATGTTATATTGTTTTTTGAAATATCTGTTTTGAAGTTGGAGCTTATTTGGGAGTGCAGAACTGCATGTGGCCAGCAGCCACTTCATATCTGCTTGTTTGTTCGTTTTTTACACTCATTTATCCTGTTCAGGTTGTGAGGTGTGCATGCACTGGGTCAGACAGTCCAAGATAATCGCAAGTTGCATTCTTTTGTATTAGTAGGGACCTAGTTCTCTGTTGTATTAATTAGTGTTTTTATTCATGTTAAATTGTCCCTTAAATAAACACTATTCCTAAACCAATTTAGATTAAACCAGTATAAAGTATATATTTGACACTTGAGGAAAAAGGAACACGCCAAAAATGATGCATATCACCTTTTAAATTTGAAATTGTGAACATTTTCCTATTTACACATCCATCAGACACATTTGTAAATGCTTGCTGAAAAGCAAAGCGGTTATCTAGTCGGAGCTGACTTGATAAAACTCTGTCGGGTGGTTAAGCGCCGGTTTAAGGAAAACAGACGTTTCTCGCAACTTGGTTCATCTCTTTTCACCCTCTCTGTCCAGCATAATGTTACTGCGCTGTGCTCCAGAGGGTGCCTCTGTACAGAAGGGGACAGGAGATGTATTTTTGTGACGCGGTGGAACATTCTGACCCGAGGTTCAGCAGTTTCAAAGGCTCCCTGGGGAGAGGGGCAGTGGTGGGGGGAGCAGGGACCAGAAATGGGAGAGAGGGGCGGCTCTCTCTCACTGCAGCCTAACATGCGGGAGTCTGCTTTGACTTTGGGTGTAAATTCAGCAAGAGTTGCACGAAGGCGAGAGAAGGGATGTGGAAATGGAGAGATGTGTGGTGGAGAAAGTAAGATGCCATCTGTTTGACTGTGGAAGACATCAGCTCCTAGGTGTCAAAACCACCAGTGAGAGTGTCCGCTCGTAGCCAAACCACTAAACAACACTCATCCACTCCATAAGCTTGCTGTACTGTAGGTGGTGTGGTGGTACTATTATCGAGAAGCTCTCATACACACACTCTTGATTCCACCCATGATGGTGCTGGCATTAACCCCTCGATGTGTGGATTTGTATTGGTCTTTATTAGATTATGTAGGATCCGTCAAGAGGATTACAGGCAAACTATGTCCATGTGTGTATTTTGTACACATTGGATTGGAGACATAAAGCTGTTATCCGTCAAAGGAACCGCCCCCTTTAATTGGCCCCATCAAGCCCCTTTAAGGCTTTGATTGGTCATATTGTGACGGTACCTTGTGCTTAGTGAGAAGTTAAATCCATGTTGACACACCCATCCTCACTCTTCTCTCTCCTCCTGTCCTGTGCATCAGCTTCTGGCCAAGGACCCAAAAGAGCGCCTCGGTTGTCAGGGTCGCGGGGCTATAGAGGTCAAGCAGAACCCCATCTTCAGAAACATCAACTTCAAGCGGCTGGAGGCCAATATGCTGGACCCCCCCTTCAGCCCCGACGTAAGAGCTGCATACACACAAAGTGCGCACTCTACATACAGGCTCGTTTCATAGCAGGCAGCCTGAAACCATGGCGAGCTGCAAATCAGCATACAGGAAATACCATTGTCACAAGTAAACAAACACTTCCAGTATGTGCTGTGAGTTATCATGGTAGCCAGAGGGGGTGGTGAGGAGCAGTCGTATGATTTGCCCGTTACGTATTTTCCATGTTAAATGGCAACCGTCACAAATACCCCAGTAGATGTAATTCAACGGAATTCAATGCATGCTCTAACGCTGCTTTCATAGACCTCTGCCTCGGATAAGAAAGCTTTTTGTAGAGAGAAACCTAACAATTGCAGTATCATAAATATATGAGATTTTCAACCAATATTTGAAACTAGATAGTGTTATCCGCTTCTCTATTTTGGGATTATTTATGTCAGAAGGGCCATGCTATGCAAAACAGAGCAAAAAATCTCCCTCAGGTGTGTAAAGGTTTGCAAGTTAGCCATATATTACTACTAGATTGTAGCCAGATAGATTTGAATGATTTCAGGTTTGATATCTCCTGCTTGGACCCACAATCACTTGCTTTATCCCTTTCAGTGACTTATTTGCCTGTCTCCCGTTTTTCATCCTCCCCGCGTCTCCCTCAGCCTCGGGCCGTGTACTGTAAAGACGTCCTGGACATCGAGCAGTTCTCCACAGTCAAAGGCGTGAACCTTGACCCCACGGACGATGACTTCTACCACAAGTTTGTCACAGGCAGTGTCTCCATCCCGTGGCAGAACGAGGTACTGCATGCACGGGCCTTCCGAGATGATGTCATTGTTCTGTCCCAGGGCAGACACCACTCGATACTTCTTTTAGGGTGAACGTCTGAAAGTAATAAGTGCCAGTTTGGCTAACTTGACCTCTTGTCCTTTGCAGATGATCGAGATGGAGTGCTTTAAAGAGATCAACGTCTACGAGACGGACGGGACCCTCTGCTCGGACCTGGACGTGAACCGGCCTAACCCTCCACCAAAGAGAGGCTTCTTCTACCGCTTGTTCAGAAGAGAGGCAAGTGCTAGTGCTCCAGCAACTGTTCGAGGGGGTGGGGGCTAAGGTACTTCCTTTCTTACTTCTTTCCTCCCTTTCTTTCTCGAGGCCCTGTCCTTATTCGACACTTGGAGAAATGATTCCTCAACCACAGAGAAATGTTCTCGTTGAATGGTTGTTTATTTGTGTTGGTTAGAACATGGCCTCCCTTTCTCTTTTCCGTCAGTTGGTTATCCCTTTGCGTTTCTCTTCCTGTGTTTGGCACTTGGTTTTAGGGGGTCAAAAGAAAAGCTAATTCGGTTCATATCATTGGTTTATGGCTGTAAGAATAACCTGGCTTGGCGTACCCTTTGCAGATAATATTTAAATGCAGTTATACAGCACACAACTTGTTTGAGAGTGGTGTTAAAATGGTGGTTCTCCCGCCCTTTACTGTTTGCAGGAGTTTCTCGACTAACGGGTTCAGTATTACTGAGCCTCTTCACAATGAGCTGTTGTTGTTGTCAGGCCCCCCTCACCTTTTTGAAATCCTCCTTTTTCTCGTCCCTATGTCTTCCCCTGCTTTATTTGTGGAGAATGTTATGGTAATAACGGACCTTAGAGTGGGTCTTCTTTGTTTCAGGGAAAGTAAAACCAAGGAAAAATACATCATTTTAACAGGGCAATCACAGTTAGAGATTTAAACCGAATAATTGTATTATTATTAGGCAGAGTGCAATAACAATATAATCATAATATGGTAATTGCTACCTACCCTACACCTTTGCTTCCATTTCATGTCTTATGTTATCCTCTCACAGTTGTGTGTATGAGCACTGCTCACCAGCTTTGGAGCCACAGAAATATTTTTGAGTGGTCATTTCACGGTTGCCGCTTCTGAAAATGTAGCATCACCGTTCACATGAGAGATGGCGAAGCGGTGTGAGTTGCTCATCTTAGTGATATATCCTCACTTTTGGTTCTTCCTAGGTCTGTTTTAAGAGCGGTTACAGTGACGACGAGACTGAAGAGCCCTCGCGACTTTAAACCACTCCCTCCACCCGCCCCCTCCCCACCCCTTCCTCGCCGCTGAACTTCACCACAAACTCCAACCGAGCGCAAATCTTAGGAACTCAGTGAATGTTGACCTGTATTTATGAGCTGTATTAAAAGTGTATTATAATTAAAGAAAAAAGTATGAGTTTAAAGATTTTGTACATTTGTACTTGAATTTATGTCTAGATGTATATTTTCACTAAAGGTTGTATTGTACAAAAAGCCATAAAAGTACCACTTGAATGCATACATTACATTTTTATTTCCTTTTTACCTTCTTTTGGAATGAGTATGGATAATGTGTAATGGGGAGTTTTTTTTAAGAAGCACAGTACCGGTAGTGTTTTCTTTCTTTTTTTTCTCTATGTAGCATATGGCCTTTTATTGCTCTGTATTTGTCATTGATTTGGCCAGCGTGACGTGCACACCAGATCCACCCGGCCCAAACTAACCTTTAGCCTCTGTACCCACCAAGGCTCTGGTCGATCGGAATTGGCGTCGATCTAAATAAATCCAGTCTAACATCGCCGCGTTGATGTTATGCTGCTTAAACCTTCCCATATATCTCCCTGCTCCTCATCTTCCCCTTTGGTTTTATTTTGGAATTTTAATATCTTCATAATCCAGGCCTTTTCCCCAGTCCATTTAGTCGATGAATGGGTGGCATATGTAGTAAAGCATCCACTTGGTGCCTGTACTGGCCTGTACATGCCATGGATTTAACTTTTAATAAGCATGCACAGCATTACGTATCCCTAAAATATATTATAGAGGTTATTTTTCAGTGACACAAAGCCTGATAAGTATCATTCCTGGACCTCTCCAAAACTCTTTCAAGAGCTGCAGAAGGCTCAGATGCGTTTTCTTTGGGAGCGCAGCTGTTGAGTGAACGTCTGTTACATTGCTCAATCAAACAGAACATTTTTGGTGACTATATTTTCTCCTCTACTCCATCATTTTTTCTGAGTTTTTTTGGTTTACTACCCTGGCTTTTCCCTATGATTTACCCGTTTTATGCTGTGTTTGAGTGGAGAAACCTTTCCCTTTGAGATATCTTAGTAATTTGCTTCCCATGTTTTTAGTACACCAGAAAGCCCTTTACCTTTTGACTGAAGAATGACTTGGAACATAGAGACAGATGATGAGGACGATGATGTCACTGTATCAGATCTGACCTGCAGCTTCACCTAGATAACAAATTGCTGTTACGACAAACCAACTTCCATTGATTCGGCTGTCAGCAGCTATCGGCCTCTGCACTGAGTGAGGACACGGCCTGCTTTGGTCCCTGTGCCTGTTGATCAGCGATAGCATGGCGCCTGTTGGCCACTTATCCTTTGAGTAGAACTCTAGTTAGATCCTGTGGCTTCAGCTGTCTTAATGATAAAGACAACATTTGTTCATCATAATAGTGCCCATTTTTAACTAGTGCAATTGAATCATTTAGTATGTAACACTCTGCCACTTTCACCTCCATAATAGTTTTGCATTTTTGATTTATCGTAAAAGAAACACTTCAAATTCACCATGAACAAATATATGTTCTGTACATCTCCAAAACATTTTATAATCAGGATTCATTATGCTCACAATACAGTATGTATTTTCTCACTGGCCTTGCAGAAGCATTTCAAGCCATTTTGCTTTTGAGTCAGTTGCTGTTTACTCCCTACCACCTTTTTAATGCTGTGAATATCCAATCTGGACATGTTAGCTATGTGTGTGTATATTACACTGTATGCTAATGCAGCTTTTGGCCAGTCTAATGCATTTAAGTAAATTAGCTTTGCCTTGTGCAGTAAGAATTCAGTTGCCTAAAGGATTAATTCATTATATGATTATATTTTCAAAAAGCAATGTCTGCATTTTTTTTTAATCATCTGTGTCTTATTTATATTGATTCAAAATTGTGAATGGGTTTCAATTTCACTTAATTAAATTTCTTACAATCATGACAACATACATTCAAAAAGGTACGCCTATAGTTCCCCATCTATTTAACCAATTTTGAGAATTTGGGGTTTCCAGAATTTTGTCCTCTGTTGCACACTCCATTATAAAAATCAGGAATCAAAGGCGTACATCTAGCTGTTGCTGGCTTTCGTTACTTGAGTTTCTGAGTGTCTTTATTATGATTTTTTTTTGTTGTTGTTGTTGCTCTCAGGCACATTTTAAAGCTGATTTCTCTTGCCAGTGTAGATTTTAGCCTTTTAGCTCTTTAGCCTCAAAAACCTTGTAAATTGTGTATTTCTAATATGTAACTAAGCTCTAACACAAATTCACTCACTCACCCAGGGAAACAAAAGTGTGTTTGCCTCCCATGCCTCTGTCATTGTTTGGAGTAACTTTACTCTAGTACCATCCATATAGCAGTAAAGTTCCGTTCAGTTTCATTGCACTATAGTGTGTATTGACAATGATTATATAGGAAGTGTCTTTAACTTTGTTTGCCAATGATACCAAAAGCAACATTTAAGTAATCCAGTTCCACTTGTTTTGTTGGCCGAAGGATTTACTAAAGAACGACTGACAGCCTTTATTATATGTGCCAATTGCCGAGTTAATTTCTGACATCCCATCCTTCTTCAACCTCTTTATTCTTCCGTCCGCTCTGAGAGAAATTCCTACACATAGAGAAACTTTAAACAGTTCAACAGTTTTGAATGTCCGCACTAAGTGCATTTTAATGCCTGTTTTAAAAAATACATATGTTTTATTACTCAAGCATGTATTGGTTTGTAATACTTCAGGTTCCTTATATATGTAAATGATGACCTTCTAGTGCCAACATATCTCACTGGTATCTGAGAACAACCTTATAAATGGCATGGTGAACAGCTGAATTGGCCTGGTTTGAATAAATGATAGTCATTCCTTCTCCCCTGCCTTCCTCCAAAGTGTTGATGGCGAGTCATTACCCCCAAAAACTGGGAGGATGCTCACCAGCAAAATGTAGAGAGCCTCAGTTCGTTGATGTCAACAAAGTAGTTTTGGGATAACCAATGATTCAATCCTGGGAGTCCTCCGGGTTTCTGTCAAGATGTCAGTTAAAAGATACTTTCAAGGAAGGGAGGAATGGCAAAATGCATTATTGGTATTCAAACCAGGGCCTGGGACTTTTTGATTTTGATTTTTTTCTTTTTTGTATCTGTATAGTCATGTTGTTCAACCACTGCAGTCATTGTTAATTATTGTACAAGTTGTATCACTGGTTGTTGTACCATATCTGACATTTGTAATTATGAAATAATACACTGCCATTTGTATAAAAAACGTGTCTTGACTTATTTGTGTCATATCTAAGTTTGCTGTATGCTGCATTAATGGGAACCGGTGGGAGGAATAAAAGAGACTAATATGAGTGTCGTACTGCTATGGCCTGTGTTATGTCTTAGCCACAATATGCAACTGCCCTGGTGGCAATAAAAAAATTCCTGCAGGTAGAACCTAATTGAAGCTCCAGCCACTACTGGTAACATACACTACAATCTTTACATATAAATTAATTACAGGTTAAAGCGGTAGATTATTTACATTGGACAGTTGTCTTCCACATGTATTCCCTGCCACTCCCAATGAGACCTCGCAGACTTAAAGTCACAGTAAATCCCAGCTCTGTGCTTTTTTCACAGACGTTTTTTTGCTCAACCACTTCACCTCATTCTAACATAGTTAGAGGCAATTCTCCAAGGAGCCACACCAAATGACCAACCAGTTGATTCACTCTAACAGGGACAGTTGCTACTGAAAATGTAGTTTATGCTGCTCCCTGATTACAAAAAAAATGTGTATGGGACCTGGTAAGGGAAAAAAGAAAACGGATTAATAAATGTTAACTTGCTTCTGCACAGTATGTGCTGGTTTTATTTATTTAATTCATTTGATCACACTTATTAATGGTTAAATTGAGATTTACAAGTGTTGCTGCACTTTTGTCCATACTACTTACGTACTAGAAGTGAGAAATACATTCCTTTTGAATTCATTCTTATATTTAGACATGACAATGCGTTTAATCACGATTCATCGAATAATCGCGATTACAAATTTTAATCGTTGCCCTGCACAATTTTTTTTTTTACAAATCTGGATTTCCAGCGGTCCCGTGATAGCAACAATAACAACAAGGGGGGGGGGGGAAGACACACACAATCAATGTTTTTTTCCGCAAGTCAGTCAAAATAATCCCGCAGTCTGATTGGGCAATGAAGCTAGGATCCCGCCCCTCCCCGTCAGGATTTTGCACACTCCACTTCCTGGTGTGGTGGTTAGTCGGGGGGACGTAACACTGCATCAAAGATGGCTTGTAATCGACCATCGTCTCGTTCGTTTCGGAATTATATTGTGAAAGAATAAGAGAGTTTTTTCTCCGAGAGAAAGCGGAGAGCCGGCGGTGGTTGCCGCGAGCAGTGTTAGCACTCTCGTCACTCTGCGCCCCGCGTTGCTCTCTCTGTGCGCTAACTTGCCCCCACTGTGCTAGCTACTTAGCTCACATAGTAAATATTAGCTAGCCTGCTGATTGCTAAAATGGCCACCATGGAGAAACTGATGAAAGCCTTTGAGTCTCTGAAGTCATTCCAACAACAGCAGGGGCCATCGACCGCCGAGGAGATTGTCCAGAAGCAGTAAGCTGTTTTCTCAAGTCTAACGGTTACGCAGCCACGGCTAACAGCCGCTGGGTTAGAGGGAAGCCAAGCTTGCCAGCTAACGTTAGCACCTCTCAGCTAACCGAGATTTACTCGCTTGCTGGAAGCTAGTTACGCTAAGGTTCACACTAGCAAGCGGAGTCCAAATTGTCATCTCGTTGTTTGACGTGGTTCTTGTCAGACATTACGATTAAGTGTCGTCAGTCATGTTCGCCCCCTTTTATTCAGGTTGTGTGAGTGTTAACCAGGCATGTTAGTAGGCTCAGACTAGCTTAGTGATGGACAACACAGAGGGCGTCCGACTATTTCTCCTCACGTATCTGTGAAAGTAGCAAAGCACCAACTGAACACTTACTCTTCTGCTTGTTACGTTGACCCCGTCCCGTCTGAGAAGTCACCTTTACACCACATTCCGCGTAATATTCTGCATGTAATGCCACAGATTGTCAGATATAATACCTACCTACCCACATACGTACGAGGTGCAGTCGTTTTCTCATTGATGCACCGGGACTCGCGTGATTTACCTCAGCCTGATCCATGGAGCAAGTGGTGCTGTAGCGTTGAGAGCTGCATGCCTCAGTAGCGTTGTTATTGTTGTGCTATTGTGTCTGCTCAAGAAACCCCGCCGTTTCAGTCAAGGAGCACATGCTTTACATACTTCAGTGATGACTGAACCAATGTGCCTCGTCAGTCTCGTTGAGAGGATCAGCCCTGGTTTGTGAAATGTTATGGTGCTCTAACAGTTTTGGTACTCTGTACAGACCCAGCTGCTTTACTCGGCAGGATTTGCACTTTTTCTAAGCAATACACTCTTTATAATGTCCCGTCTTATTGACTAGTATAATTCAATGTAATGCATGCAGTTGCGATAACAATGTATGACATTTACCGTGATTTTGTTGTATGATAGTGGTTTGAATCGATATTCCATGTAATAGTCAATATCGGGGCTATATTTCAATCTATTTGACTTAGTTTAGTCTTCCACACCACACGTTGAGAGTCTGCAGTCAGTGGAAAGCAGCTGTGGCAGCCAGCCTCCTTTGCCCCTTTGACAGAGCTGCAAGTTGTGATTTTGTCAGCCAAAAATACATCTTATGTCATATGAGAACAGTATAGTGGTACGCCTGGCTCATCTGTGGGAATGTAAACTCTTCCACTTGTATTGCAGTGTTTGTATAATGGCCAAGGAGTAAAGAGGTTTTATTGTCATGTTCATGTCATTTGATCAGTTGTGTAATCACTGATAATAGTTGCTTATTTTTTTCTGTTGGCACAAGATCAGCTCAATTAAATCTATTACTACTAAAGTAGCATTAATCCTCCCACTTCACATGTTTTCAGTATCATATGCCACAAAGGTTTATTATTGTGTACTATATTTTAGGTGTAAATGACTGGATGTACTGTTAGATGAGTTGATGTTGCCATACCCATAGATTATGGAGGTCTGTCTCTCTTTTTCCCCCTTTCAGTAATCTTTGAGCACTAGCTTGGCCCAATATTACATTCCACAGAATGCGACAAGGGTCACACTGCTGCTGCTGCTGCTGCTGCTGCTGCTGCTGCTGCTGCTGCAGCTGCAGCATCTCTCACTCTGAAATCTGCTTTATCATTTGATGTCAACTAAATAGGTCGGAAATTGTTGAGTTTCCACTTCAAAGCGTTTGAAGCAGACATGTCTGCCATTTTATCAAGGAACATTGTTAAATTTGTCTTGACTTTTAAGTGATTCTTTGGGATCGTTTTAGTTGATGTAAGCAGTGTTGCAGTGTATTCCATTCACTATGCTGTTTGGCTATTACTAAGAGATATGATTAAGATCCTCTTCAGAGATTGAATACTTCTTGGCTCTTGACTTGCACAAAGGCACTGCTTCTGTCTCTGAACCCAGTCATTATCTCCAAATACCTGTCTTTCACTGCCTCTTGCTTTCTTTCCCATCTACTGATTATCGCCATCTTTCCTCCTTCACAGGAAAAAGGAACAGGCTACAACAAAGAAGGACAGGGTGACCCACTGTCTGACAATATGTGAAAATATTGTGGCACAGTCTCTGAGGTAGGCCCTATTGATTGAATTGAAGTCTTTTTTGATCCAATTGTTGTTTGTTTGATTTACTTAAGTTGAAAGGGAAAAAAGAAACCCGTCACAATGTTTGCATTGTATACTCAGTCCCACTTGTATTTGTTAGATATTTGTACCTTAGTGATCCCTACACTTAAAAATTCTATCTATCATCATGTTCTATGTTCATGACCTACAATTTTAAGCCCAGTGTATTGCTTTTCGACCATACAACATTGTTATTGCATATTGACCCTCTGCTGAGCAGTATCACTGAAGAGTGGATTATTTTATACATATCATTCACATATATCACACATACAGTTTTTCTCAAATTGTACCGAACTGTCCTTTTACCAATTTAAATGTTTTCTAAAGTGTTTTAGCTGTGATAATTAGTTGCGTTGCTTTTTTCCTCATTAGAAATCATTATTGAGATTGAGGTTGGTTTCCATTAGTACCTGTGGCAGTTTATACGCTGTATCTACTTAACTAGCTACAGGGATCCTGATGTCTATGCAGTTCATGTTTAATTTAAACACACGCACGTTAATATGGGTGTCTCCTCTGTTAACATGTTTTAGTGGTTATTGGCATACTCAAACATGTGTAATGACGTTTGCCTGACTTTTGTTCTCTATGGTCCTGGGAGCAGAACATCTCCAGAGTTTCAGAAACTGCTGGGCATCGCCATGGAGATGTTCCTACTCTGCAGCGATGACAGTGAATCAGATGTCCGTATGGTAGCCGATGAGTGCCTGAACAAAATCATCAAAGTGAGCAGGAACCTTTCAGCTCCTTTCCATATTCTTCATATTTTCATAAAAACTGCTTGACAGTAAATTCAATGACATTTGTTTTGTTGGTACCACTGAGAAAATGATGACCCTTCCTTTGATTTGTGTTCACGTTATGTGATATGATAAATTACAAAAACATAAAATATGATTATTAAACATGATTATAAAGACTGCTTGTTTTTGTTTTTTTATCTTCAGGCGCTCATGGACTCCAACCTGCCTAGACTGCAGCTGGAACTGTACAAAGAAATAAAAAAGGTAATTAGATTGGGGTCTCGTGAATCCTTCCTCTGCAATAGCATTAATCTCAAACTAATGATACATGCAACTTGTAAAAATTGGTGATAAAATGCTTTTGGTGATGCTAATATGTTTTCATTTGCCTCTGCAGAATGGTGCCTCACGGAGTCTGAGGGCAGCCCTGTGGAGGTTTGCTGAGCTTGCTCACCTCATCAGACCGCAGAAATGCAGGTATTTACCCAAATAACTGAAAAAGGCTCTTCGATATTGAAATTACAACCATATATCAATTACAATATGCCCAACTCTGAGTCCTACCTGAGGGAGCACATTTATTTGGTGAGCATCTATAAATCAGCTGAACTTATTCAAATATTGGCTCTAGGATATAACCCTTTACTGTGTTTCTATTTGATATTGCATGCCTCACAATCAGCGATTACTGTCTACATTGTTACCCATACCTTCTCCCCCTTGTGTTGCAGACCCTACTTGGTCAACCTGTTGCCGTGCCTCACCAGGATCGCTAAGCGGCAGGAGGAGTCTGTGCAGGAGACTTTGGCCGCAGCGATGCCCAAGATTATGTCGGCTTTGGGACATTTTGCCAATGATGGCGAGATCAAGGTATCCCCATGGTCAAATGAAATTTGAGCTTGATCATTTTTTAATTTCACATTTTGTCCGTAGGAACAAATTATCTCCTGGTTCCTGTGTGCTTCACAGACCGTCAAACAGACGGTTCATTGTAATCCACCCACATTTGTTCCAGGTTCTGCTGAAGTCATTTGTGGCCAACCTGAAGTCCAGCTCACCGACCATCAGGCGGACAGCTGCGAGTTCCGCTGTCGGCGTGTGCCAACACTCCAGACGCACCAGCTACTTCTACACCTGGCTCCTTAATGTGCTGCTGGGTAGGACACCCTTAGGGTCCATGCTTTAACAGACTATGGACAAACAGTTTAATCCGATTTCAGCAAACTTTTTATGCACCTGTTTGGTGTTAGTAAGCTTCAAGTTACAGTGCCCAGAAAAAAAATATTTGCAGTTGACACACCCTGACATTCTGTCCTTTTTTCAGGGCTCTTGGTTCCAGTGGATGAGGAGCACCTCAGCCACCTAATCCTGGGGGTGCTGCTAACTCTTCGCTACCTGATGCCTCTGCTGCAGCAGCAAGTCAAAAGCACCAGCCTCAAAGGAAGCTTTGGGCTTATGAGGAAGGAGGCCGATGTACAGCCAACGCCAGAACAGCTGCTCCAGGTAAGGAAAGAAAATTGTTTGTGAGACAGAGAGAATCCGCATTTTGGCTAACGTTTTGTGTGTGTGTGTGTGTGTGTGTGTGTGTGTGTGTGTGTGTGTGTGTGTCTCTGCAGGTGTACGAGCTGACCCTACACTACACGCAGCACTGGGATCACAATGTGGTCACAGCCGCACTGGAGCTCCTGCAGCAGATGTTTAGGACTCCGCCGCCTGAGCTCCTACACATGCTAATCACCGCCGGCAGCATTTCACACGCCACCGTGTTTCGCCAGAGCACGGAGAGCCGCGCGCGCTCCGGCAGCATCCTCGAGTTCATTGGTAAACAGGGGAGTCATGTGGGACTCCAATTTTTAACACCTTTTATCCTTCTTCTACATGAGACTAGGGGCCCTGGAGTTGCTTATTCTCTGTTCTCTCAACTAGAAATGGGGATTTTTATTTGTTTTGCTTCAGGTATCTTGCCATTAATTCAACCCATAATGACTTTGCAGGGACATTAGTGGTTTAAACTATGCTACTTCTTTTCTCTGTCTCGCTTCTGTTTCGGTCTGTGCTGGTTGCCTATTCCTTCTCTTGAATACTGATTCTATGTCTTTTGGTACTAACTTTTTCTACTAGTTTTTTAAGCTTTTTCTGCTTTTCTCTTCCCCATTTCCTGTTTGTACTTCCTGTTTCCCTGCCATTTGCAGCGGGGGGAGGGTCTTCCTGCAGTCCACTCCTTCTCAGGAAACAGAGAGGTGAAGAGTCTATTTATCGCCTTTGCTCATGTCTTCCATCTTACTACTCCACTAAAGCCTTGGGCATATTTACCATTGACTAAGTCCCTTAATGCAGCTTATTTTCCTTTGGATTCATGGTAAATAATCAACATTATTCAATTAAATGTATATGTAATAACACGACTGAAATCATTCACTATGAGGCAGCTATTGGAATGTCCTCATTAAGTATGAAATCTCCCTTTTTTTTCAGGTAAAATGCTTTCGGGAGAGGAGGATGGGTTGGAGGATGATGCTGAGAGGACAGAGGTGACTGCTGGTGCCTTCACAGGTGAGACAGAACAACCTGACAACGGCATTGCCTCTTCCTGTGTCCTTATCAACTACTCAATTCAAAGTAGATGGCAATGTCCAAGTTTTTGGTAAAAGAAAAAACATTGTTTGGTGTTTCTTTACCCCTAGCATCAGTTGTTGGGGCAGAAAGCGCATCTGCAGCCCAGGTTGACATAATCACAGAACAGCCCCGCTCCTCCCAGCACACCCTGCAGCCTGGCGACTCTGTGGACCTCAGTGCCTCCTCAGAGCAGGGTGGAGGCGGGACATCTGCTTCGGACACTCCGGAGTCCCCCAATGACAACGAGGAGGAAATGCTGAGCCGTAGCTCCAGTGGCGGGGCCAACGTTACGCCAGAGACTGCTGACTACACCACACCAGAAAACGCCACGCCAGAGGGAGTGCCCTTAGGAGAGGGCCGGACTCTGCTCGGCACCAACGATTGCTCGCTCCCACCTAGCGAGTCGTCACAGACTACCACAGAGGGGCCGGACTCAGCCGTCACTCCTTCAGAAGTAGCAGAGCTGGTCAGTATGACTTCATGGGCATGCCATTGACATTTGATGTGGTTTACAACAAAAGCTGAAGGACACAACACTTGTTTGTGTGTTTCTGTGTCTGGGGAATACACAGGACATGGTCCCTCCCTAGATAATGAAAGACTCAAATAATTTCAAATCACTTTGGATCTAGAGTTTGCAGTGACAATTATGAATGATGTAGCTGGTTTACGAATGTTGCTCGATGACACTTGAATTGAGTTGAAACATTTATTTTTACTTTTATTTTTGTCATCAACTACAGTTCTACAAAAGCCACTGGGGTAAACACACCCTGTCACCAATTATTCATGAACTTAAATTTGGGGACATAGTTCCTGGTAAATGTAGCATTAACCAAGGTTTGGGTAGGTTTAAATCAGTACAGATGAAATGCACGTTTGAATCAGAGACTAAAGGGCTCTGGACAGACAGTCTTTTTCTCCCCCTTCTCCAAACCACTTACACTCATTCACTTCATGGGTCGCGGGGCACTGTGAATCGGGTTGCTATTGTGTGTACAGTTCTTAGATATGAAATGGTGATAAATAGGTTATGTTTTAAAATATTGATAATTCTGTTAGTGGCCTGGTCCCAGAGGACAGCTGTATCACAACATATTTAATACATTGCAAAGCCGTTGACAACTGGGTTGGAAATATAGGTCTTGGTATTTTATGGAGTAAAGTATGAAACTTGGATATCTCGAGAGTAATGTACAGAATTTTCACATTTGCTCATCATAAGACGATGGACGTAATGTGATGTCACACTCGATATTGGATCCGTTGGGTTAACCCATGACCCTCTGGAGACATTCTGTTGTCAGATTGTCCCTTCTAACAATTCCACCTCTATGATTTTGCCCCTTCTCCTTTATCCTTCTCCTCACTCCGCCGCAGTCGCACACTCCGTCGCAGCGGGTGACTGAGCCGCCCCCACCCTCACCAACTTCCACCGAGGGTCCCGACGGCACAGACAGCGACTCCTCTGTCTACACCGCTTCCTCTTCTTCGTCTTCTTTCTCTGTCTCCTCCTCTTCCTCTTTCTATGCCACCTCATCCTCTAGCACTAGTGACAAGGTCAGCCAATTGGACATTTTTCAAATGAGTGGGAGGGGCTTGCTTGTCTGAAAATGTTTGGCCTTTTTAAAAATCTTTAATCCTTTGGTTCCCTTGTTGGTGTCAACCCATGCACAGACTTTGCCCGGCTTAGTGCTACTTTTCCCCATCCTATGACCACTGACGATACATTTTGCCTCTTGTTTTCCTTGTTTCAGGTCAATTTACTCCCAAAAATAACACCTTTGAAAGTCCATCGTGAAATCAAGCAACCCCAAAATCCTATGTTACTTCTTGCTGTGAAGTTTGAAATAGAAGCATGAAGACCATCTTTTCCTTAATTGTTTTCCCCTTTCCCTTTCGAGAGGTTTTGACCGGCTTTTGTTCCAGCAGAAGCCAATCCTGGAGAGAAAAGACTGAACATATTTTTAAAAAATCCTTAAAAGCACTTAATGGATACATACGGAGGAAGGAGTCTAGCCACCAAACTAGATAGCGTAAAAATCACCTGTACTTCAAGCGGTCTTAAAATGACATAAAACAAATTAAAGTAATAAGTATACCATTAAGTAATAATCTAGGGGACATTATTAGTAATTAGTAATAATTCATTTGGATCAAAAGCTTGCTCTGCCTCTTTTGGATTGTGGCAACCACAAGTGAAATTCAAGCCTGCGCCTTTCCTCTGTGCAATTGATTTACTGTAAACTGTGTTGGACCACGCATGATTCAGGAGAGTTTTATTAGGGGAACAGTTGTATGACATGCAACTTCAGTCATATGCTGCGCCATGTGTCTTTGTCTTCCAAACAGCAAATCTAACCTGGTGACTAGATGCTCTCTGGATGTCCTGCATGTTGTTGTATTTCAAACACAGACAGAGTGTTACGTTTATTTCCATTTCGGAAACATTTGTATTTGTCTTTGCATAAGGTGCTGGATGGCAGTGAGAGTCAGTATTCTGGGATGCAGATTGGAATGCTACAGGATGAGGAGGATGAAGGAACAGCACCCTCCTCACAAGAAGAACCGCAAGAACCTTTCCTGCAGTCAGCACTGGGTATGATGATGACGCACTCACCCATATACATACACAGAAAGGTCCCGCTGATTGATATTAAGCCTTGATGATGTCTTTTGTCTCTGTGTCTGGTATCAGCACTGAGCAAGCCTCATCTCTTTGAAGGCCGCGGTCACAACAGGCAGGGTTCAGACAGCAGTGTGGACCGCTTTATAACAAAAGACGAACCTACTGAACCCGAACCCGACAACAAGGTAGAGGCACTTCTATGCAAAAACATTGAAGCCAGTATGTGACAGTGGTAGTTATTGTAATCAAAGCAAAATTGACACAATTCCTTGTGTTTGGTTTATGCATAACCTCTGCTTTCGTATTAGCAATCAAGGATCAAGGGTCCTATCGGACACTACACAGACCAGGGGAAGGAGCCACTGGTGCACTGTGTACGGCTTCTTGCAGCGTCCTTCCTGCTAACAGGACAAAAACATGGTGAGTGGTTATAATGTCAAATTCTGATTTATAAAAAAAGAAACAAAAAAAAAAAGAAACATTGAAATAAATTTGTACAATTGAAATGGGTGGGCGGCGTTATTTGTAAAAGAAAATCATCCACTGCAATAATTTCTTCAGACTTTAAGTAAAGACAACATTTGAAAATCAACTCACACACATAAATGTTCATTAGGGCAACCAATTGGGTTGTTTATTAATCTCTTTCCTCTGCATTTCTAAAGGTCTGATCCCTGACAAGGAGGTGCGAGTGAGTGTGAAGGCCCTGGCGGTCAGCTGTGTTGGTGCAGCAGCGGCACTACACCCAGAAGCCTTCTTTAATTCCCTCTACCTGGAGCCGCTGGACGGCATTCCTGCAGAAGGTAAGGATAACAAAAAATCAATCCTATTCAGATGATAATTGACACCATAATAGGTTATTATTAAGATAATAAATAAGGAGAGTTAATATTGCACTTCAATGAAGTGCTGCATTTTCGGAACAGGGCTTGGTGGGATGTTCAGGTTGACGTTCATGTAATCCATCCGCCAACACCCAGTGTAAATGTGGCCTTTTGAAAAATAATCAGCTGTTTTGCTGACGTTGCACAGGTAGTAGTTTACTGTATTTTAATCCAATTAGTTGTTAGAAATCCATATCCGTAAGTATTACCGGCAACACAAACAATAGCTCTCTGAATTTAAGTGTCCCAGGTAGCTGTGACAGTGGGCCAGGAGGCAGAAAATGCAACCCTTGAACAGCATCAGCTTAATGGCTTTTGCTCCTGTGACAAGACAGAATGTTTTCTGTGACAAGGTATGGATTTATCACCATCTTTGACATTGATTCCTTCCTCTGTCCCCTCGCAGAGCAGCAGTATATCAGCGACGTGTTGTGTCTCATTGACCACGGGGACCCCCAGATCCGAGGGGCCACAGCCATCCTCTGTGGAGCCATATTACAGGCCGCAATCATCAAAACCCGCTACAACATACACACCTGGCTGGCCAGCGTGCAGAGTTCAACAGGTTATTGTCTGATTGTGAATGGGTATTGGAACCGGAGTGTTTTTGCAGACACGCTCTGTTTAACGCCACTTCTCTCCGTGCTGTCCTTTCCAGGTAACCCATTGTCCCTGGTGGACATGGTGCCTTTGCTCCAGAGAACTCTCAAAGATGAATCCTCTGTCACGTGCAAGATGGCTTGCTCTGCCGTGAGGGTAGGAGAGATCTGGATGAGCATGTTGATATGGGTGTGTGTGTGTGTCTGACCTGTTTTTGTTTTGACGTATTTCAGCACTGCATCATGACGGTGTGCAGCAGTACCCTGAGTGAGCTTGGCTTGCAGTTGGTGATAAACCTGCTGGCTCTAAAGGACTTATCCTATTGGCTAGTTCGTACTGAGCTCTTGGAGACCCTGGCTGACATGGATTTCCGGTAGGATGCATTTAAATATATATATTTTTTTGGTTATCTTTAGCTGAAACTCACCATTGTAAGGTTTTATGTGTGACGTATGGCATTAACCCATTCCTGTGTTGTAGATTAATTAGTTTTCTGGAGAGGAAAACTGAGGCTTTGCACAAAGGAGACCATCACTACACAGGGGTAAGTGCTGCATTATTACGCCATGTCTTAACTGTGCCAACTGCAAGTCTGAATGTTTTAGATACACAAGCTCCAAGCTTCCAAGGTCAAGTTGCCTGGACTGTCATCACTAATTTGTCCTTATTCTTTTCTCATCTAGCGGCTGCGGCTGCAGGAGAGAGTCTTGAATGATGTCGTCATCCGGCTGTTGGGAGACGAAGATCCAAGAGTGCGCCACGTGGCCGCCTCTGCTATCAGCAGGTATGCATATTTTCCTCCCATTGTCTTTTGCCATTTCCACACAACATGTGTACGATACATTGTTATTTTTTTAATTAAAACAATTGTTCCCATCTTTTTACCAGACTGGTTCCCAGGCTGTTTTATGACTGTGACCAGGGCCAGGTGGATCCAGTGGTGGCTATAGCCAGGGATCAGAGTTCAGTCTACCTGCAGCTGCTCATGCACGAAACACAACCACCCTCGCAGTTTACTGTCAGCACCATCACAAGGTACACACACCAAAAAAAACCCACACTCATTTGCCTTGATATACCACCAATCTTTTCCTTAACTTCCAATTCGTTTAGTTTACCAGGTCATGACAAAATCACAGAGTAGTCTTTGAGGAACTGGTCTCTTTTCTCTATCAGGACGTACAGAGGGTACAACTTGTCCAACGCTGTGTCCGATGTCACACTGGAGAACAATCTCTCCAGAGTTGTTACCGCCGTCTCCCACGCTTTCACCTCCTCTACCTCCAGGGCGCTAACCGTAAGCCTCCTCACTTACTTAAGAAAAAAACTTAAAAGGTTTTTTAGGCCTGCTCTGTAACATGTTTCAGCTGTTGTGTGTCTAAAGTGAGTAAATACCATTGTTTTTGTTTTTCTGCAGTTTGGCTGCTGTGAGGCTTTGTGTCTCCTGGCTACACATTTCCCAGTATGCACTTGGAGCACGGGTTGGCTCTGTGGTTATGTTAGCTCCAGCAGCAGCTTTTCTTCGCGCTCCAGTCTGAACCGCAGCAGGGGTAGAGCTCTCAGGTTTGTGTAGTCTCTCTCCACCAGGAATTCGTTTTTTTCTTGTCATTTTCCACCCAACACTTAAATGTCAGTCCCTCTACTCCATACTACACCTGATTATCCTCTTACTGTCCTTTCTTTATCCAGTGTGTCCCAGCCCAGCGCTGCTCCAGGCTCTTCAACCACCTCCTCATCAGCACCAGACACTGAACGGAGGACTCTCACAGTGGGAATGGCCAACATGGTCCTCTCCTTACTTTCCTCTGCCTGGTTTCCACTTGATCTTTCTGCACACCAGGATGCACTTTTGCTTTCTGGCAATCTACTTGCAGGTTGGTATTACGCATGCAGAAATTCACTGGGTTCTTCATGTAGCTTGCCACTACAGTGCATTTCCAAATATACCATCCCTCTCCCAACTATCAGGGAAAACTAACAACCTGTTTTTGATTAACCCGTCTTTTGCAGCTGTGGCTCCAAAATGCATGCGCAACCCCTGGACTGGAGAGGAAGAAGGCAGCAGTGGGAGCACAAACACTAGTGGAGGACCAAATAAAATGGAGGAACCTTGGGCAGCACTCTCAGAGCGATGCCTGGTGGCCATGGTGGAGCAGCTCTTTTCCCACTTGCTCAAGCTCCTCAACATCTGTGCCCATGTTCTGGATGACACACCGCCTGGACCCGCAGTTAAGGTAATTCTGATTACAGATATTGTGGCGTTAAGTTTGTCCGGCTCATAGTCAAATTAGAGTTTTTATGCCCCATTTGCATTGTCTACAAGCTGCGTCTTCCGGGAGGTCATTGCATTGATTTTGGTTTGCGTACCCTTTTCCAAACCTTTTAGGCAACCCTCCCCTCCCTGAGCAACACCCCTTCCCTCAGCCCCATCCGCAGGAAAGGTAAAGAAAAGGAGGCTGCCGAGCCCAGTGCTGCCCCTATGAGCCCAAAGAAAAGCAACGAGGTCAACACAGGTACATTTACACCTCTCTGCGCTAACCCAGGAACAGATCCCGTGAGTGTATGCATATTTACAAAGTGTTGCTGTATGTGCTTTTTGTAAACAGGCAGGCCCGCTGACAGCACAGGGTCATCAGCCATAAACAAATCTACTACCATTGGCAGCTTCTACCACCTGCCACCCTACCTCAAGCTCTATGACGTCCTCAAAGCTACACATGCCAACTACAAGGTTGGAACGGATTCCTGTTTTTAAAAGACTCCCTGTCATAAAAAAGTGTTTTTCTTGAGCCTATTGAGTGGTGCTGTAAATACATTTGTTTCCTAGGTGACACTGGACCTCCACAATAGCCAGGAGAAGTTTGGGGGTTTCCTGCGATCCACTTTAGATGTTCTGTCTCAGCTGCTGGAGCTTGCCACGCTGCATGACATCGGCAAGGTAAGTTGATCATCAGCTATAATGAACATTTTCAGTGTTAATCATACTGGGAACAGGAAGTAGGTTTTTTGACTGGTTGATGGATGGAAGCAAGTGGGGGGGGTCTGTTTTCATTTGAGACGAGCCATTGTGCAAGCACTCGTGTTCAGTAAAATTGATAGAATATAATGAGGTATTGTCTTTTAGTGTGTGGAGGAAATTTTGGGCTACCTCAAGTCCTGCTTCTCCCGAGAACCAACCATGGCTACAGTTTGCGTTCAGCAGGTCAGTAATTGTGTTTAATGTGCCTACTTGAGGTTTTTTGTCTTGTCAACTGTGTGTGGCAGTCTTAAATGGTGACAGCACTGAGCAGTGTGCTGCGACCGATGTGACTCCACACAGAATGAGGCTGGTTCCTGCCGACAGGGGCTGAAAGACATTGGTTTCCCTGTGCGATGGTTCCATACATTTGTAATTGTGCCATGAGAGACACACGAGACAATAGGCAGAGGGTTTCTTTAAAGAGCTAATCAGATTACTAATTAGATGTTGTCCATTTCCTCTGCTAACTGAAGATTTCACCTTCCTTAGCTGTTGAAGACCCTGTTTGGCACCAACCTGGCCTCCCAGTATGAGGGCGTCCTGTGTGGACCCAGCCGTTCCCAGGGCAAGGCTCTGCGTCTCGGCTCGTCCAGCCTGCGACCCGGCCTCTACCATTACTGCTTCATGGCACCGTACACACATTTCACCCAGGCTCTCGCTGATGCTAGTCTCCGCAACATGGTGCAGGCCGAACAGGAGCAGGACGCGTCTGGGTGAGATGTACCGACACACGGATTAGATGCAAAACCAGGTACTAAGCTATGTTTGCATAGAATATTTAAACCTTTGCGGTACTCTCCTCCTTACCCCCTTTTCAGATGGTTTGATGTCATGCAAAAGGCATCCAACCAGCTGAGGGCCAACATTGCAAATGCAACGCGGAACAGAGGAGACAAGGTACACTTTTATCGTCCCGCTACTAAGGGGTGCCTGCAAACAGCTGAAAGACAACACATTTTATAACGACAAAAGGTACTGCTGCTCTGAAAGCTGCTTTACTTTTTCCCCTCCAGAATGTCATACACAACCACATTCGACTGTTTGAGCCGCTGGTGATCAAAGCGTTAAAGCAGTACACAACCAGCACCTCTGTGGCCCTGCAAAGACAAGTGTTGGACCTGCTTGCCCAGCTCGTGCAGCTTAGAGTTAACTATTGCCTGTTGGACTCGGATCAGGTGAAATGAAACACAACACTGTGCTTATGCATGATTTGATTTACATTTTGTGAACATTTTATTGATCCAAGGAAACCTTCTGTTTCAGGTCTTTATTGGCTTCGTCCTGAAGCAGTTTGAATACATTGAAGTGGGTCAGTTCAGGTAAGTCGTCTCCATCACCAAATTTTGAAAAACGTCAATGTATAGGCAATTTCAGAAACCTATAAACCTAGGTGTGGGTTCAATTTTACAAAGTCACCCTGTGAACTGAATTGAACTTCTTCTTCCGACAGAGATTCAGAGGCCATCATTCCAAACATCTTTTTCTTCCTGGTGCTACTCTCTTACGAGCGCTACCACTCCAAGCAGATAATCAGCATTCCAAAGATCATACAGCTGTGTGATGGCATCATGGCAAGTGGCAGGAAAGCTGTCACCCATGGTGAGACGGCCCTTAACAATACACAACACCCACAATTATTTGCGCTTTAAATTTGGATTTTGTAAGTTAATTGAGAAAAATTGCTGATGGATGTACGTTTCCTCGACAGCCATCCCAGCGTTGCAGCCAATAGTACACGACCTGTTTGTCTTGAGGGGCTCAAACAAAGCCGATGCAGGCAAAGAGCTGGATACGCAGAAAGAGGTGGTGGTCTCCATGTTGCTCAGACTTGTACAGCACCATCAGGTATGGTTAGAAGCAGATGGAAAGAGACGCAGCAGGCTACTGCCATCAAGTATTCCAGCCATTCTTTTCCCTGCCTCACATGCATTTGTCCCGTTTGTGTTGAAAGGTGTTGGAGATGTTCATCCTTGTACTGCAGCAATGTCACAAAGAGAACGAGGACAAGTGGAAGAGATTGTCCAGACAGATCGCTGATATTATACTTCCCATGATTGGCAAGCAGCAGGTGAGAGAATGCATGCATCGTGTTCATCCTTATGCTTAGAACTGCAAAAGTCGGCCTATACAGTAAGATTACTATCTTTGCACAATAACAGGATCTGAAAATGTGTACATTGAATGGTGTGTCCTTCCAGATGCATCTGGACTCTCCGGAGGCATTGGGAGTGTTGAACACTCTTTTTGAGACGGTAGCGCCCTCTTCTCTTAGGCCCGTCGACATGCTGCTCAAGAGTATGTTTACCATCCCAGTCACCATGGTGAGATTTTCCCGATTGGCTGAACATGCACAAAGACCTTACCTGACTACCTGATGTACCTTAGCAGCTACGTTCTGTGAACTGCAAAATGTATAATCAGACCTCTGTTTCTCCAGGCATCAGTAGCTACCGTGCAGCTGTGGGTCTCCGGTATACTCGCAGTGCTCAGGGTACTGGTCTCCCAGTCCACTGAGGACATTGTCCTGTCCCGGGTCCACGAACTCTCACTCTCCCCGCATCTGCTGTCTTGCCACACAATCCGCCGCCTGCATCAGCAGAGCCCCTCGCCGATGGAGCCACCCTCGGCCGACGCTCTCGATAACCAGGATACCAATGGGGAAGCCCAAAAAGTCCCACCAGAGGAAACCTTTGCCAGGTTAGTGAGTGATGTTTAAAACTCTTTGCTCCTTAGATTTCTGGATTTTTCACCTAAACTTGAAATGTATCATTCGCCCACCCTCTCGTCCCCCTCCAGGTTCCTCCTCCAGTTGGCAGGAGTGTTGCTGGATGATATTTCCTCCAGAGAGGTAAAGGTGGACCTGACAGAGCAACAACACACCTTCTACTGCCAGCAGCTGGGTACACTGCTCATGTGTCTCATACATGTCTTCAAAAGTGGTGAGCATATTTAATTAGTGTCAAAACAAGTTTGGGAAAAAAAAGGACTGAGAATGTTTTACAATAAAATGTTTAACAAAGAGTAATATTCCTTTAGGAATGTTTCGAAGGATCACGGCTGCCGCCAGCCGTCTTCTGAAGGCTGAGAATGGCAGCGGTCAGAATGGCGCGGAGGCCAGCCTCTTCTACCCCTTAGAGGGTCTGAACAGCATGGTGCAGTGCCTCATCACCACCCACCCTTCCTTGGTTCTCCTCTGGTGCCAGGTCCTCCTCATCATCGACTACACCAACTACTCGTGGTGGGCCGAGGTTCACCAGACACCCAAGTGAGCACAGTGTCTCAATGTCGGGTCTATGTAGACCCAATTAATTAAGGCGTTCCTTAGCGTGAAGGAAGACATTTTCCTGGTGCAGAATGTTCCTATGGTTAGGGATCGCAAGCGCTTGTATTTCTTTTGAATGAATTGTTACACTATAAATTGTGCAAATTAATTGAGTAATTTATCCCCCGTCCATTAATCCTGGCTTTCGTTTTTTTCAGGAGACAGAGTCTCTCATGCACAAAGCTGCTGAGTCCCCACTCCTCAGGGGAAGGTGAAGAGGACAAGCCTGAATCCCAATTAGCGATGGTCAACAGAGAGATCGTACGCAGGGGAGCACTTATACTCTTCTGTGACTATGTGGTGAGACTCTTGGGAATGGGAACTACACCCACAATGTTCATTTAGCCTTTTGTCAATATGTCCAGATATATTATTCCAAGCTAGAAAGTTGCTGAAATATGTTCAGACTGACATAAAAAGTTGATTAGTTGTAACGTCATTTTACTGGTGGTGAAAGGCGGTGACTAGATCAAAATACTAGGACATTAGACATCCAACATACTGTAGTGCTGTTGTGCAAAAGACTAAATTCTCTCTGTACCCAAACATTTTTTTCCAAATAGAACACGTTTCTTAGTTTACGCTGGTTACGGTGTGTTTTGCTTACTTTTTTAGTGTCAGAACCTCCACGACTCGGAGCATCTGACCTGGCTGATTGTCAACCATGTACGTGACCTCATCAATCTTTCCCATGAGCCTCCGGTGCAGGACTTCATCAGTGCAGTGCACCGCAATTCAGCCGCCAGTGGCCTCTTCATCCAGGCCATCCAGTCGCGCTGTGACAACCTCACTACCGTAAGATGGCACCCTTTAATCTCCTCTCTGCCTTATTAGTATTTCTTTTTTGTTTTTACTTTATTTCACTCCTCTGCTTTGCATCCTTGACGTCTTTCTCCATGTCTCTCCCATATAGCCTACCATGCTGAAGAAGACTCTGCAGTGTTTAGAGGGCATCCACCTGAGTCAGTCTGGCTCGCTGCTGATGCTGTACGTGGACAAGCTGCTCAGTACGCCTTTCAGAGTTCTCGCTCGCATGGTGGACACACTGGCGTGTCGCAGGGTGGAGATGCTGCTCGCCGAGACACTACAGGTACAGTTTATTGTAGGTTTTTTTCATGTTAAGTTAAACAAGTGGGAAATTCAAATTGTGTGTAGCAGGTAGGGTTTTTTTTAAGACTTGGGATTACATCTACCCAGTACATACTGGGATGCAAACTTTTATCTTTTGTTGTATCTTGGAGAAACATTTGTAATTTCTCATTTGAAAAAAGTGACGATAATTATAACTTTTTATATACTTCATATATTCAATTGCATCAATCCTTACACCTTCCAGAACAGCATAGCCCAGCTGCCTGTGGAGGAATTGGACAGGATCCAGGAATACCTCCAGAACAGTGGCCTGGCGCAGAGGTATTGAAACACCTGTGTACCACAGCTATTTTCAGCAATACGCTGTTAATTTGAAAAAATAGATATACTGTTCTCACCTGTGACTAGTGTGAGTATATGCTTAATTGTCTACATGCTCAGACCAGATCAAGTATACACATCCAAACCTCACCCATAAACCAGCTGTAAAGGAGCCCTTTCATCTCTGTCTACGGAAGAAAACGATGTATCTCACATCCTCTTTTACAGGCATCAGAGGTTCTACTCCCTGCTGGACAGGTTCCGAGCCACTGTCGCTGACACGAACAGTCCCACCCCTCCTGTGACATCTCACCCCTTGGATGGAGATCCACCTCCTGCCCCTGAACTGGTCATGGCACATAAGGTGAGGGATTGGAATAGTAAAAACTCACCATACATCTTTTAGGAAAAGCTTGTCCAGCTTCTTTTTTTTTTTTTTAAATGAAAAGCATTTCAATGTTATTTTGACAATTATAATGTCTCTAGGAATGGTACGTGGCTCTGGTGAAGTCTCAGTGCTGTCTCCGTGGAGATGTTTCTCTATTGGAGACGACAGAACTGCTTACCAAACTACCTCCCGCAGATCTCCTCAACATCATGAGCTGCAAGGTGATGAAGGATTCAAATGCAGCATTACACGGGCTCGCGCGCACACACACTCTCTTTGTGATATATTGATGGATTCAAACTGGCACACTACAGTATATAAATGTATCATAAAATTACCAAAATCCAAATTTGTCTGTTGTCTTTTCACAAGGATTTCAACCTAAGCTTGCTCTGTCCATGCCTGAGTATGGGCATGCAGCGGTTAGCACGAGGTCAGGGCTCACTCTTGTTGGAGACTGCCTTGCAGGTGACCCTAGAGCAACTAGCAGAGGTCACAGGGTCACTTCCTGCCCCACATCAGTCCTTCCTTCCTCCCTCCCAACCCCAGCCTTATTGGAACCAACTGGCTGATGTGTATGGTATGTCTATGTTGAGAGTGGCAGAGAGGGGAATCATGAAAAATGTGAAAAACAGAGTTTGTGTTTTTTCTGTCATTTCAGCCTCTTCTAAGACATGCCGCTTTCTGTTTCAGATGTGCCAGGTTTCTATCCCCGGGTATTGTCGCTCTGCAGAGCTCTGTCGCAGTACCTGCTGAGTGTGAGCCAGCTGCCCTCCTCACTACATATTCCCTCTGACAAGGAGCACCTCATCACATCTTTCACCTGCACTGCTGCTGAGGTAAAACACTACATTTGAAATATTACATTTCACATCAGCCCGTTGAGTGCTCTGAAATGGAGAGGCATTAAATCAACGAACACTCAATTATATAAAAATAGGAAACAACTATAACTACAAGTTGTGTGATTACTTTATACCCACTATCAGTCTTACATTCTTTACAATGGTTGACTTCTACTTCCATGTGTCACAGGTGGTGGTGTGGCGTCTCCTCCAGGATCAGTTGCCCCTGAGTGTGGACCTGCAGTGGGCTCTGTCCTGCCTGTGTCTGGCTCTGCAGCAGGCCAGTGTGTGGAACAAACTCTCGACTACAGAGTACACCACACACACCTGCTCCCTCATTTACTGCCTACGCCTGATCATTGCTGCAGGTAACCAGGACAGCCGGATGTGCCTGTACATTCCCTCATTGTCATTTGTTACTGACACATGACACGGCATATCATGCTGCGATTGGAATTGTTGTCATTTTATCGTGGATCCAACTTTGTCCTGACTTCCTAGTGGCTGTGAGTCCTGGCGACCAGCTCCTGCATCCGGAGAAGAAAAAAACAAGGGCAGAAAGAGATGCAGAAGAAGACCAAGTGGACTCGGCACATGCAGGCCGTGAGCATTCATTTAGAAATTTAATAAAACTTTTATTGCAATTTTTTGAATTCTGTACTTTGTTGCACCTTTTTTTTGGTGATATGATGAGTCCTGGTGAAAACTTTAAGGGATAAATGACATCTCTGTGTTTCAGACATGTGTGAGTGGCAGGCATGTGAGATCATGGCAGAGCTGGTGGAAGGACTGCAGAGCGTTCTTGCTCTGGGTCACCATAGAAACGGTGTATTTCCAGCTTTTCTCACACCAACGTTGCGTAACATTATTATCAGTCTGTCCCGACTGCCTCTGGTCAACAGCTACACCAGAGTACCTCCCCTGGTCAGTCTGCACAATTAAAATATGGTTGCTATTCAGTTGCAAGGATGCATTAATGTTTTGATATAAATACTGTGTGTGTTTCTGTGTAGGTATGGAAACTGGGCTGGTCCCCTCAGCCAGGAGGAGAGTTCAGCACCACGCTACCTGAGATCCCTGTGGACTTCCTGCAGGAAAAGGATGTCTTCAGAGAGTTTCTCTATCGCATTAACACACTAGGTACAGAGACAACTCATTACACTATTTCCATCTTCTACGTTATGAATGTCATTTTGTTCTTAATATGATATCCTCACATTTTCACATCTGCATGTACCATACTTTAGGCTGGAGTAGCAGGACTCAGTTTGAGGAGACCTGGGCAACTCTGTTGGGGGTGCTGGTCACCCAACCCATTACTATAGAGCAGGAAGAGGAGACACAGCAGGAGGTACACCGAAAAAACGAAATAATTTTCATTCTAAAACCAGCTCCTGGTTAGTGAGATTTACTGGGACAAACAAATTGTCTCATATCTCCTGTCCATCTTTCCTGAAAAAAAAACACAACCTTTGTCTAGGAGGACTTGGAGCGTACCCAGTTGAATGTGTTAGCAGTGCAGGCCATCACCAGCCTGGTGCTGAGTGCCATGACCCTGCCTGCTGCTGGCAACCCTGCAGTCAGCTGTCTGGAACAGCAGCCCCGCAACAAGAGCCTTAAGGCCCTGGAAACACGGTAGCTATGCAGCTATTACCTGTTGACTGGGCAGCAGCCTAACATGAGCATAGGATGGAAAACCTACTTTCATCTTGTTCAGGTTTGGAAGGAAACTGGCGGTGATCAGGGGAGAGG
The DNA here is from genome assembly GCA_016785305.1 of Colistium nudipinnis. Taxonomy (NCBI): domain Eukaryota; kingdom Metazoa; phylum Chordata; class Actinopteri; order Pleuronectiformes; family Rhombosoleidae; genus Colistium; species Colistium nudipinnis. The sequence goes on from JAFBJU010000451.1 coordinate 242,737, forward strand.
TGGAGCGGGAGATTCAGTCGCTTGTGTCAAAGAGAGACAATGTCCACACACACCACCCTTATCACGCATGGGACCCCGTGCCCTCACTATCGGCAGCCTCAGCAGGTAACAAACAACCGGCGCTCACAAACTCTGGGTTATCGTGTGTCCAGCATTGCTCCCTACAACCTGTTCGATTTGTGTAACATTGCTTCAGCAGGTACACTCATCAGCCACGAGAAGCTGCTGCTTCAGATCAACACCGAGAGGGAGATGGGTAACATGGACTACAAACTAGGACAAGTAAGAAACATGAGGAAATAAGTGATGGGCAATGGGAAGCTAGAAACATTAATAGGATGTAGTTGTTGACGTTAAAGGCTCACATTCACACAAGTACGTTTGCCTTCATCGCTCTCTCCAGGTCTCCATCCACTCAGTGTGGTTGGGTAACAACATCACTCCTCTGAGGGAGGAGGAATGGGGTGACGATGAAGAAGATGAAATGGACACCCCTGCACCCACCACCCCACCAACATCTCCTATCAACTCGAGGTAAACCAAATGACACCAGACATACACACACAGTGTTTAAGTTTTGTTTGCGGCCGATGACTTTACACATCAATGTCTGTCTGCGCTTTCAGGAAACACCGTGCGGGCGTGGACATCCATTCATGTTCTCAGTTTCTTCTGGAGCTCTACAGCCAGTGGCTGATCCCTGGCTCCCCGAGTAACAGGAGGACTCCAACCATCCTTATTAGTGAAGTGGTCCGATCAGTGAGTTACTGCTAAACTGGAGTATACTGCGCAATTCCATTGACCCAAACATCTTAACCATTGCCATGGTGGTAATAAAAGTGCAATTCAATACACAGTAAGACCCAGTGGGATTGTTATGTGGTGTATATAAGGCACCTTAAGAAGACGTTAAGTGATCCAAAGACTTCTCACCTTGTACTCCAAACTGTCATTGTCTCTAGCTGCTGGCGGTGTCTGACCTGTTCACAGAGAGGAACCAGTTTGACATGATGTACGCCACCCTGATGGAATTGCAGAAGCTCCATCCGCCAGAGGATGAGATCCTCAATCAATACCTGGTGCCTGCCATCTGCAAGGCTGCTGCCGTGTTGGGCATGGTGAGGTTTTAATGGTATCTTTTGTTGTTGTTTTTCTGTAACCGTACCGTCGATTTTCTACTGGTAAAACATGAAGCGCCGGAATCTGTATGTCTAGGACAAAGCAGTGGCCGAGCCCGTGTGTCGCCTGTTGGAGACGACCCTGCGCAGCACCCACTTGCCGAGCCGCATGGGGGCCCTACACGGAGTGCTGTACGTTTTGGAGTGTGATCTGCTGGACGACACAGCCAAACAGCTCATCCCCACCGTCTCCGAGTACCTGCTGTCCAACCTCAGGGCTATTGCTCAGTGAGTCTCATTTCGCAAACACATAGGTCATAGGAAAAACAAGAGTGCAGTGCATCTCTTGGCCACAAGGTGTTGCTCCTTACTCATCACTCTTGTTTGTGGCCCCATCTCTGCTCTGCAGCTGTGTGAACCTGCACAACCAGCAGCATGTGTTGGTGATGTGTGCAGTGGCCTTCTACATGATGGAGAACTACCCGCTGGATGTAGGAACCGAGTTTATGGCTGGAGTAATACAGGTAATAATCTAATCTATAGTGGGGGGGACCCTGGACATTCATTACCCAATAGAATTAATGAAGTAATGCAATTAAATGAATATTTCTCCATCTCACTTTCACTTCCCTCTTCTTCTGTCCCCGTCCCAAAGCTGTGCGGTGTCATGGTGTCTGCCAGTGAGGATGCCACTCCCTCAGTCATCTATCACTGCGTGCTGCGTGGCCTGGAGCGCCTCCTGTTGTCGGAGCAGCTGTCCCGCGTGGACGGAGAGGCGCTGGTCAAGCTTAGTGTGGACAGGGTCAACATGCCCTCGCCACACAGAGCCATGGCCGCCCTAGGCCTCATGCTCACCTGCATGTACACTGGTAAGCAACCCTGCATGCTGGCCAAACTGCCACCGAGTTCTCTTAATAGCACTGGGGCTTTCGTTACTGCTGCTGAGACTTCCTCAGTCTGCTGCAAACTTTCCTGCATGGATTTTCTCGTGGGCTGTAGAAAACAAATGTATCATGCGTGCTCCTTACTAATGCAGCGTTGCCTTTGGTTAAGCTTGCAGCTCTGTCACTCTAAGGATGTCTCATTTCATCCCAATCCTCTCATTCTTGACCCCTTTGTTCCTCAAGTTAGAAGTAGCAGTGTAGTGTAAACAGGATATGTTGTGCTGTTTAACACACAAGGAAAATGTTCCTCCCCTCTAATTCTCATGGCTTGGAGTTTTTATTTATGAAAAAAAAAGGAATTCCATCTTAGTTTATCATTGCTATGTATAAATATTAAGTTTAATTTCCTTAAGTAGCGTGGGCCTTAATGAGGCTTCATTTCAGTAGAACGGTGGAGGGAGGTGTGCAGAAGTAAAAATACATCTTGTACATTTTTTTTTTGAAATTTACATTTACATCTGCTCTCTTTACATCCACTGACAGAATTGTGATGCCACCTACATATTATAAGTGTAAATCCTTTCATAGCTTATACATAATCCGGACATTTAAAAAAAATGTGCTTGCTTTTTTGCATCTAATATATGTATTACAGTGTTTCCCACAGAGCTAGATTGTGTTTTGTGCAGTTGCTCTGCAGGGGGAGGGGTGTGGGATTGAGTTGACCTATTACATATTCACATACAGTTCTTGCACTAGCATGAGCACGAGCACGCTCTCATGCACACCCAACAAGCATTGGTCCACTAATACAATTGGATTCCTCCCTGCTGCTCCTGATGGACAGTCTTGCTAACATAGGGATCAGTATGCTGCAGTCAATGGAAGATATGATTGGCCGCCACAAATAAATCCGTGTATAGAATTCTCTGAAGTGTAAAAATCCATTCGGTTCAATACGATCCTTCTGGGCTGCCGCAGTCTAGGTAATTACTGGGAAACACTGTATTATGTAGAAATTGTACCTCTGATATACCCTCACCTCTAACCCCTACGTTAGTCCCTACTAACTCAAGCAACGCCGGCATGTTGTCCGTATGCTGATGGGCCGATTAACACTTTTTTTTGTTGTTGCTGAGCAAGCTGGCAAATTAATTTTTGGTTCAATTTTGGCTCGCTCAAATACACACCCCTCTTTACGTGCGGACTGCGTGTTGAAGCACATCCAGGAAAGGCTAATCTAGTGTGTACTGTTCCCAGGAAACGTGGCATTGAAAATCTCTTTAATACTTTAAGTACCAGTCATTTATAGAAAACCTGAGAATTTGAAGAATTTGACATGATTAACTCCCTGAAATTCACCTATTTTCACTTTAAGGTAGACTAAACCCTGGTCTTAATTTTGTGACATCAGTGTCCCTACCCCACCTCTAACCTGTCCCCCACTGGTTCAACCGGTTACACCTCCCTCTCTCGTCCCCTCAGCGGTGCTTGCGTCGGGTTCAGACGTGACAGGGGTTAGAGGTCAGGTTGACTCTGCCGTAGTGGAGGCGGTGGGCGTCACGGCAGGTCATGTTGGTTTCTCCTCAGGCAAGGAGAAAGCCAGCCCTGCCGTTCGCCCGGCCCACTCTGACCCTCAAGCCCCAGACAGCGAGTCCATCATTGTTGCCATGGAGAGGGTCTCGGTGCTCTTCGACAGGTACACACAAACACACCCATCATCCTTCCTCTATCATTTGCAAAAGAAAAAAAAACAAACCACAGATGGTTGGACACCCATTTTGCAGCCTACACTTTGGCAGTTGTAAAATGAGCTACTATCTTTGATGACAAAATGCATTTATCTGCAGTTTTGTTCCCCGTCATCATTTGTTTTTCTGTTTGCAGAATCAGGAAAGGTTTACCCAGCGAGGCGCGGGTGGTGTCCAGGATTCTGCCCCAGTTTCTGGACGACTTCTTCCCACCACAGGACGTCATGAACAAGGTCATCGGAGAGTTCCTGTCCAATCAGCAACCCTACCCACAATTCATGGCCACGGTCGTGTACAAGGTCAGCTGCAAGACAGGACTCCATGTTAATTTTAATCATTTTAGTGTTTTTTCTTACGCAATATGTAACAATGACAAGACTCGCAAGACAAAAATAAATCTTATTGATTATATATGATCAAATACTTTGAACATAGAATGGCTGCATTGCTCAAGATTATTTTCCCTTACTGGTAGTCTGCTTCTTGCATTGTGAGAATGACATGCTTGTCAAGTCTCTGTAAAGTTACCACTTTAGTTTTTACAATGCAAGTCAGCTCTTGAGCTTGTGTTGTCTTGACAACCTATTGTGTGACCTAGACAGCCTAAGCGACGACACAGGGCTTTATTTTTTGCCCAGGAATGTAACCTAACAAATGCTCGCTTATACTCAAATGGAGATAAACCTGAAACATAAATGTTTTTTTGTTTTTTTTTACTTGGACAAATGCAAGCTTGCAAGCTGTGTTATTGTTCTGTGATCCAATTTACAAAAAAACATTATTGATATTATATTGCTGCATGGTTCATTGCTGACCTCAAACTGATTAAGAAATGGATGGTTATTAACTCAAAATGTGACATTTTTCAAAACATTGAAATCAAGGACCCACTGCCAATCCAGTGAGTGTCTCGCGGAAGATCAGTCGCGGCATGCACTGAACCTTGAGTGATTTCAGACGCAGCATGGATATTGGAAGGCAGTATTTTCTGTCCTTTTGTTTTGGTCTAATTAATCTGCTTTTCCCCAACGGTCCTTTTGCTTTGGGCTTATTCTCAGGTTTTCCAGACTCTCCACGCCACAGGCCAGTCGTCTATGGTGAGAGATTGGGTGCTGCTGTCCTTGTCCAACTTCACTCAGAGGACACCAGTGGCCATGGCCATGTGGAGCCTCTCCTGCTTCTTTGTCTCTGCTTCCACCTCTCAGTGGATCTCCGCCTTGTATCCTTCCACAATATACAGCAGATCTCATGAACAAGACACTGATTGAGTTTATTAACATAGTGGTGTACAAATGAGCAAGATCACGTATTTGCCACTGCTCCCCGACTCTGTGGTGTGTTGTCTTTAACCCCCCCTGCTCTTAAACAGACTGCCCCATGTGATTAGCCGAATGGGCTCCAGTGAAGTGGTGGACATTAACCTGTTCTGCCTGGTGGCCATGGATTTTTACCGGCACCAGATTGACGAGGAGCTGGACCGCCGGGCGTTCCAGTCGGTCTTCGAGACTGTGGCCTCGCCAGGCAGCCCCTACTACCAGCTGCTGGGCTGTCTGCAGTCCATCCACCAGGACACATCTATCTGAGAGCAGCTGACCGAGGCTGACATGGAGGCACAGGGAGAGAGGCCAGGGGGGGAGTGAAGCGTGGGTAGAAAAGTGGATTATGGTAAGAGATGTGGGAGAGCGTGTAATTAGATCCCCAATGTATACCGTAGTAAAACAGAATGTTTTATTAAAAAGACAGAACTACTGAAGTGACCACGTTGGATTCAAATGAATTGGCATATAAACGTAAATAAAATAAATAACTGTGGGAGCTCTGAATCTATGTCACTTTAAGGTGCATCATTTACAAGGGTGGTCTCTGAATGGGAAGAGTAAGCTGCTGCACCTATATGAGCTGACACTGGCTGCAATCAGCAGAATTGTCCACTGACCATTCCTCAAGATGAATGACAGCACCATGAACACTTCCTTCCACCCAGCACCTTTATTTAAGAGAAACAATATAAAGATAAGATAAATTAAAGACAAAATTGGATTTTTTTATTTTCCTGTGAAGACTTGCTTGAGTATTTTGATGTCCGATAAAGTAGGCATAACAAATAATGAATATTTACGATATTTAAAGTTTCGTGCATTTTCCAGTGCGTTAATGTAAGTGTTAAAGAGGGGTCTGACTAGGACACTGACACAGGGGTCATATTGTCTGCATATAGTTGTTAATAATTGGAATCTCAGAAAGCCTTTTTATATTTGCTAAGGTCATTCTGACACATGACCTAAACAGAAACCTTTTGTGTAAGAATGATTGCTAATAACATGGTCAGTTTTTCCCGTGATTATATACCACATTGCTATTGTATTTGTCACCGCAGTTATGGCAGCCTGTTTAAACCCTTTCAGAAAGTTACTATAGAAGCTGGATATGTTTTGTGGCTTAGTAGTATTATGAGAGGACAAAGAACCAGACAGGTACATACTGAGCAGTATAAACAAATACCATTCTGCTTTGCTTCCAAAAGAGATATCATTTTAACTGTACTTTAAGAACTCACAAATCTACACCTAAAGTCTAAAATACCAAATTTCTTGTGAAGTAATTATTTTTAACCATTAGAGGAGGGAGAAGCATTTCCTCCAATGATTTTATGACGTTGATTATACCTGCCTAGTTCTTTGTTTTTATTTCATTCAAGTCCCCCAGTGGTCCTGGTTGATTCCATCTGTTTTCTTGTACTTTTTTCTTTTTTTTTATTCTCAGGATGTAAGATGTGACTATTGTTGTAATATGACAGGAAGTAAATTACAGTCCTCTTTAAATGGATTTACCTTTGTATCATGTACAATTGTAAAGTAATATGGATTAATATGGAAGCCATGGTGCATGATAAAAGAAGAACTGTGTAAAGAGAAGAGATCTTTAATAGATGCCTAGTGTGATGCCATTTTCTTTCGTCTGTCTTAACTCACACACTCATGATGAGTGAAAGAATCATCTGTGAATCAGCAGACAGAACGCAGAGAGCTACAAGCTTGTTTTATTAAAGACTTGACCTTGAGTTGCCTGGGACAGTGCCGGACGTTGTTAACTCTGTACATACACTTGCCTTAGATAAAATACTGAATATATGTATGTCCTGTACACTGAAAGCTTGAAAGCATGCTTAGCATTACAGCTATTTTCTTGCATAGTCCTTAATACCGTTTTTTTTTTTTCCTGTGGGTTACGGTTGCCGTGACTTGTGTGGGAGAGATGCAACACAATCCAAAGGGAGCCCTGTAACCTTAGCAACCAACAGCAGCTTTGACAAATCAACAAAAGAGGGAGTGTAGCGTTGTTATGCCAGGTGACAGCAGAGGTTTTTTGTTGAGCTTTAAATATTGTTTTGTCTCTGTTAAAGATGGGTAAATATTTCATCATCTGTTGTCTTTGTGCAGAATATTAAATACACCTAGCACTTCAAAACTGGAGTTTGTCTTCATAGTGATGTTGGATGCTTTGATACACAGCCTGACATCCGATAATGGTAATAACATCACATTGATTTTTATGCTAAATATGTTACCTCTTTTTAACCTCAAACGCCATCTGGCTGCTTTACTCTGATACACAGTAAATCACTGGGTCATCTGCAGCTGTTATTGAAGTTCCTATGCAAAACCTCTCTTCCACAGATGAAATCAGTCTAAAGGAGTCGGTTTTCCCAGATCAACATAGATGTGTACAGTGATAAAGGAGATGCTGGTGAATTATCAACACTAATGGATTTAGGAATCATTTTAAAACTAGACCAAGAAAATTCTCTTTTCTAACTGTCTCTTTATTTCTTCCCCAGGCATAAGCGGCGCAAAAGGCTGCCTGGGGATCCCTGCAGGGGGTAATACGATTACCCAGAAATCTTCTGAGGTTTTGGGAAATGGGTGTGGAGGATGTGGACAAAGGTCATGTCCGAATGATTTAAAGTGCTTCCCTTCAAGACTTGTGTTCCATTTGAATACTGCAGGAGCACGGTGGATAATAAAGGCACTGCTTTTGATCGAACGAATAAGCAGAGAATCACAATTTTTAGGGCCATTAATCTTCATCTTCCACAATCTCACCTGCCTTTGCCATGATGGTGCTTTGTATTAAAAGAAAACCCCTATTTCCCCTTCTTTAAAATAGAGTTGCAGTGACAATCCAATAATAATTCATTTGAGGTGATAGCTTAATAGACTTTGCGTTTCCTTTTTTTTTTTTTAGTTTTTAAGTCTGGTTCATCCATTTTTTGTAATGGCCTGAAATATGTATTTGAGTTAGTTTTAATGACTTTAACAGCCTGATCACCACATACAGTCCATTGTAGAAATGAATAAATAAAAGATGCTTCGTGATTTAATCACAATTATCTGCCAGAGGATCGTAAACTGAGCTCAGTAACTCATCTGGCTAACAAACAGGGAATCTTCTGTGTGTCTCTCAAACAATCACACTGTGAAGTTGCAACCCTCAAAACATTTCTGCAATGCTCTCGCTCTTCATCCCCTCTGCCAGAAACAACAAGCTGTTGCCAGCCAACACAAGTTACCCAGACTCACAACAAAAGGTCAAGCTGAGTTGGACAGCAATCCCTGAAAAAAGACACAATTTACCAACATCTACTTAAAGGTTTGTAGTATTTGAAGACAGTTATGAGACCTTTAACTGTAACTCTAATCCTAACATGATCCAATTATTTTTCAACAATGTCCTTATTTCTCAGCCCGGCTGCAGTTTTCTTTTATTGGACCACACGGTATGATAACACACATAGTTCCTTGTTTTACAGCACCCATTAAGTTAGGTGCTTCATGATTAAAAGGTATTAATAGGATTACTTAGCAGCTGCCATATGGTTCATGAAATATTGGAATCCTGATGGTACAGGTATTAAGCAAGTGTGCTTGGCAGAAGGTTCTTATGGCTGAACTTTTAAAGAGTTGATTTATGTCATCTGAGTGACTGACTTACCCCAAGCATAGGGTATGTGTCATTTACATCAACAATGTACATAATTACGTGAAAACATGTGACACCCAACAACAAATCTATAGAACACAATTCAAATAACCTGTCACACTAAAACAATTAGAAAAAACAACAGTTGAGAAGTGTTGTTGGAAAATTGTTGTGTTAAAGTTGAGCTGCTCCAGGAACAATTAAAGTATATATGTGTATAGTGTATATTAAAGATGTATATACAAGCAGTCATTTTGACAGAAGTGGCTTTATAAAATTGCAGTATAAAAGGTTTAACAATAAAGGGGGCATTCTAAGTGTCTGCTCCCTTGTGTTTGGAGGCTGCGGTGCTGTTCTACGACCCACTGTCTATCTCTCCCAGACCTGTATGAAGTTAGTGAACAGTCTTCTCTACGATAATTATTTTTGAGGCCCCCCTCCTCCTCCTCCGTGCTCCCCCTCCGCTGCCCACTCTAAACACACCTCCCTCCCTCCCTTCCTCCCTCTGCTCCTCTTAAGGCCACTTCGCCAGATGGTGCAGCCTTTTCTTTTGTTTACCCATCGTCCCTGAGTGTACCTAACTAACCTTGGCTACTAAACTATGGACGCCGCCCAGGCAGCATCACCGTCGCACGGCGAGAAGTAAGTCACTTTTTAACTTCTGCTGCCGAGTGAACACGCCGAACCAAACTCCTTTTTCTCGGCACATAAAAAAAACCCTCATCATCCACCTTTTACTTAGCTGTCCATACTTTACAACTCAGACCTTTTTTAGCCAGATGTTGTCGGTTTTTGCTGCTTTCTGCCTCAGTGTTAAAAGTCCATATTAAGCTCTTAATAATACTTCCTAGAGTAATTTCACTGGCCGTAGACGACCACTGCTGTCATGTTAACTGTTGACACCTGTGTAAGTGTGTACTCTTGGTACTTTTATTTGTGATTTCTCAATCTAACTTTGGTCAATTTATCCGCACAACTGTTGGCTGCTGACTGACAGCTCCGAACACCAATGACAGGATGTGGAGGTCTGTGTATCGCACCGTTGCCACAGTAACAGGCCGACATTCCAAGGATGTGGGGAACCGGGGGCGGGACTGTAGCCTGAGCATGGATGTATGCACTTTTTGAACAGCAAGTCACGGCAGGGGAAGAAAAAAAAGTTTTCAAAACTGACAAAAAGTTGACAGAAAGAGAGCATGTGTTTCTCTGCGTAGAGGAATACACGCGTGGCCTGTAGTTTCTTTCCTCAGCAAACTGTATGCAGCCGGCTGGAGCTGTGCTAGCAGGCAGAGCTAACTAAGCTAACGGTAACGGGACAGCTAATCTCAGCTAGCCTTAAACATTTCCTTCACATTTTCTGAGTGAATGTGGGAGGCTCTTCACGAACACACAGACGTTCAGAACGAACACAGAGACCCATGGTGTGTAAATAATCGGCGACACGCATGCTTGAAAGTTGATAAAGAAGTTCTATTGAAGACACAGATGTTTTAGGCTGTGGCTGTGGCTGTGGGTGTGGGTGTGTGTGTGTGCGCGTGTGTGTGTTTAGCTTTACCTGCCTGTCAGGTGTGGAAACGCCTCTAGTTTGAAAACGCACGTCTCATTGGACAGATCTGTGCTGACTACTTTTAAAGTCCCTCCTTATCCTGAATGCTCTTAACTTACACCTACAACAGTAAGAGTTGCACTGTTTGTGCAAATGTAAACAGGCCAAGCAGCATGTTTGATATTAAATACATGTCTGAAAGATGTTCAAGTACAGACAATGACAAAGTTATGTACTTGGTTCTGTTCTGTTTTGGTGCAGGTAACTTGCCGGCGAACAGGAGCGGGTGACACCAGGATGGGAGGGTTAGCACGATCGTGCCAGCAAAGCTGAGGCCAGACTCTCACTCCCCTGCTGCATTTAGGACTGCTGCTCCTTTTTTCGTAGCAACCTGTCAACAGAGTCGTTTGACAAGGAGGCGAGCTCTGGATGTTTCCCTGTGTTCCTGCCTGAGCACCGCCTGGGGACTTAGAATGACAAACTGAAACGCACTGACCCAATGGACTCGAGAAAAGCCCCGGACGCTATGTATCGGCAAGCGGATGCAACGTCCAAGAGGCGCATGTATGGCGGAAGCGGGATGAACTTGTCCCAGCCTCCCCCAGCCTCCTCCTCCCTCCAGCATGGCCGTATCCGCGCTGTGGAGGTGGCAAGAGGGAGAACGGGGTACGGCTTCACGCTTTCAGGCCAAAGCCCGTGTGTTCTCAGCTGCATCCTGAAAGGGAGCCCTTCGGACTATGTTGGCTTGCGTTCTGGGGACTACATCCTTTCCGTCAATGACATCAATGTCTCCAAGGCATCGCATGAAGATGTGGTCAAACTGATTGGACGCTGCTCGGGTGTTTTGAAGCTGGTCATCGCCGAGGGAGAACGTCACAGACGAAACCACCAACACCAACGCACTGCTGGAGGTCGTCATCACAGCAGCAATACGATGGCAGCAACCCACCTGGACTCGTGTTCTAGTGATGATGAGTTGGACGCTTTCTATGAGAACGGTGTTAACAACAACAATAACAGCAGGTCTGGCCCTGGAGCTCGTGGTGGTTGGTACAAACCCAAACTGGATCCAAAGCAGCAGGGCATCAACAGGGCAGAGAAGGTGGTAGCAGAGCTGCAGTCTGGTGGGATTTTTAACATGATCTTTGAGAACTCCAGCCACTCCTCCAGTAGCTCGGACAAGGAGAGGCCTGGTGGCAGCTCATCGTCGAGGCCTTGTCCGCTGTCCGAGCCAGAGTTCCCGCCTTTCCGGAGCACCTCCCGTTCCCAGAGCAATCCCAACCTACTCTCTGAGGAGGAGATGGCCCAAGTTCTGAATGACGACTCAGTTTTCCTGGACACAGACTTCCGTCATCTCCACCTTCACCAGCATGAAGAGCAAGAGGTGGATGTCGGAGATTTGACTCTGGAGCCAGGCGAAGGCATCCTCAATGTGGGCATGATTGTTGGCTACCTGGGCTCCATTGAGCTGGCCTCCACGGGAACGAGCTTAGAGAACGACAGCCTGCAAGCCATCAGGGGAAGCATGAGGCGTCTCAGGGCGGAGCAAAAGATTCATTCACTGGTCCTTATGAAGGTGCAACTGAATGTTTCATTACACATCTATTGAGTATTATACTCAACAGCTTATATTGTTTGTGTAGTCTAAACCCTATAGACCTTCAATATTCCAGTATTTGATATAATATCTTTACTATTTCAAGCTGCTAAAGGATCAAGGAACACATTATAACATTACCCTGAATCAGCAGGCATTCAACATAGAAACCTGTCTGTAATGATGTCAGTTAACTGTGATTATGTCAAGCTTTCCCCTGGTATCGGGTAGTAACATGCATTTATTACATCTCACCAGGTCATGCACGACAGTGTGCGTCTGTGCAGTGACAGAGGTCAGGTCCTGGCTATCTACCCTGCAGAAAAACTAGCCTTCAGTGCTTGCTGTCCTGATGACCGCCGATTCTTTGGACTGGTCACGATGCAGGCCACGGAAGACCTCGATGATTACCGCTTGAACAATGGACGAGACGAAGAAGGTGGTCTGAGGACTTCCTGTCACGTGTTCATCGTGGACCCAGACCTCTGTCACCACCAGGTACCAGGTTTAGTTTATTCAGACAGATGGGTGAATTTGCTTTGCCAGTGTGATTGCAATGTCATAGAGCATTTCAATATTGATTTTCCCACTGTTTGATTAACTTGTGTTTGGGATTCTAAGAATAAGTGCTGTCTCAGTTTTGCTGCAGTAAGTCTTTTCCAAATGAAAAAAGGATCAAAGAAAAAAAAGGTTGACTTTTCTTCATGCACTCCTAGGCAAAGCAAATAGAAATGACCTATTCAATGGAGTAGTTAGTTTTAAATATTAAATTGCTTTTGACCCTGGTTGTTCAGGGTGACAATAATAATAAAAAGGGGTCATGGAATTATACAAATTGTATAGTTGCATCAGCACAGTACAGAGCAGTTACAGTACAGATACCCAAGGATTAATACTGTTGTTTCTGAATACCTGATGATGGATGAAGAAATACCTGATCAAAGAATAGGTAAATAAGAATCAGACTGTGCATTTGGTGTCAATTTACAATAGATTATAGAGTTCTCAGGAACTGAAGACTCTCTGGCAATGTAGGATTTATGTATGACTCTTAATCTAGTGTCATCGATGCCAATATTTTAAGACACATTATCCAACCACATTTGGTTTAATTAGAAACATTTAGACTTGATTAAAGTATATTTAAATGGATTCATGTTATGTAGAACAATTGACAGCAGATGGTGACTGTTGTTTTCCTTAGGTCCATTTAGGTGTAGCCAGGAGGTTTGGCTTTGAGTGTACCCCTGACCCAGACACAGGAGGTTGCCTGGAGTTCCCACCCAGTTCTCAGCCCCTCCTCCAGTTTGTCTCCGTCCTCTACCGGGACATGGGGGACAACATCGAGGGTGTTCGGGCGCGGGCCTTCCATGACCCGGACAACGACGCCCAACAGAACCACAGCACCAGCAGCAACAGCGACAGTGGGATCGGCAACTTTTTACCAGAAGAGAAGAGCAACCGTGTGCTTTTAGTAGACCTCGGAGGTCCTCCTAATCACAACCCCATCTCTGGTCCACGTCACTGGGACAGTCCACCATCCTCCCTGCAGGCCTGGAGCCCCACTCTAGGAGCTGCAGCCTCTCACCCACCTCCCCCACCTCCTCCTCCCCCTCCAGCTCTGAGAAATGGCCACTACCGCCACGACCCACACCTGGCGGACCTCCCTCACCCTCTCCCTATAACTCACGCTGATGTCGCCGGCAGGCACACACGAGGCATGCACCCTCACCACTACCCGCCTGCAAAGCGGGGAGGAGCCGTGGGGGGAGGAGAAAGGAGAGGGGCCGGAGGAGCAGCAGGGGCGGAGCCGCAGCGCTGGCTGCCAGTCCATGTGCTGAGGGACTGGCGTCAGCAACACCACCACCAAAGCCACCTCCAGGGCCTGAGCAGTGATCAGGAGTCCTATGCCGAATCCACCGACGGGTGGTCATCAGCCAACTGCAGCACCCTGCCCCCACCCATGAATAAGATCCCCGCTGACCGCTACAGGGCCCCTCTAGCCCCAGGTGAACACCTGCCACCACCTGCAGTAAGCCAGCCTCCTCCTCCCTCACATCCCCACACCCACGCCCACCGGCTGGCTGTTCAGAAGGATGAGTGGGCCAGAAAGCTGTTTGGTGCTGGAGACAGGCAACGGCCCAGAGCAGAGAGAAGCCAGAGAGAGAAGAAACAAGGGCATGCAAAAGAAGGAGAAAAAAAGGTATGTTTTTGAAAAATTTCGTAAGACTCTTTCAATTATTAAGATCCTTAATTTAATGCTCACTATCTTTTTTTCATCACTTATTTAACATATCTTTACCGGCTTACTTAACCCTCTATATTGACAAGATTTCCACAATGGTGCGTTCATTGCACCGTTCCAGTTTGGTTGTGGGGCCTTTGGAAGAGTTGTGTTAAAACTGATCGTGAGATGAGAAGCTCGGGCAGCAGATAGAAATCCTCTATCACACCCCGCTGCTGCGGAAAATTTACTCTGCATATGTCCAAGGCTACAGTTCATTGAGGCTATAAATCCATCTGTGTTCATCCCACTGCTTACCATTGCATTTTCCCCCTCTCTTTTCCTTCATCTTTGAACTTGATTCCACTGAACTCATTCAGTTTCTCATGAGGTATACGTGGTATATTTATTATTACAAACAATATTCACCCCACTAAACTTCCCTGTGCTTTATCGAATAATATGGCCGCCACAGTTGGCTCTCTACCAAAGTGGATAGATAAGTTATTTATCAGATCATGTATTATGCACCAGAAGGCATCTGCCTTCAGCTGAAAACCACCTGTTTCCCATCGTAACGAGGGTCGGTGGAAACAGAAGAGCAAATATTTAGACTAGTTTTAGATGTAAATGTCAAGTGTTTGTTTTCATTTTGGTTAAATTAATCAAATCCGTTTTTACTCACATTAATGCTGTAGATTTTGCTACGTTTACATCAGTGATGTGTAGCAGTAAATGAAAACTGTCCAACTGTTCCAATAAAACTAAGCTACCGCAGCATTATTGTGTGACACTATATTGTTGGCTGTTTCCAGACAACAGTAAGGAATAGATGCACACAAAGAGTAAAAGGTAATCTCTATCCAGTGACTTGACTGGATTCCAACTGCATTAACCAGTCTAAATGAAACTTGCCAGAGTGCAGGAAAAACATTTGCCATATTCACAAATAATAAAGTTGCTGGGGAAACTTGCAGGAAGTGTGTTCAAGGCCAGTGGCAGGGGCGAGGGTGAGAGGGACAGGAAGGTGGTCAACCTCTCAAAACATTGTTCTCAGACTTGAAAGCAGAGCACAGGAAGATGTCATAGTAAGCCATGTTTTCTCTGGAGAAAGGATAACATTTGCTGTGTTTGTCTGAACTTTTTGTGTATTTTTATATTATCGGAATTGCAGTAGTAGTAGCGGTGTTGCAATATTGATAAGTATAGTATGAAGTGTGTACAAGATTGCTCTCCCTTATAGCTTTTTACTGTCTGCCACATGGTGGCACTGTTTCACCATCGAAAGTATAAGCCTCATGCACTTAATTAACCATTGGGGAAAATAATAAAGGTTTATTATTTTTGTACACTGTTTGGTTCCTTACTTCGACCTGAACGCATGATGCAGACATATTTGTGGGTCATAGATCGGTAATCACAGGAAACGCCATATTCGAAGGAACTCTTAATATAATAATATAGTTGATATAGAAACAACAAATTGAATTTTATGATTGTGCCACATTGATCAGCATAGGTCCTTTGCATGCTAAAATATTTTTTTGCCTTCAAGCAAAAGTTCACATTTGGCTGTTAGGTTGACAGCTGTTCTTCTTGTAAACAGGAAGGATGTCTTAATTCTGTGACACTGTGTGTCTGTTTGTGTGTGTGTGTGTGTGTGTCAGGGAAAGGGGGACAAGATCAGCAGCACAGATTCAAACTGTGAGTTTTCCACTAAAATGTAGACATTCAGATGTTTCTTTAAAAACACTGTGGTGCAGCCACACCCAAAACAACCTCAGCACCACCGCGCCAGATCAACATGTTATCATTTCCTCTCTAATTCAAATCTCTGTTTGCCCTTACCTTTGCTTTGCACATCACAGCTATCATAAATAAGGCTTTAAAAATGACCAGGTGAAACAGAGGTCATGCTTGAATGTCGACATATGTAACTGGGGGTAAAAATCAAGTGTTCTCTCTCTCTCTCACACACAAACGCACGCACAGAGTGACTTAGTATCCAGGCAACACCACTGGTCATCTCCTTATGAAATGTCCACGAGACCTGCTCCTAATCAAACAGTCAGATTCAAATGTAGCACAACTTGAGCCCTGTTGTCAACATCGATTAATTACTCATTAGTCAATTGTGGTCCATTGATAATGCTCTCTGTTGCAGTGCAAGGAGATTAGCCTAACGCCATTTTTAAGTAGAGAGAAAGAGGGAGATTATTTCTCTTGTTCTTTCTAAAACACTAATTGAAGAGTTTCAAGGACTATCCTCTTTGTTTTACTGCACTTCTCAGTGTGGTTAAATCATTGTCAGATGGCTTTGGACAATAAATCCTGATGAACCAATGACTAATTTGGTTGCGCCCATTTTATGCAACATTTTATGGCATATGTAGCAGCTGGCCTTTCCGTTAGTGGTCTTCCACTGAAGTAGCCTTTTCAAAACAAATTCGACCATCTTGATTATTCCATCATTTATAATTCATGGTTAGACAACTCAAACACACGCTATGATCTGCTTCAACTTTGTGCAAAACATGCGACACTGTGGATTGTTTGTCACCGTATGTCTCTGTGCTATTGTGGTTGTTGAGGGGTTGACCAAAGGTCTGTTTAGTGCTGTAGGCAAAAATCACAGGACTGTACATGCCTGTGTTCATCATGAGGAATTTAACATTTAAGTGGGAAAAAGGAAAGCTGCCCTTAAACAGACATGCATGTGTTGCCGGATCGCTCAAAGGCAATAACATATCTCTAATATATATTTTTTACATAAACAAAAAAAATGAAGTCATCTCATTAACGGGACGTCCAACCATTAAAATGTAAACTTGTCAGTTCTTTCTTTTTTCTGTATACATTAAAATTAAAAAAATTGAGACACAATCAACAAAAAAATAAGTAAAGAGGGACAGAAATATGTTAGAGCTGGCATGCCAAAAGTGATCCAACTTTGTTTAGCATCCTTGGGCTCTTTTAGAAAGGCGCTATACAAACTAAAGTTACTATTAAGGATCCAAATCCTCACACACTACAGAGGAACTTTTTTGCCATTGTTTATATTTTTGAAAGTCAAATGAGTAATTTTTTTTGTTAATTAAGACTCATTCACTTCTACACATTTACATATAGCAGCTTCTTAGACAACCTGTATAATGCTGTGTGCCGTGGAGCTTGGAATGGTGCTTAGCTGTAGCTATTGAGGTAGAGGAGATCCTCGTTTTCTCAAGAAATGTTCTCACCTGCACTAGGATATTAACACTTGCAAATCATTGCCAACTTACTTGTCTGATTTGTGACTAGAGCCATTGTTGTACTTTATATAGCTTGTAAATTGAATATGTGTGTGTTACTCCCCTTAGGGTGGTCGGTTCCGTGGACTGACTATGGGTTTCCCACCTCTACACCAGCGCTCATCAGCCAGACGCTCTTTTGGACGCTCCAAACGACTCAGCCTGGCCCGCTCCTTGGACAACCTGGAGGTAGGAGTTTATGCCTGTGTGTGTGCGCATGCAAACACACAAGTTTTTGGTTTTGGCACAATCATCAAGCTCAGTGTGATCATGCCATTATTGTCACATTTTAGTCACATGTGCGCCATCCATTTAATCTAATAATAGCAGCTCTTTACCATACCTCCTCACCTGCCAGGGCAAGCCCTCATCTCATGTCACCATGGCAACATGAGCACAGTCATGGTCAGTGCCTTCTGATAGAAAGAGCAAAGGGGCCATTTTAGGGTTACAGATTTGGTTTAAGATTTGTGATGGTAGAGAATTCCTTATTTTTAAAGTGAGAATTGACATAACAAGTGTCATGGCGGGGCTGGAACAGATATTCAGCATGAAGTGATAATTTCGCAAAAATAAAAAATACATGCATATATACAGTATCGACATAAATCCTGTATATAGATGCAAAAATACACTTGCAAGTACACCTGTACACATACGTACATAAGTAACATTTAAGTAAATGAAAAGAGGACAGTCTGTCTGTGCAATTGCCTGAGGGGTTGGTGTAGGTTTTTGATTTTTAAAATCAAGGAATTATAATTTTTCACTGAAGTAAGAAATGTCCTGAAATCCAGTCATTTGAGAGCCATGAGTTTTGCCCAACAATATGCCTATTTAGTTCTTCTTTACAAAATTTTACAATGAGAGTTTGCGGAGGCTGTACTAGTATTTCAGACAGGAAAGATCTAATGGACTGCTATCATGGTAACCCCTATACGTTCTCTAGAGCCCCTAGGCTTAAATAATCTGTATTTATCATAATTATGAATGGTTTTAATAGATGGTATATTATTTACACAATCTATAAATATATTTATGTCTTTATCTGGTGTGTGTGTTTGCGTCTGTGTGTGTAAGAGTGGGCAAGAAGGAGAAAGAGGCAAAAACCGAGTCCTGCTGTCTGTGAACATGGTTTATAACGGTACTTGGTCCAAAGATTGAGATCAGAAAAAAAGCTAAATGCTTCCGCTGTTTAGTGGCTATTGAGGCTGCCAGGGAACAGATTAGGAGACACTGTTGCTTAGGTTGTGAGTTTTTTTTAATATGCTGTACATTTTTGACATATTTCCTTCAATGGACAGCCAGTAGACTGCGACAATGGGGTGAGAGGGAGATAAACAGAGTATTACATGCTACCTAAGTCCCTGGTTGTATTTGAGATGTCGCAATTTTAAAACATTGTGCCCCAAACTGATGTTAAATGAAGTTAAAGCTGTTGATTTTTATTGTTGTTTGGCTTAACCTTAAACTGTGAACAATTTGGATTCATAATGTGAAAAGGGGTACATGTATTGTTCTTCTTTCCACTTATTATATTCACTATGTTTTAATCATGACACAGTTAACTGCAAAGGCCATCTGGGGGTAATGTCAGAGGCAAGTGCTTTTCTGTACACATTTAAATTTCCCGCCTTTATGAATTGGTAGATGATTTCTCTGTCCCATTGCCAGAACATTCCATGGTTTCTCTCGTCTTTTCTCATCATCACCCCGCTGCCCTCCCTCCTCCCTATTCTACCTTTTTCTTCCGGTCGCTGGGCCTTTTTCTCTTGCTGCACATGCGGCTATTTCGACAAACAGAGAGAGCTTTGTGTTGCAAGAGGGGGGAGGACAGAGAGAAATTGGTGTGTGTGTGTGTGTGTGTGTGTGCGTGTTTGTGTGCGTGCGTGCATGTTTAGTGTGCTTGTTTGTGTGTGTTGATAATGGGGGAGCAATGGGTTTCGAAGGGCCTGCATCTCTAATGAGCTCTGATGAGCAATACGCTGCCTTATGCTCTTCGTTAGTGAGGCCTGAACACAAAAGCACTACAGGCACACACACACACACACACACACACACACAGGACAAATACACATAGACACACGCATATATACATGTTTGCCCTTATCGAAGTCGGCAATACACAAACACACTGATGCACAATAGGTGCACACACACTTTCACACAGCCTCCTTAAAGTGATGCTGGGACATTTAAGCATTTCTTTGCAGCTTTCAGACTTGATGATGCAGCAGAAGTGTGTGTGAGTGTGCATTGAGTGTATGTGAATGGGACTTTCTGTGCATATGTGTATGTCTGACAGAGCTTGAGGCTTGCTGCTTATCTTGTGATGGGTATGATTGTAGAGCTTAACCATCACGCACACATACTCATAGCGACACAGACAAACAAACAAACAGACAATGTCTTATGACAGCAGTAAGGGGAAGGAAGTACGGCTGTACACATCTGCACTCCTCTAGCAGTGTGTGTCTAGATTACAGTTGTCTCATGAACTACTTTGCTGTATCACTCCCCTGTGCTATACATGAATGCTGCCAAAGAGACTATGTTCAGAAAAATAGCGAACTTTGTTTTGAAAGTACTAATGTTTAAAACCGCAAAGGCTTATTCAGAGGCCACCATCAACAAGATAAAAAGGAAATGCTGTTTTACATGCTGTTTACTCAATTAAACATTTTAAAAGAGGCTGACGCACACGCGACCAATTCTCGAACCAGGACAGCAATGTGATTGTGGGTGCATTTGGGCCCACCTGTGTAAGCTATGTATTAAAGTAAGACTGACAATGAAAACACCCTCAAATAATAATTCAAAGGTCGAATGCACAAATAGAAGTACCAAACAATGCACACAAAAGGCTGATTGCAAAGCTGATTGCTGCGGTTTGAGCCGTGAGCTGCGACATAATGATAGGTGGAGAGGAAGGTGAATGTTCTCTCCAGTGGAGCTCAAGTGTTGTCGGGAGAGACAATTCCAAGAAGATTTCTATCACACAACAAAGAGGAGATATTTTACGGGGGCAGGCAGTGGTCTCACTATGCTCTGTCTGCCTATCAAATGTGCTCCTTTCTAAAAAAACAAAAAGAAAAACACATCTGATTGTACCTTCTTGTAAGGCACTTTGTGGAGTGATGGGGACAATGTGAAATTCCAGTAAATGAAAAAGATTTATTAAATGTAACTGAAGACTAAAAGGAAATATTCAAACTTCATAGTGTGAGGCTCCAGTCTTTCAGCTACCCTCTGCTAATTTTATAAACAAGTACAAAGGGTTTGCCTGTAGCCGCCTATGTGCTGACGGAAAATACCAGGGGCTCGGAGAAGCACAATCAGTGCTGAAATTCATCAGAATATCAATACATATCTACATCATCTACTGTATATACCAAAACATTTAAAGCAATGCTGAAGAAAAGCTAACACACGCCTTTTTTTAAAAAAACAGACATTTCATATATTGGTCAGTTAAAATATGACCATGATTTGACTGCAGCAGAGAGATGTAAACACTGAGGATCCACAGATAATTGTGGCACAGAGTTTGGCATTAAAAGCATGTAAAGAAGGCACTAGGTGATTCTTCTGTTAAAATGTGCACTGTTACTTGGCTTACTGCCTTGGTCGAAGAGATTTCTTATTTTTCCGTTGTGAATGTGTGTGCGCTTATGCTTTTGCATGTGTGTGCATGAATGATTTAGAGCCCTACTCTTGGTGCCATCCTCTCAGACAAATGCAGTTTGTTTCTCTTCAGGGACTAGTTGGAAGTCTCAACTGAGCTCACACGCAAACACCATGGCCCTAACCCTGAGACATGTGTCCTTCCACCATGTTGGAAACTGGACAAACCGTAAAGCAATTTTTAACTGGTCAGACAATTTCAGTTTTTGAAACTGGACACACTTCTCCAGCACAGGTCCACAATCCATCAACCTGACAAATAGCTTCTTTTCTCTGGGCTTCTGTTAAAAAAGACAAAGCACAATATGTTTTTGTAAAAAATCATTTGGGTTTTGCTCTGACCCCCCCAAGGTGAAGTTGACCTTTTTTCTCCAAGTCTTCTAGAATGTAATAATCACATAGCCATATGTACAGTGTACTGCAGTCCCTCATGCAATTATTCTTTATCTACACTGGCCAATAGCAGATCTTTTACCAACATGTTTATAATCTGAGAGGTAGGTTATAAAATCCACATAACTTGCTGTGTGCAAAAATACATCCCAAAGTTCAGCTGTAGCTAATAAGTGGTTTCACAAGTCCTGACTTGTCAAAATCAAGCGGGTCTGTTTTCAGAGTCATGGTCGTTTTAAGGCAAAATTCCCTCCTTGTGTTTCCATCGACTGTGTATCCTCGTCGAGCCACTGGGAAGGCACAGAGAAGAGAAGGGCAAAACCCCACTGGCTTTGAGTTAAGAGTTTTTTAAGCTGTTGATGTATCAGTGATAAGTGTTAACTCGCGGACAAAGCCTAAAATAATGGCAGAAACACAAATCCTGACATGTTCACTTAATAGATAGTGGATGCGTTATTTACTATTTTCCGTAGTGCTTCAGTCGCTCTACGCGGAGGACCTGAATGTCTTTTTGACAGCATCTTAAATCACAGTGCTGTTGATGTGCCATAGTGTGAAAAATTCTGTGTTCCCGTGGGACGACACTGAAAGCAGTTGCCTCCTGTCCGTATAATGGTATTTATCAGTGATAAGTGTGAGTGAGGTGCTGCTTCACAGACTGTCCTCACGCCTGAGCCAAGCGCAGGAAGGAGAGGAGGGCTGTGTGGGGTGGGGTGCGTGCGCGCGTGTGTCTTTATGTGTGTGGGTGGGTTCGGTTGAGTCAAGGCGTGTTGAGGAATGCAACCAATTCCACGCTCTTCTCCAAGCACGGTTACTGGTATCAATCCTGAGTGTCAACTGGAGGTAGACAGGTTACACCTCTTCTCACGGACATTCCGTCTCTCTCTCTCTCTGTCCTGCTGGCTGGTCTGTTGCCTCGCAGTACTCCGCGGAGTGAGATAATAGCTTACAACTCTGTGCATCCATCTCTAGCTGTTTTGCCTTTTTTTCAACCCCTCCCCGCCTTCACCCATCAGGATTGTCAGTTTACTCGCTGTGCCCCCAGTCATGTGTAGGGCATACTAAGCAGATGACAGCAGAGCACTGAGAGTGAAACATTCAACTCTGCGCTGATTTCCATGCGGGTGTGTGGCAAGGGGTCTCCCTCTGCAGCCATGCCTCTGCACTCGTCTTGAATGTGTGTGTGGGTGTGTGTGTGGGTGTGTGCGTGTTTGTGTGTGTGTCACAGCTCACAGCAGTGTGGGTGGAATAGAAATGAACTGAGGGTGGGTGGAAAAGCAGAGAAAGAGGACGGGGAGGTGGGGGGCGGCAGAGAGGCAGGGCGGGAGAGACGATCGAGAGGGAGGAGGAGGAGGAGGGGGAGGAAGGGGATGATAGGGAGAGAGAAAGACACAGAGTGAGAGGGATTCTAGCGACAGCGACATTCTGTAGTGATTTGAAAACCATTAAGCTTAGCTGCCTCGTCTATGAGAGCGCGCGCGCGCACACACACACACACATTTATTCGCTGATGACAATGTGTACTGAGGGGAGCTCTCCAATGCTGTGCTGAGGATTACTTGTCTCTTTCTACATGGAGCAGCAAACTTTGAGCGTGGATTCTGAAACGACCACTGATCCAGTGAGTAAACGAGCTGTGTATGCATCGGTGTGCACATTATATCTGTGTGTGTGTTTGTTTTGCTCTATTGACATATGATGGCGCCTTGATTTTCTGTGACAGTCAGGGATGTTTTAGTCTTAACTTGCTAGATTAGAAATTATTCTCATGCTAGTCTGGATTTAAAACCTTATCAAACTCTTATTTATGATTGTGGCTGTTAACAGAAATGACAAGCCTATGATGATTATTTCATAATAATGATCCGTTACTTATTCGTTTTTAAATACAATTAATTTATAGCTCTGAAACTTCAGTAGAGAGGCCTATCTCTGAATTGACAGATCATGTGACCTATGCAGACCAATCATCAGTCTGTTTTTGGTTCTGCTGAGTTAAAGGGAAACCTGTTGATTCTTTGGTTTAGTCTGTTTAGTTTAGCTGCAACTGAAGACATTTTCTTAGTTTTTTCTTTGAGTCCTGCAGGAAATGTTTTTTATGTAATGCCAGTATATTTTTACAGTGTAAATAAGTTATATTTAATATTTGTAACAGGCCAGTAGTGTCTGTCCGTCCATGTGTCTGTTTGAATGAGTGAGAGAGTTTTGACAGTGTGGTGGAAAGCAGCACAGCACAATATTTCACTAAGCACAGCAGTGAGAAAAGAGCAGACTGCAAGCCCTCTGACCTCCCGCGGACAAACACACTCACACACACACAACAAACTCATTCATATCGCAAAAAGTGAATAAGCACACAATCCGATGCCCAAAGATAAGAACCTGTTCACACATTTCTTCCTCTGAGAGTGTGTGCGTTCTTGCTGCGTGAGGGAGTGTTTTGTGTGCATAAGCCTGTGCGTGCTCCTCGTGATATCCCCTGGGAGCAGTGTGTCAGGGAAGGAGAATCAGATGATTGGAAAGGATCAACGCTGCTCCTGTGCATGAAACACCTCAGGAGGCCAGGAGTCACAGCAGACATAGCTCCAACTTGAAATAAACACAAGTGCTTCTTTTTATCCTCATCAAGTGCCAGATGGGTGCAGTTTACCACTTCAGCACAATCAAGCAATGTCATGTGACAAGACAGTTGCAGCCCTGCGCATTTAATTCTCCCAGATAAAGAGTTCACCAGTTTGACACTGTGGCTCGTAGAAGCTGTGTAGCAAATATCCTGTCAAGTGTCTCCGTCTGTTGGAGGAGGTCTACTTGGGGCCGCCGTTCCTCTTCACCAGTTTTCCTGTGTTTGTCATGAGTCATCATGATTTTCAAGATTTCATTTTTTGCATAACTCCCCTGTGTCTGTGACTGATGAAGCAGCTACTAAGCCAGCAATGAGCATAAATCACAGTTTATAAAGAGGTAGCAAAACGTCAGTCATGTCAACTTAAATGCCAATTGGCATTACATTACATCTTTATTAGGAATGAGACGGTCACTGGTATCATAAGTGAATTTTTTATTTGAAACAAGAGACCAGATACACTGCTGGTGATGCATCAAGCACAAACACTGCACAGCTGTATTCTAAGTGTTTTTTGGCCAACACAAGTATGCAGCTGCTGATGCTGTGAGTTAACATGGATCGTTGTGATTGAAGGTAATGTAACAACAGCAGAGGGCAGTCTTGAGTTTTGTTGGATACTTTTTTTATGTGCTTGGCAGGTAAAAAAGAGGAAACTCTTTTCTGCTAAAGTTTTTCTTGGTTGAGATTGAAAATGAGCTATTATAAGACCTTTGTATCCAGGTGTTGGTTATTCAATTGTTGTTTAGCGAAGCCACTGAGCGATTCCTTTTTACTTTTTGCTTTACACTAACTCTTACATTCTCTTTTTGATTAAATGTTCCACAGTGTGGTTTACCAAAGAAAACCCATACCAGGGGTTTAGGTTTGATGACAGAAGTAGGGTTGTACTATATGCTGCCGTGTAGTAGAATATAGAGCAATTTATAAATTGTCAGCTTTGTCAATGTAATTAACGGAATTGTCCATTTTACTGCAACATTTCTGTCAAGGTTGTTTATGCTGCTATCCCTTGTTGTATTTCTCTTTGAAGGGCAATGTTGCATATTGGTTAGCTGGACTACTTTATGACAATATTGGATTTTTAAGTTTATGTTAATGCAGCGAGGCCACTGCATTTGTCAGGAATTCACTGAGTTAGCAATCAAACAATTAATTGTCTGCTTAATTTATCTAAATAATTTAATTTCCTGCTATACAACTTAATCATGATATAGGATTTTTTTTGCGGGCAACCTGTGGAAAAATATATATTTTTTTATCAAATCAGCATGTCGCAAACATAGACACAGTCCATGACATCTACATAGACAAAACAAACACAATTGGTAGAAAAATGATGGGAAAAATTATTGGCAAAACATAATGATGATACCTAAAACTTGAGAAATCAGTGAATGATTTGATGAGTATGAAAATGTCTTGAATCATATGCTGTGACCTTCATTAACACTAGATCTAAACCTGATTGAACACCACTGGTGGCACATGGTGGACCAGTTTAATGTTGTTTTTTCTTTCAACAGGTCATCCTGGTAAATGGGTCACATGATTAGCTGGTCACGTACAGACGTGTCCAACCAACAGTATTTTAATCATGTAAATGTATGTGCTTCACACAGTGTTACACTGGTATGTGCATTTATTGTGCAAGTCTAAAAATTACTCATGCTCACTTTTATGATAACGTACCATAACATAACATAAACATGTGGCTTTCTTACCGTATAACCCTGTTGTCTTTTCTGTCATCTGATATCCAGAGAGGAATCTGTTTCTCTTTCATGTTGAACTTTCCTAGAAAAGACCAGGATCTTAGACTGACTCACTCACGCACACACGCAGACAGACAAACACACACAGACAAAGGGAATAGAGCTGCTTGGCCAGACCACAAGAATGAGTCTAAAGAAGAGTTAGGCATGAGACATGCTTCATCTTTTGTCCTCTTCTTTTTTTTCTCCTGTCCTCTCCTGTTTTTTATCATGTGGATGTAGATTTAGCCAGATTCAACTCTGTCTCAGCTTTTCTGCCTCTCTGCCTTCTTTTTGTCCCTCTGTTGATGGATATCATTTGGGATGAGATTGAGCACAGGTTACTCATATGCCACAAGTGTTTTTCTTTTAATAATTGTCTTCAGTCACCCACACATGTAAAACTGCAAACAAATATTTATACTTGGACACCTACAAACATGAACATGCACCAGGTTTAAATAACACAAACCCACACGAACTGCTCATCTTTTCCTATAATTGAGACATCAAAGTCAGAGACAGTTAGGTATAGGCTGTCTGTGTTATTTAAGAAGGTGTGACAAAAACTCCCAAACAGGAAATTAGGGGATCTAGGTGTGGGCTCAAGGCCATATGCACAAATTCAATTGCAGCCTTTGTGTGTGTTTGAGAGCGAGAGAGAGAGAAAGCGAGAGCATGAGTGTGAGCCAAACTAAGTTGCTCTGTGTCCTGTGAAAGCCTTTGTTTAGGAAACCTGTACACATAATTGCTCTGCCCTTTAAATTAACGTTAAATGTTGTTTAATGGAGTTTCTCTCCTCTTGTCTTGTCTTCTCCCTCTGATTGTAAAAGATGATCTCAGAAGGAAACATCGTTGACCGTTTCGAATTTGATCATACCTCTCAACATGCTGAACTGTGATTTGAACAGGGAGGAGGAGTAGGAGGGTGTAGAGGTGAGGGTTGTGCTGCAGTGTGATTGGCAGACTGACCTTTGTTCCCTCCCTGTCTCTGACTGCTGCTTGATGGGGGCGTGTCACTATGGAAACAGAGCTGCGTGTGTGTTTGCGTGAGTGGTGGCACATTTAGGTGTGCGAGAGAATGGAACTTCCTAGTCAGTCGGCTCAGTGTGTGGAGTTTGGTGTGAGAGCAAGAAGGAATGGTATATAATGTGGTGAGAGACGTGGTACGTTGAGTCAGGCTTACGCTTCGCATCTTTGCCAGATAGTTAAAGCTAATTCCGAAGTGTGTGTGTGTTTGCGTGTGTGTGAGCGTGTTTGGTGGGCGTGCATGTGCAATGGACATGCTGGGGCACGGCCAACTTAGCTGTCTGGATGTTTTGCTTATCCATCCCTTAGATAGCTTGGGAAGAAGCTCTGTCAGCTTGTGTGTATGAGTGTGTGTGCGCCTGTGTGGTTGACATATGAAGATTGAGCAGTCAGTGGGTTTTCTCCTCTGTCAGAGGAGAGCAGGATGAGCCTGAGGAAAAGGCTCTCCTTCAAGCGGGTGTGGAACTTCAACACTGTGAGTACGATACACGCACACACACATCATCATTTTTCTAGAGTTTGTTGGGGAGAAAGTGAGAAAGAAGCACAACTTTCTATAAGAGGGATTCGCTTCATAGTCATTTATTTTGATTATGTGCATACATTTCGCAGATTTACTAGCCAATGTAGTTTTAACCAACAAACCAAAGTCTGGCAGTCGTGGTGCCAAAGTGTCACAGGGGGATATCTTCGCAGCCAAAAGAAAGGAAATAAGGGAGCTATTCCAATAATTAATTGTGTCTACAAGTGAGAAGGATGGGGACAGATGGTGGTACGCATGTGGAGAATAAAGGAAACCCATCACCTTCAGACCACAGGAGGGGGAAACCAAACGCACCGGAGCTGCCGTGTCCGACAAATGAGTGGTAGTGGATGGGCACTCTCGGGAAACAAATGGGACAGAAGTCCAGAAGTACAATTCATCCTGTCTGCTGTTTGTAACAAAGAGAGGACATGGTGGTGGCAGGCCCAGGAAGAGCATGTATAGAGGGAAAGTGCTACGGGAGGAGAGAAAGACTAACAACAGTCTGAGATGGCTCCGGGCTGTTTCTCTTCCTCTCAAAGCCAGATGTGTTCGGGGGCCAGAGCAGGCGGTCGAGAGAGAGAGAATCAGAAACAGAGCCAGGGATTGAAGCAAAGATAGAAATAGCTTCTTCTTTTCTTTTTTTTTACCCCTATCTCTCCGAGTCATATGGTTCGTACATGTCACCTCGAAGGCTCATCTCGTGCATGTTTTGAGGAAAGTTAGGAAAGTCTTTGTAGTCTTGGCTTACTTTGTGTGTGTGTCTGTGTGTGTGTGGAGTGGCAGCTCTGAGAGCGTGTGGTTGTGTTTAGACAGAGGTATTTGATTCGATTGTTTCCATCATGTTCACTTTTCTGTCCATATGTAAAACAGCGGTGTGTTCGAGGCAGCCGAGTCATTGACATTTAATGTCTCCTATGTGGCTCTAATGTAAAGTGACAAATATTATTTGCATTCTTTCCTTTCAAAGTCAATGAATATGGTTTGCCTTCGCCAGATTCCAGAGATGGCCACAGAGTACTTCCCCTTGAATGATAAAAATATGTTTTGAAGTGTTTGTGGGGAAGTAGAGAGGAGTCTGACGCTGGCACTGTGATTGCTGAATACTGTACGTCTATCTAATTCTGATCGGTCGTGCCGTTTATACAATCTCAATATTTTCCACTTTGCATGAAAAGCATTGCCGCTCATGCAGATCCTCATTTGACGTTTGGATCATTAGAACCCCTAATCTGCTTATTCCCCTCGTAGTTTCCTCTCGGAGTTAAGCTCAGTAAAGCTGAGCGGTTTCACGGTTGCCAACCCTGGCAGGGTGACTGCACCTCTCAATGGCAGCCACTATTCACCTCACATTCAAAAGTAAACATGCAGGCACGCACGCACTGAGGCAGCTTCCTCCTCAGGTGAAAGTGTGTGTGTCTGAGGGTGTTTGCACGCTTACAGTTGGGAAATTTGGGTTGTGAATTTTAACTCACCTTTTAAGGACACCGTTCGTGTGTGTGTGTCTGTGTTTGTGCGTTTGTGTGTGTCAGTTATAGGTGTGGTCTCCTGTAACAGCGTTTACACGCACATGGGCATTCTTAGGTGACATGTCCAGTGCTACCTCTGTCTCTCCAGTCATCTTTCAGTAACATATGCCTACATATAGGTGTGAATTAATTTTCTACCAATGGTGGCAGTTACAGTAATGAAGCCAGGACAGGACTGGTACATTAATGTGTTGTGTGTTTGTGTGTGTGTGTGTGTGTGTTTGGTCTTGTCCCATGCAGTATCCGCCAGAGATATTTAGACATTTTTATGCACTGTGTTAAATGTTACTGGCTGCTCTGTGTCTCATCCCCAAAGAGAGAACCTCATTTTCTGGGAATCATCGCCCACACGCACACATTTCAGGAGCTTGACGTTGTTTAAGAAAACGTTCCTTGCTGTTAGTGTTGATAGTATGATAACTGTGAAAAGGCTGTAAATTGTGACCCTGTGTTTGAACCTGATGTTCACCAGGCTTCATAACAGATGATGTAAGCCACCCCTCTCCCACTAGTCACAGCTAATAAAGCACTTGGGACCTGTTCGCACAGTCACCAACCACTCCCTACATGCACAGACACATAGACACACACACACAAACACAGCATAAACAAACCAGGCATGTGGCTTCAAGGAGGCAATTTATGCTCAGGGTTCCAGTGGAAGGAGGTGGATTTGTTGTTTTGAGCTAATTATGACCTGTCACCAAAAAAAATCAGGTTTTCAAAGATTAAGTGAGTATAAATAATTTTACCTGGCCCCCTTAATCCTATCCAGTGCTTGTTGGCAGTGACTGTTGTGCGAATGTGTCAGCAGTTTTATCTTTTGTTCAAGCGTGTGTGATGTGAGCTCATTGTTTAAATGTTCACAACACTTCTGCCCTATCATTGTTCTGAACACCCAAACAACATTTTATGTGAATTCCAAGACTTTTAACTTATTGCCAGCACCATCAATTTGACTTACATTTAATTGGCCTACTACACTGGCTACAAACATTTAGTTTATCTGATGAAGAAGTACAGGATTGTTACATACTGTGAGGAGATGTATTTTTCACTATGATTCTATATCATTGAGACTTTAGATTTTTTTTAGCTGCTTGTTCCTCTGAGGACATGAGGTTTTGGGGAGGAATGGAGGGAAAGTTTGGAAAACCCCAATCATTCCCTGTGGGCTGTAAGGAATGGCCAGGATCTGCCAGGAGAGGAGGAGGAATCGCAACTGGAATGACTGAAGGAAGGTGGATGGAAGGGAAGAGAATGAGTTGAGGGGAAGAGTGGAAGGGGAGAAATGGGGGAAATAGTTGGATGGAAGGGGGGGGCAAACGCAAGGAGGGAGTTTGAATTAGGTTAGAGGGAAGTTAAAGGATGAAGAGAGCGGAGACTTGGGGCCTCAATCAGGGGCCAAGCCACTCCACCACTGAGAATGCCTGGAAGTGATCACATAGGAGCTCAATGGGGATGGGGAGCTGAACCCACACACACGCATATGTATGCCAAAGAATTCACCCGAAAAAAAGAGACACAGCTTTAACAGATGTCGACCATATGCATACATACTGTAAGCTCCGCCCATATAAAACACAGCATATTACAGGCAACACAGGCACAAAGTAGCAGAGAGTGAGAGCATACACGCTGCAAGAAAAAGTGTGAGACGTAACCTGTGTGGGATTTTAATCAGCGGGAGGATCAGGTAACCGGTTTCCACTGGGGAGGCTTCTGCCTCTGCCATTTTTCTCGTGTCCTCTGTGGAGGATCAACCACAATCAGCTGCCTTAAAGTCACATCAAATCTCTTTTCACAGGCTGGTGCCAACCTCTAGTCTTCCAGTGACGCTCTGAAATGGCTAATCCTAGTGATTATGCTTGCTGGGCCATATGGCCCCGGGAAGACGGGCTCTATAGAGAAAATGGTGGCTGTTACTTCCAGCAGAAATCTAGCACTCTTACCTGGGTTACTTTTTTTTAACTTTCTGTTGTACAATGGGTGTAAAGGGATTTGTCTGACATACATGACATTAAATGAAACAGGTTACTGGAAAAATAAAAATGGAAACTGGTTCCCCATGAATAGTTAGGGAATTTATATTAGCTGCCCTTCCCTGTCTTGTAGTAAGCCCTCCCTCTGAAAGGAAGGCAGAACTCTGCTGTTCAGTGTTACGTTTGAATAGAATATTATGACATATACATTTCAGTCGAGAGGTTGCAATGACAACCTCTTATTTATTGGCTGATTTGGCTCTGTTCTACGACACTGGTGGTCATTGTATTGAATGTTGTTCAACTAAGCTAATTCAAGGAAGAAACTTTGGGATTTCTCAGAAATGAACTCAGTTCCCGTATTATAATTGTACTGTAACCAAATACAATTATCCAAGGGAATCCAGTGTGTCTGTTTACTACTGATCAGTTAATCAAAAATTAAAAAAAAAGATCTGCCTTATCTATCATACACAGCCAATAGTCATTAATACTATTAGTGGTCAAAATGGCATTAACAAAAGTCTCAAACATATTAATAGTGTGGATTTGTTTTTTTTTTATCCAGAGAGCTGATCTAACATCAGCTGATTGAACCCCTCGTCTCTGGATGAACAACATCTTTCTTTTTTCTACCATATTTACTATGGCAAACTGTTTGACCTTCAATTGTTGCCCACCCGGTGATGTTTAGTATCTTACTCCTGTCTTCGTCTTGTCTCCCTCTTGTCTACTCCTCTCCTCTTGCGCTGACCGAGTCACCAAGTGTTTTAAGTATGTCTCAGAGTTAGCTACATTAATGATGTCTGTGTTAAATGTGTGTGTGTGTGTGTGTGTGGGGGGGGGGGGGGGCAGAACC
>JAFBJU010000451.1:274541-314466 GCA_016785305.1 Colistium nudipinnis
GGGGGGGGGGGGGTCAGAACCATTGCTGGCCAACCATTGTATTGTGTTTTGTTATTGCAATTGTAAGATATGCAAACACTCAACAAACATGTCACACATAGCTGTGATATGTGGGGGCAGGCAAACCCAAAGTTCCCCCTCCTCTTGTCTTTCTCTCTCACACACACCAGACACACACATACACAGTTATCTCCACCCCTCTGAGGAGCTTTTTCCCGCAGAGCAAGCGCATCCAGATCACAGATGATTCCACCCACACACAAGACAATGAGCGTGCTAACCTTAATGTGTCACGATGTGAAAGTGTGTGTGATAATGAGCCAGGTCCTGTGAGAAAAAACCCAGTCAGTCAGTGTCTGTCTCCACGTGGCCAAAAGAGCATGACCGGGCAGCTGCCTCCTTGCCCTCCTGTGCTGTTTGAGCTTGTATGAGTAATCACACAGATGCGGGTGATGAGTGAAGATCGTAATCCATGTCTCTCTGTGCTTTTTTACAGTCTGCTGCAGTCTCCGATGGCGGTGAGTAAATATACATTTTCAACTTCTCACACTCAGTTGTAAAATCTGTTTTCAGAAGTTTTGATTTTAGACACTGACGAATATATATTCCTTCATCTCAGCTCTTTAGATGTTATGATACTCCTATAAACTTTAAGTATACACATGAATTGTGTGTGTATATATATATACACACACACACACACACAGACACACACAGTGCATTTTGTGTTGCGGAATTCATGCAGTTCCATACTTCAGTGTCATGGCCAAGCTCATTGTGGACTTTTCATTCATATGCGTCAGCTTTCATTAAAGCCACATAAAAAGCAGATGGTCTGGTTTGACCTGTTTAACTTCTGCCTCACCCCAGCTTACTCTGCTGCTGTTGACAGGATGCAACCTTTAGATTGCCCCAAATCTGTAAAAGTATTGGCTACACATGAGCATTTGGTTGTGGCAATCCATGGATAGGGTGCGCTGAGTTTTTTGCATTTACAAGATTTTAATAGTGTGTTTGTGATGCAGACATTTGAGGTCAGGGTTCACATGAAGTGTTGTGTGCAAATGTTTGCGTATTGCTGCGCTAATTGGGGGAAGTGCAGCTTCCTCTGTTATACAATTTTGGTGCTTTGGTCTAATGAAGGAGCGAACCCAGATAGTCACAGAAATTGTTGGACACAGTCCCCTCAATTATCGGGGTGTCTGGCGGTAGAGGTACGATTCACCATTATTATTTCTATCAGTGTTGTGCAACATTTGGGGTTTTGCACAGGTTTTCAAACATCTTAGACACTGTTAGATGGATTCCTTCGTTGTGTTGTGTTGTGTTGAACCTCAGCTAAAGTACACTTTTGTATCTCTACAGCAATTAGAATGTCAATGATAACAAATGCTCTCAGACTTGGGAGACTTCTAATGGTGCTTTCACGCCTGGCAAATGCACATGATTGATGCAATTTACTGCGGGTGGTAGATAAGAGGAGCAAAAGGTGGGAAGACAAAATAAAAGGGGTATAGGATCCACAGCAGACTTGGCTACACTCGGCTCTCGTGTAGAAAAAGTGTTTATGGCCACAGTTTACACCATGTCTCTATGGAGGGGAGTTTATGTGGTCAGTGAATGAGGATCTGTCTCTCATTCCACATTCACTGGGATTGCATGTGATGGCACGGAGATAGGCCATGTGTAGATCATTGAAACCAAGTTAAAACAAGTGAAGTGTTTATTATAGCATGTACCTGCTGCAAGCAAATAACACGTATTATGTATTGATCGTTTGTGGGCATGGCAACATAATTTGGTTTTAGGTTTAAAACGGTTTCATGTTTCTCTTAATGAAAGCATCTCTTCAATTGTTACATCATTCAGAGATAACGGTGAGTTAACACTAAGAAAAAGGCCGAAAAAGAGATAGTATAAAGAATGGAGCTCATTCATACAGCTCATGGGGAGTTGAGATACTCATTAACTCAGCGGAAAATAAATGAAGAATGTTATCTCAGAAAGAGATTCTGCGCAGTTAATCCAACAGTTCTGTGAAACAAAAAACAGCAGGGTAGGAGACACAAGTTAATGTTATTGTTACAGTTGAATAGATTAAGGAAATAGAAGAAAACATCAACATGCAATTTAATGGAAGTAAAGATGTAGATTCAAAGCAAGGCAAATGACATTTTACACTTTGCTTTTTTTCTTTCATTTGTACATATCTGAACTTCCTCTCTGGTATAATATACATTCAGGCCATTATTTTGTGCCCATTATATGCCTGTTTTATAATTTAGCACAACATATTCAGACTCAAAGGGATTATTTGAAGGCTTTATTATATCAAAATCAGTGTTGTGATTTATTAGCAGTTGAAGAGTCGGCTCCCAGATATTGTGCCAATTTTGCATCTGTTAGTCTATATGTGCATGTGTATTTGTTTTGCAGCTGAATGAGGGCTGCTGGCCTCATTAGTGGCCTTTAACAAGGTCCTCATCAATACTGCAGTGTGTGTGTTTCTGTGTGTGTGTCTATGTGTGCACATGCACACGTTTGTATTTCAGCGTTTTTGGTTCCCTCCTCCCTCAAGTCTGAATTATTGATCATTCTGAGGCCTGTGGGTGCTTGTATTACTTGCCTGGAAGCTTGTGTCTTTGTGTGTGTGTGTGTGTGTGTGTGTGTGTGTTTGTGGGCGGGGGGGCTGTGACCCGACTCTCTGTGGTCTCTCAGCTTGTCTCCACCAACAGCCTCTCTCTTTTCTTCAGTCTTCTTTTCCTCCCTTTCTCTCGTCCTTCCTGTGATGCTGTGAGCTGTGAGTGTGTGTTTATGTGCGTCTTTGACTGTGTGTTCAGCTTGGTGTGTTTGAGGTTGTGAAGGGCCCTGATAGGCTGAGTATGGATGGAGGGGCTTGGATATCCCTCAGAATTCGCTACTTGCCTCGCTGGCACCACACAGGTTCCTACCAGCTCTACCCAGGTGAGGTGAAAGCTGGAGCTTTAAATAGTTGTTTATTAATTAAAGGAAATAAATGCCGATTTTAGACAAGACAAACTGCTGTGAGCAAAACATTTTTTTACTCCCTTTTGAGTGCCAGTGCATTATCCCAATCACAAGAGATGAAAGATTTGTTATTAAATAAATGTTTTTTTTTAAACTTCCAACTGCAGCTTGGGGACTAGATGAGCTTAACCACTATGAATGTGGTAGGGTGTCTTATATGTTTAACAATGTTGTTGCCAGTCCGAATGGTGTGTTGATCACTGTGGGCTGTATTTCTACAAACCCCATTTCAAGATAAAAGTGAATTGGATGTTACCTTTCAAAAGAGTCTGTGGACCAGGTTCTGAAATGTCTAAAATAGATAAGTGTTGTGTTTGTTTTCCTACTTATTGTATTTGTAGAGTGTGTTATTCAGGTTACTTTCTCTCACACTCGCACCAATGTAGATATAAAAGAGTTATGTAAGATCACAATAACAATCAGTATTTATTTATTTCAGGTGATACATTGATAAAGACAAAATAGTTAAGTTTATATTTGATATCTGCCTGTAGATACCCTACATCCAAAACACTTAAACTTAAATGACATATCTGTAACATATATTCCCGAGTAAGCAACACAGAAATACACCATTTGGGATGATAAATATCCATTATTAAGGCTGTAAGACATACAATCCTTTTCAGTACACTTGTGTTATGCTTTGTATTGAAGGAGTTTGAAATAATGCAGTTGTACTGACAGAGAGCCAGCCCCTTCCACTTTTAACCGACAATGAAAACATAAAAAAATATAAAACACCTGTGAAAGTAGCTCTATTTTAGAAAAAAATGTTATGATCAATTGATGGTGTGTTATAATGTAGGATACCATTGATAATAATAATAATAATAATAATAATAATAATAATAATAATAATAATAATAATAATAATAATAATAATAATAATAATAATAATTCGAAGCGGAAATCTTACTCATGTGCTCACATCGATAGTGCATTCCTGTAATGATGTTGTCAGGAATTGTGATATTGAACTATCTGCTTCAATTTAAACTCTAATGTCATTTTGCCTGTTGACCTTTGGATTAGATGAATAATAACAATAATAATAATTCGAAGCGGAAATAGGCCATCTTACTCATGTGCTCACATTGATAGTGCATTCCTGTAATGATGTTGTCAGGAATTGTGATATTGAACTATCTGCTTCAATTTAAACTCTAATGTCATTTTGCCTGTTGACCTTTGGATTAGATGAATTGAACAACTAAACTAATAATTTGCGGTTTTAATTCGATTTTATTTTCAAAACGATAATCCCACACACTGCACCGCATATGGAATGTGGCTTTGACTGATTGACTGACTGTGCCATATCCAAGGCCTGCGCATTGCGATAGTATCAGAGCAGGACATCGCTTTACTTTTTGAAACAGAATGAAGGTGAATGAGCCAAGATGTTTGTTTATGTTGATGAAAAATATCCATGGTTAAAGGGGTCACTGATGATATTCACATGAGGGAAAGTGTGAAAAAGCGGAAATCACACTGAAATGATCCAATAATAACCAATAATAGTTTAAAAGTTTATAAACCACACAGGACTTTAGCTGTGGGCAGGACACTGCTCTTTCAGTCTATTTACAGGATTTGCGCTGTTACGGGCACCTGACTGATGATGCCTTCCCTCTGGCTGTTCTTGTATTTGTTTAATCTCAGTTTAGAAGCCCAATATCAGTTCATCAGGCCACAAGCTCCTTAACTCTGGTTTCTCTGCCTTTCCGTGTGCCTCAATCTCTGTACTCGTCTGTCTACACATTAGGACATAATAAGATGGGCAGACTAATCAGTTCTTAATGGTAATGCTAAAATATTGCCTTATTTGATGAACTTACTTTTACTCACTGTACCAAAGCGTAGACACCCCAAAAATAGTTATACAAACAAATGCATGTAATTGTGATAAAAGTATTATAAGGAGTGTGTGAGTGAGATTGTGCAGCCAGATGTTAAGATAATGCGACAACGTGTGGATTGAGACGATGTCACTGGGTTGTGTGCTACTCTCACCTTATTATTGGCATGCTGCTGAAAGTGCCTTCAAGTGGAGCCCCTGCAGACAGAATGGCCACCCTAGCTGATATAAAAAAAACATATTAAATCACCTGGATTCGAAAGACTATAATCCACGTCTGTTTGGCATGTTGTCATACTTTTCTTTGAATGTCCGTCAACATTCCCAGCTCTGGTGATGTCAGCCTAATACTGTACAGCTGTTTGATGTTGTGTGCATTTGTGTGCGTGCAGAACTGAACAGTGTGGAGCTGCAGGGCTGCAGCAGCGACAACAGTCTGAATAGCAATGCCAGCCTGCCCAGTGTCCAGAGCCACCGGCGCCACACTGAGAGGAGAGTGGCCAGCTGGGCTGTGTGTTTCGAAAGACTGCTTCAAGATCCCGTGGGAGTCCGCTACTTCTCGGTAAGATAAAGCCATATGACTGGTGTTGGCCCGCACATGTTCATAGACTTCAATGACCTTTTTTTTGTTGCAGGGTCAGAAATTGATCAAATACAAAAAAGAATTAAAGGAATGCGTTTGTTTGTTTTGGAACAATTAGTGTTGCTGTCACGCTGTCAATTATCAGAACCCTAGCTTACCTACCATTCTAATGATCTCATTAAAGGCTTTGGATATTAGAATATAATAATAGTTGTTTGGTCATGTCAGGCTAGTTATTTGACAACTATATTTCATTCTGTTTTATTGTGTCATATACTGTATTTGGTCAAGTAAAAAATCTGGCTCATGCAAATATCTTTTCAAAATGGAAAAACAAATAAAAAATTGCCTGGGTGGTGAGCGGGTATCAATAGACCTAACTACTGACAGCAGTATTAGAGATTGTTAAGAGTATTAAATGACTCCCGTATACTAGTTCCTCGTGTGTGATCTACCTTTACTTCTACAGGAGTTCCTAAAGAAAGAGTTCAGTGAGGAGAACATCCTGTTTTGGCAGGCTTGTGAGTTCTTCAGCCATGTCCCTGAGAATGACAAGAAGCAGGTGACAGACACGCAACTTATCCTTCCATCACAACATGCATCTCGTCTAATTAAACCTCTGTAGCAGTAATGAGGTTGATCTGTGAGCTGTTAATCAGTTTTCCTCATACCTCAGTCTTTCCCTCTTGTCACTTTTTTCCCCCGTTCTTTCTTTTGTTAAATCTTAACCTCAACCTCTTCTCCACCCTATTTCCTCCCACCCCCCCAGCTCTCGCAGCGTGCCAGGGAGATCTACAACAGCTTCCTGTCCAGTAAAGCCACGACACCGGTCAACATAGATAGTCAAGCTCAGCTCGCTGATGACATCCTCAATGCTCCGCGGCCTGACATGTTCAAGGAGCAGCAACTGCAGGTAGCATTTACACCAAATACGCATTCCAAACTCAAGGTTGCCACTATCCACTTAGTTACGACAGAAAGCCTCAGCTCCAGAGGCTGTACTCAGATGACACTGACCTTTGACCCTTCCACAAGCAGAAAAAGTCAAAAGATGCTTTGCCTAAAGGGCCAGATAATTATTACTCTGGCGTCATGGATGTGAATGGCCTCTTAGATGTTCATATTG
This sequence comes from Colistium nudipinnis, assembly GCA_016785305.1. NCBI lineage: Eukaryota > Metazoa > Chordata > Actinopteri > Pleuronectiformes > Rhombosoleidae > Colistium > Colistium nudipinnis. The sequence continues at coordinate 281,160 of JAFBJU010000451.1, forward strand.
TGAAAAGGGGTGGGGCTTGCTGAGAAGCTCTATTGATTTCAACAGCTGAGCTCAGATTTTCACATTCTGATAAAAGTCACAAGGCTGGACAGATATCTGCAACGTGACCCTCTATATTTTTACACATCAAACCTCCACTATTTTTACACATCAAACGTCCACACATATTTTACTACAATAATGTGTCAAACTTGAACATGCTGGATATGCAGTGCATTCAGAGTGTATTCAGAGTTTAAACACCGTATACTGTATAATGCATTTTAAAGCTTGAACACTGATTGTAATCGGTCAAGTTATAGCTTGTGGTTGTGTTGAGATTTTAAATTATGTCGAAAAGGTCTGATAAGTTCTTTAAACAGTATGTAATGTTCATTCTCTCATTGATCTTTTTTTTTTTTTTAATCTAAGACAATTTATTAAAAAGGAAAAATTATAATATTGACATGCATTTCCTTACACAACTTTGGCAGAGGGTATTATTAGATGAGGCTTTGTTCACCAAACAATTCTGTTCTGCAGACCACACTCTGCCAGGTTGGGTGGACTCTGCTGGTCAGGTCTCTGTCTAGGCCACCAAGTTTATAGAGTTGTCCCTAAGCCACCCCTGATTTATCTTGGCTACGAGTTAAGGGTCATTGTCCTGTTGTTGGGTAAATCTCCTGCCCAGTTTTAGATCGTGAGCATCGGGCAGGTTTTCATTCAGGAAATCTCTTAATTCATCCAGAGTGATCGGATTACTCTGGCTGAAGTTGTTTGTCACCTCTCTTATCTGTCTGTATTTCTGTTGCATTTAGATTGCTGTTTTATTTTAGTTTTTATTTCTCATCATCGTTCCTTTCTCTAGTCTCGTCCCCTATGAGTTGCTTGCTTTTGCTGTTGCCTATTTTTCCATTCTCTCTACCTGCCTTTAATCCCTTTTAATGGTGTTGACCCTTTCTTCCTTTCATGTTTTTCGGTTCAATACACTGATTGCTTCTTTCTCTGTTTTTTCGTAGATCTTCAATCTGATGAAGTTTGACAGCTACACACGGTTCCTGAAGTCTTTGCTGTACCAGGAATGTATGCTGGCAGAGGTGGAGGGCAGGCCCCTGCCTGACCCTTACCACATCCCCAGCAGCCCTACGTCCAAACACAGCACCACCGGATCTGACCGCTCTAATCTCTCTACACCCAAAAAGGTAAAACAACATACACGGAAGACTGGGTTTCTTCCTAATTATTGGAATTAATTCCCACATGTCTGCAATCCTTTGCATCTACCCTGCTTTTACTGTTTGTGTGATATAGGAGGACAAAAAGAGCAAATCTGGTCGATCTTTGAATGAAGACAGCAGGGATGACTCGGGAGACCGGAGAAAGGGCATGTTCTTCTCCTGGTCTCGCAACAGGAGCTTTGGCAAAGGCCCCAAGAAGCGCGAGCTGGCCGACTTCAACTACAGTCAGTGGTTATTTTCCACTTTGTCTTTTGAAGAGTTTTATTTGAAACAAAACAGTTCCTATGTGAAAACAACTTCAAATGTGTTGGCTTGTTAAGTAGCCCGCATCATATGATTCATTTGAATTATTCCTCTGTTTATTTCTGATGAGTGTTTTATCTTTTAGATTTCTCCGGCAGCAATGGTCGTCGCGAATCACAGGGTTCACTGTCATCAGGAGCCAGTCTGGAGCTGGGGACGTCAGGGTCGGGGAGGAATGAGGTCAGCCTGGAAAGTGTTCTTACCACATCATCACTTAGACATTATAGCAATGGTCACATAAACATTCCTGTCTACTTCATCTACACTCCCTTCCTCTGAAGTAAAGTAGAGTAATCATATTGTCAGACTGATTTTCCTATGGACATCTTCCCTTCCTGTGATCTGTCTTCATTTTGAACCCTCTCCACCATGCCTCGCCTCCTCTCCCTTTCCCCGCCTCTGTTTTCTTCATCCAGGGTGATGTTTCCCGTGGTGCAGTATCAGTGTCAACTGAGCGTGGAGGGGGCAGCGCCCCCTTGAGGCAGTGTAACATAAGCTTGCCTGACGGCTCTTGTTGCTCTGTGCCGCTGAGGGCCGGGGTGTCCATCAGGGACCTGCTGATGGGCCTCTGTGAGAAGCTCTGCATCAACTTGGCAGCTATAGACCTCTTCCTGGTTGGAGGGGAGAAGGTACTCCAAACTAAAATAAACCATGCTTACCTAACCAGAAACCACAACATTAACTCTGGGTTATCTAATCTAAAAAAGATTTTAAAACTGCACTAATCATTGTTTTTATGGGAGCAATGAGACTCGGACGTTTCCTTTGGTTCTATGTGATGATGATTTCAATGATTCAGTTCATTGTTTTGGTTTTTTGGCCTGTATCTTATCTTTAATGTTTTGGTTCTCTCTCACCAATCAAACAGGGAATCACCCATATCAACTTAATATTCCAAAGCTATCAATTCAATAAATAGTTGAGGATTACAGCGACCCCACAGACTGTACCATTTAAATCCATCATATTATGTGATTTCAAATTTTGAGGGTGTGCAAGAAAGTGAAAATCTTTCCTGATAACTTTGTTCTGTTTGTCTTTTACCCAGCCACTTGTTTTGGACCAAGACTGTATGACATTGTGCTCACGGGACCTCAGACTAGAAAAACGCACTCTCTTCAGGTACCGAAACGTATAGCTTTAAACGGCTCCGAATTCTTGTCGGTTAGGACATTTCAAAATAAGCTTTCAGTGGCCACTGAAGCTACTACCAGAGAAATGTAAAATGCTAAATTTGTTTCCTTCATCTCAAGACTCGACTTAGTGCCTATTAATCGGTCTGTGGGCCTAAAAGCTAAACCCACCAAGCCAGTGACTGAAGTCCTCAGACCTGTGGTAGCCAAATACGGCCTGCACCTTTCTGACCTGGTGGCACGCATTGTAAGTGACTCATAATTCTGTAGTCTGTAGATGGAAAGAATGTACTTATTGAATGTCAATGTGATGATTAAACTGTTAAAAAAAATATATATATATATATATATATATATATATATATACATATATATGTGTGTGTGTTTTTGTGCGTGATGCAGAGTGGGGAGTCGGAACCTTTAGATCTAGGTCTTCCTATTTCTAACCTGGACGGGCTGCGAGTGGTGTTAGATATAGCTGAACACACTTCTGGAAAGGGTAAGGAACACACACACACACACACAGTTTCTGTGAAGAACCCATGTCGGCTGTTGTCTGTAGAGAACATTTTAAATAGAGTAACTACTAGAGTAACTACTAATACTTATATTGCTTCGTCATTTATTTATGATAATTGATTTCAAATTTTTGAATCTCGAAATCTGTGCTCTGGCTTTCATGCTGCAGACAAACAGAAAGTAGCTCCCTCAAAGAGTCACGTCCCGGCCTCTACAAGTAGAAACCAATCAACAACAGTAAGATCTCTTCCAACTTTTTAATTTCCCTTTTTCGTCTTGCTCTGGAATGTTCAATAACCCACCCAATGTCTCCACTACATGGTTGACGACGTCACGCCACTAAGTGTCTCTCTCGCTGTCTTCAATCACCCATGTCTGTTTGCAATGTGTTAAAAACGTGCACAGGTGTACAATGTGTGTCTCTGGCAGTGTTATGGCTATGTGTGACTGTATTTACGTTTGCTGTGAGCCCGAGAGCCTCGTCACAATCTCAAGGATCCTAATGTTCCATCATTGTGTTCTGCCTGTGGCCAAATGCATCCTCAACTTTGCACTCTGTGGTTTCCTGGTTTTCTTTCTTCTGCAACGAACCCCCTTGCCAGGCGAAACAACCCCGGCAGATCAGTAGCTGGGTCACACAACCTCTTAACCATCTAAATCCCCCAGGGACGTAGATGGTGGTGGCAGCACTCTTCTTGTTGTTGTCTGCGATTTATCTATTCAATGACTACCGGTATCTGAAATGGTCATTCATCGATTTCATGGTTGGCTCTAGAGAACACGCTGTATATCCCACTATAGGGGCAGTAGTTTGGCTTTTAATGTGGATAGTTGCTCTCTCTGGTGCTGTGGTGGTGTGAGTTATTTGCCTATATATTGGTGTCTGACATTGTGGCCGTCTGAATGAAACATTCCACTCGTCTTTTAGTTAACTGATCACATTTTTATGTTTTACGAGAATATCCAACGAATATCATTAATTATTAATCACTCAAGTCAGTAACTTAATGACACACCATCACAACTGATCCACCCTCCATCATTGAAACGTGTGCCTCCTATCCCCAATTAAGTCTTTCATATTTTGCAACTTGTCATTGCCCCCCTCACCATCCTTAGCGTTAGTCCCCGTGTGTGTTGCCGTCACTTGTGCCCGTACTTGCACCGCCATGACTCATCAGGGCTCTAATGCCCCCCCTCCAATTTCCTTGTGGCCCCCAGGGGGAGGATAGGCCATCAGGGAAAGCCAGTTCAGCCCACCCCCGTGGGGAAAACGGCGAGGGTGGGCACAGCCCTGACCCAAGAGGCCTGGCCTTACCCAACCACTCTGTCTCTCTGCATAAGGGTCCGGAGAAAAGAAAGCAGAAAAAGATTAATATAGACGAAGCTGAAGGTAAAGACTAAACAACCTCCCCTCTCTCTCTTTCTCTATTTTCTGTAGCTGTGTTGCTGTGATCACACTAACCCTTTTGCCTGTCTGAAATAGCAGCACCAAATGCTTTCAAAAGCTAGCTATAGCTACATGTAGCTCACACTGAATGTAGCTTTGTCTTTGACTTGTCTAACTGATTAATGCACACCCTCTGCTGCATGTGTACTGAATGACAATCAATGTGTTGTTTTTCAACATGTTATTTGGGATGATTATTGATTTGTATGTGTGTTTGTGTGTGTGCACACATACGTGTATTTGTGTGTGTGTGTCTGTGTGTGTGTGTGTGTGGGTGCGCGCGCTTGTCTGCAGAGTTCTTCGACCTCATATCCAAAGCTCAGAGCAAGCGAGCAGACGACCAGCGAGGCCTGCTAAACAAAAGCAACCTGCAGCTTCCAGACTTTCTGCGCCTGTCGCCAGTGGCGACCGACCACGCCGCGCCTCCTCCCCGTGACCCTGAACCCAGTTGCTCCACCCCCAATTCCCGTAACCCCAACAACGGCAGCTTCCCCAGCAGCGGTCGCCGGGGCAACAAGGTAAATAGCAATGACAGGGGAGGAGAAGGAGGCACCCACTTGCTCTGTGTGAGCCATCAGTCCCAGAGCTTGGACTCTGCACTGGGCACCGAGAGTGGGCGGGGGAGGAAATCTAGGCCCCTCCCTCCCTTTCCGGGCACCATCTCCCCCATCCACTCCTCGGCCAACCGGGGAGGATCAATCCAGATGCTGGAGGAAGACACCCTGTCTGATCTGACTCTCGTGGGAGAGGGGGACATTGACAGCCCTTGCCTCAACTACGTCACTCCCTCGGCCCTATCCTGCAAACCCCAACCCCGACCCCAGCAGCAAGCACAGGACAGTCGGCCCAGCTCAGGTACCTCTCCCGTATGAAACTTGTGAACTTTCCCCTCACCCTCGCCATCACCTGACTGCAAGCCGGACTTGAGTGCCACAAGTCAGTTCGACGTTCCTAGTCGGCCACTCCTGGTCTGTGGCTAAATGCATCCAGATCTCCTCTGTTCTCCTGCACTCCATTTAGCAGAGCATTTTACAGTTCAACACATCACTCTCTGCGTCTAACAGTCGATGCAGAAATTGTTCATCTTAAATTTAGATGTAAATAAACTTTTGCTAGTGTAAAAACACAATTCTCACAATAGAATGATATATATCATATCATATAGGGCAGCATCTACTATAAGTCAACAACGGCCTTATGATGAAATCTATCAAGCGCCGTAAGAGAGGAAAAATGGATGCATTGGGTTTGACAGAACTTGTTTCTCCCCTGCATGGCGTGTATCTGTGTGAACCCCTCGATTCTCTGTGGTGACATAAGCTCGAGGAGGAGCTCAGGATGAATTGGTGACGACCAGTGCCAAACTCTGTCCTCCAGCACCTTCCCCAGTCCTCCCAGTGTACACATTCTAATAATGCACTTTAGCCAATTAAAATACCAAGACGCTAAACATCTTTTCCCCATTGTGAAATCGAATATATTCGATAATATATGTTATTTAAAACTACGGGCGGTTGAGCTGCAGTAGTTTTGCACCATTATTGACAATATCTGCGAACTGTCACCAGCTGTTCCTCGCCTATAGTGGTACGGACGCTTCAGTGCTGCACTTACAGGTGGATCATGTGTTATTTTCTACGTACTAGATGTTCTTTGAGCTCACTGACGTGTCAGGCCTGACCATATAAATATAAACATATGACGCAGTGCTATGAATGCCTTCATTTTCTCAGCTGTTTATCCTCGCAAATGCAGCTCATTCCGTGGTTGCACCACTGCTCTCTCACATCGAGCGTTTCCCATCTCGGCATGAGAAGCGGTTCTATCATGAAAACGAAGACTGTGACGAGACATGCTCTCTCTGTGACTAAACGATTCAGAAAAAACGTCTTCGCCAACTCCACATGAGCAGTCTTCTCTTTCTCATACCCCTTTTTCTTCCTTGCGCTGTTTCACAGGGCAGCCTGTGTTTTTTTCCTCTCCACAGTCCAGCAATGAAAACAGTGTTTTTAGCAGTTTTTTCCCTGCTGGGTTTAAGCTGGAGAAATTGGGCTAACCAAGTAAAACCGTTTCATTTTTAAAAGTTTTCCTAATACTTTATTCTGTACTATATTCTCAAAAAACATTAATTTATCCCACGTCCTTTTCATTTTTACAATCAGTTATAAGTATTAACTTGTATATAGTCTACATTGTGAAGCCACCATATTGTTGTAGTCATAGTTAAATTGCAATGCAGCCATGGTGTTCTTCAGTTGTGTCACAGTAGAAATCAATTCTTCTCTGTTCAGTTGACTGTACTATCTGTAAATAGATCAAATAAATGTTTTAGAGGTTGAACTTGCTCTGTAGAGCAGCCTCTTTTCTCAGAGAGACTTTCAGAATGATTATATTTTGTGTCTGTGTGTCTTCCATTTTTCCTCTCACTTCCTCTGTGTCTATGGCCTCAATCTTTTTGTGTGATGTTTCAACACAGGTTGAAGGATGCAGTATTTATTTATATTCATCATATCCTGGTGGTTAATGTCAAACAGAATACCATCGTAGGAATCGCCAGTGGCGGAATATAACATAAATTAGCCCTTTGCTCGAATACTATACCTGCTTCTTATGTGTTACCATTACATCCCAAACTTACGCCCCTGGTTTTATAAAATATAATTTACCAGCAATCACTGAATAATCCAAAGGTCATTTACCAATACTAATCGCTGTTCTGAAGGATTTTTTCTATTCACAAGTTAGACATATTTTCCCTAATTTCAGATGATTTTCTTTCGTCCAATATTTCACTTGTGTATTAAGAGAAGATTGGCAACTTGGGCTGTAGGTCATAAGTCATATAGGTGATATAGGTTATTTTTTTTCATGCTGGAGACGGAGTATGCTATTATCAATGATTCTGCATCAATAATAACTTATATAATTCTATTTATAATATAAATAAAACTGGAGGGACACCTTTCTGCTGCATATTGAGCACTTATATAATTGTATCCCTACTTTGAATTTGGTGTTGTCAAACCAGTGGCAAAAACTATTAATGAGATTATATTTTGGCACTCAACCCAGTTTTTAAATTGAGCAGCAGCCACCCAAGTTGAGATATTTTTCAGAACCAACTAGGAAAGTGTGATGCAGTCTAGAATTTACTTGTTCTGTTTTTGACCTTTACCCATTTCACTCCATCTGTACAACCTTTCTCCTATTCATCTTACTTAATATTCCTCCCTTCTCCCTGTTGGCTCTTTATTCTTTCTTCCTCTCTGTCCCTGTGTGAGTGTGTGTGTGCATGCGTGCATGTGTGCTTTGGCATGTGTGTGTCTGTAAGACAGGGCTTTTGTTTTGGGGTACAAAGGCTTTTTGGGGTAAAAGGCTATTAGTTATGCATGGGTTCTCCTGTGCTCAAATGCCTTATTAGGCAAGCTTTGTCATGGTGGGCTCTTTGGGATCTGAAGACACACACACACACACACACACACACACACACACACACACACACAGATATGCTGTTCCACTTCAGAACATACAAACTTATGCTTAGATACAAATGCAGAATAACTACATTTGTGTGTTTCTGTGTGTTTTTTTTTTGTCACATGATGATCTTTTTCTTTCATGGTTTTCATTAGAATTATTCTCCAGTGTTATTTGTTGATTTTTTCCTCCGGGAATGGCATGTGACAACAGCAGCAACTGATTGTGTTTAACTAAGACATATCTGTACAAAGACACACACACATGCACACAGCATTTTGTTTCCACTTTTTCTCCAAACACTTAAATTTCTTTCTCAGTGTGATTATTTCCCACCTGTTTATCAGAAGGCCGGTGAACACCCAAGTTGTCTTGTTTTGAAAAACAAATCAGCTCTATTCATGTGGTTCCACATATGTTGTTAAAATCACACTGAGAGCCATGATTTAAATATAAATGAAGTCCTGGGATTTCTTCAAGCTAAACCGATCTCTGGGTTTGATGCTTGTTTTCATGCTGTAGGATCTCGTAAGTTGTCGTATGGCTGCTGTCCTATTCACACAATTTTGGCTCTGGGTTTCAGTTCATCAGCGCTGGTTAGGACCACGTCCCATTTCCAGAATGGCATGTGGTCCACGCTGAGTTAATGCAAACTGGATTGCACTGATCTCCTAGCAAAACTAGCCAAAAGTGCTTATGTTACTAATTTTTACGATTTAACTTTTTCATGCACTTTTATTAGAACACCTGAAATCATTAAAAAAAACGATAATAGGTCCCAGTTGCTGCTATGAGCATAACACACCTGGCTTTGTCACCTGCAGGTAACTGTCCGTAGTTTCACTATGGGCAATAGAAGTTTCAGGTTTATGTTGTTGCATAAAATATATGTCATGTTCTTTGCATCACTTTTGGTCCTTAAGATATGATTTTAGAATTCCTCTCCTGTACAACAGCTCCAGATGAAAATGTCTCTTTTTCTCTGAGCCAGGAGATGGCAGCAGCCTGTATGAAGATGGGAACAGCCTATTTTCACAGGCGCACACACGCACGCACGCACGCACGCACACACACACACACACACACACACACACACACACACACACATACTCACTCACATCAAACATCTTTCCCATGATGTCATAGCAAAGTGCCATGGTAATATCTGCCACATTCACTTAGTTTCCTGCTGCCTCCCAGTCAAAGCTATCTCTCTCACTCTCTCTCGCTGTCTCTAGTTCTGTTTGTTTGTGTGATGTAATTAGTTATTACTCAGGTTGTGGGGACCTACATTTGTTTATACAGGAGCATTGTAGGGACACAATGTGTATATGTGTGTGGGTTGCTGTTTCTGTGGTGTTGGAACAGTTGGTTACTTGCTGCTCTTGGCTGTCAGGGTGTGATATGTTTCAGATTTTAGCAATGTGAAGTTTCATCCCAATTCTTCACACATACAAAAACATTCCAAAAGCAGACGATAAAGTCTAGTTTTAGTTCACGGTCTGGGTGTGTTTGTCACTGTGACAGATTCTGAACAAGAAATGCAGAAGATTTTCCTTTGATTGTGTGTTTCTGTCAGATTTCCATGCATGAGAATTGTTTGCGGTGTCAGTGAGTGTGTTCTTATGTCCCTTTCCACATCTCTCTTAGGTAGTGTCTCTTTTTAAAGAAGCCTCTTCTTCCTCAGGTAAAGACAGAGACAGATGGAGAGGGAGGGACAGTGGAGGAGGAGGTGTCAGAATACCCAGCAGAAGAACAACATCTTCTGGCACCATCCCTTCATCTCTCCCTCCTCCACCTCCCCCTCCACCACTACCAGCACGCCTTCCTCCACGCTCACGTCGCAAATCCAAATCACCTTCATCTCGCTCGAGCAATGCAATCTCAAAACGAGGTTTGGATTTGGATAACATTGGGGCCATCTCTAATTCTGAAAACTCCATGCGAAACTGCAGGGGGTCCCGAGACCTCCGGACCTCCCAGAGTTCAGAGTTGGACAGGAAGTGGGAGGGTGTGGCCTTGGAGCTGCGTCACCGTGGCAGCAGGATGAGGTCGGCCGTGTACCAGACTTCAGACTTGCCCTCTATGGTCAAAGACAAGAGACACTTGGAGCAGAGTGAGGGCAAAGGGCAGGTGGACCGGAGTAAACTGAAAGCCACCTTTGTCTGAGGAGGAGGAATCCTTAGCTGACTCACAGATGGTCTGGCATGCTGATGTGTCTCTGTGAGTCCGACCGCCACACTGAGGGTCTCTGCAGCAGCTTTCAATGTTAAAAGTTTAAACAATGAGCTCAGTATCAACAACTGTGCAGCTGCTCCTAGACTTCCTACTGAAGACTGCTGCTGGCAGGCTGAGATTAACCCAGTACTACTTCTCATCTTCCACTGGCTCATTCTTTGTAGTTACTGTGATGGGATTGAAAGTGTCAACAAACGTAATGCCCTACTATGAAGCGTTGTGTACTCATGCTATCCATGCCTTCCAGGGCTCTGTGGCGCAATGGATAGCGCGTTGGACTTCTAGCTGAACTCATAGAGAGTCATTCAAAGGTTGTGGGTTCGAGTCCCACCAGAGTCGTGTTTTCTTCCACTCAACCACCCCCACCTTCTCTATTCTATCCCTCGCTACAAGACACCCACTCTGGAGGATTAAGGCAGAGGAAGCTGCAGTTGTCTTCGACAGTACCCTCTCATACCTCCCTAACATGGCTGGGCAACTTTTTCTTGTGTGAGGACCCTGGACTGTGTGTTTGCTGTCTGTTGTACGGGGGCCCTGACGAACATTCAGGGAATGCACATTGACTTCTTACAAGTACCTGTGTGTTCACCTAAAACTGGACTTGACAGACTATGCTCCAGAGCAGGCTCTATTTACTGAGGCAACTGAGATCTTTTGCTGAGTTGCAGGGTGCAGTCAACCAAATGCCCCTAAAACACTGTCTCTGCGACTCTAAATCTACCATTGTGCACTCTTGTATATACAGTATACTCTGCATACACTTTGTATTTAGTTTTAATTGTACATATTGCTATCCAATTTTATAGTTTGTTTTCTTATTTGTATATTTAGTTATTAAGCTTCCTACTGCATTCTTTTGCTATTTTTTTTCTAAATGTCCCCATCGTGGGACAGATATCTTATCTTAATGCATTGTTGAAGATGGACATTTTGACAATTGCTACAAATTGTACTTGCTGAAACACTTTTATTGCTGGATATTAACTTGTAATAATGTATTTTTTGAAATTGGGATTGTGCTGTTTTTTTATTAAGCTACAGGATCTAGTACTCATTCCCCTACCCGTATTGTGTTCAAATTGAAATTTCAGTTATACAAATGAAAGTATGCAATTTTTTCATATAGCCCTTACTTTCCAGTAATTTTAAATTCCAACGAAGACTTGGGAAAGATGCTCAACTCCAAAAAAGTCATTGGAACTGGAACACAGAATCACAATTGGTCTCAACTGTCAGCATTCTCCATCACTGCCAGGCAAACCCATGAAAGAGAACATGTGTCACACAATTTTGGTCATCTGTGATTTATAGAGATATTTCAACAATTTGGCATTGCAGATCCATGCATTAGAATGACTTTGAATGGGCAAAGCAAAGACAGTGTCCAGACCGCAGAACAATCTTATGTCAGCAGTATCACATTATTTTTACAAAACTTTTACATTTATTTACAAAACGTGATCCACAGGAAACATTACCCAACTATGAAGAATGTACCAGTCTCTATAAAATCTGTGTATGGCTACTTATAAAAACGATATACAAAACAAAACAAAAACATGAACTATTAAAAATTGGAGCAGTAATAAACATCTTAAAGGAAATGTGTCTTTTTTTTTAGAGAGAGAATGGGCACGAGTGTATGTCTATGTATGATCCCATGATAATTTGTCAATTGAATTGGAGTCTTATTGTTGTCTTTCAATCTGATGTATTCCTGAGCCAGCTTTAAAAGATTTGAAGGCTGATTAGCACTAAGTCGAGATGAATCCCTGTCTAACACCGGGCTGAAGAGAAGGGAGAGGCGCGCGACTTATGCGCTTTTAATCGAATGAGCCGGGTTGTCAACAATTGAAGCGTCTGGTGGCAGGGCCCCGCGGGGGGAGCTGAGCTCTCTGCCCGGTGCTCTGATGGTCGACGAGGGAGTGAAGTCCGCTCCGGCTGGCCTCGGCTATTTTCAAAACGGACACCCCTCCCCCTTCTCCTCCGTGTGTTAGTGTGTGTGTGTGTGTGTGTGTGTGTGTAACACACCTGCTCGGAACCATGACAGAAGATGACGGATACAGTTGTCGCGGAGGGACAAGTCAAGTTTAGAGATGGAAAAAAGGTTATATTATACGATATCCTCATTTTTATTTCACGCTATTTATAGTGTTTTGACCCCTTGTGACATATTGTTTCTCCGCGTCACTTTCTCCAAAGTGGAAGAGCCGGATGGTCGTTCTTCGGAAGCCCTCTCCGGTCGCAGGTATGACACTAACCGCCTCTTATCTAATCTGGCACGCATTCATTTATAGTCCTGTTTTTACACAGCATGCGCAATAATCCGTCCATGGCTGTGTATGGCGTTCACCCCGATTTTTATTTAGTTATTTGCGGTCAAACAAATAACTTTTGGCTCTCACACACACACGTAAGCAGCTGAACTGATCGATGGCACATATAAAGGCCAAAATCCCCCCTTTTAAATAAGTCTGGGCATTGAATCCCGAGGAGGGTGTTTCGGTGCCACTTTGATTTAAGCTTGATTATAGGAAAGCCTTCCAGCCAAGAAGATTTAAGCGTCATTGCCATAGTTTCCTCTTCGCTAGACTGGCAGAGGACCAGCATGCATCAACACGTGGCTCCCACTGTTGGCCACAGCTGGTCCTTCTAAATTTCTGGTCTGTCTGATCAATAAAGTTCGTATCTTGAAGAAACTCCGTGTGTGTGTGGGTGTTTGTGTGGGTGTGTGTGGGGAGGTCTATATGTGTGTGTATTTGAGGGCCTGACTTTCATCATCAGCTGTGCCAGTGGATCATTGTTTCAGGGCTTTATCATGACAGCTGTGCCATAAACATGGCCAAGCACACAGCAGGGTCACAAAAGTGACACAGTTGTTATTTTACATTTTCCAATTAATCACAAAATGGACATCTAAGCTGTCAGTTCTTGCAGCTCATTGCTCTGTGTGTGTGTGTCTTTCTATCTCATTTCCACCAGACTGTCTGTCTCTGCTAGTGTACAAGGAGAAGAAGAAGGGGAAGGAGAAGGCCAGCGGCCACAAGGAGAGGCTCAATGTAACGCTGGAGGTATGATTGGCTGCAGGGTGGACTTTACGTGACTCACTTCCTCTGTGCTCCGGCACCGGTGGCAGGGCTTTTTAACCTCTGCAGAGGTCTCGCTATTCTATACCTCAGACTTTTATACTGTTGTCACTTGCACAGAGTGAGAACAAATCAATTGAATATCATGTGGAAAAGGAGATGCAATGACTAATATTATAGTCTGAATGCCAAGTCACATTTTCCAGCTAAAGTATAACCTTGGTCATTCAACCAGCCCTTTGGTATGTGAGACTGAAAGGTTTGCAAGAGCATTACATGAAAATTAAAGCAACATTTGAAATGAAAAACTAACAAAGAAGAAAAGGGCCACAAGTAAAAAAATAATAAAAGAAAGGGATAAAAGAAAGAAAGAAAAGTGAAAGTGGCCCCTCAAACCTTTCAAATACATACCATCTTCTGTTGGACACAGAACTCACACTATGATATTTGTGAGACATTTGTACAGTTTCATTGTTAGTCATTTTCTGTTGCTGCAAAAGTACCCGCACACCTGACATGAGAATTGAATCAAACACACCTGAACTCAATCATGTGAGTTGAGGCTCTGAAGTTGAGGCTAACACATGAGTGCTTCTGTGAAACAATATCTGCTCCTTCAGGGGATCTGTGGTGTGGAGCCAGGGTCCGGCTTTGGCGGCGTGACCTACACCCTCTCCATTCTCTGCCTGGCACGGACGCTGGTCCTGGGCTTCAACAGCCGAGACGCCCTGCTGTCCTGGGATGCCCGCCTCCGCTACAGCCTGGGAGAAGGTCAGTGCTTTTGTCTAGCCTGGATGCTACAGAGCTGAGTGCATTTAAACATTAAATTCCAGTTCCAGCAAACTGCGAAGTGAACAACATTTCTGTCAAGAAAGATTATATATTTTAAATACGGCCCCATCAATTAATTTCTTAAAGGGGATCAGATCGTTCTTGACCTTTGGTTGACCTGATAGAAGGTGCGACGGCATCGGAGTGTGGTCTGTAAAAAAGAGAGTGTACCGTAATTAAAAAAATAATAATTCTGACCAGGCCCATCATGTTTGTTTATACTAACCATTTGTAAATGTGAATAGGATTTATATTGTGATTAGACTAAGAGCAGATGATGAGTGTGGAGAGCCAGATGACACCTGCTTCAGATTTAGACAACTATCACTCATGCACCTGTGACCTGTGCAATGTATGTTGTTTATATTTTTGTTGTAGTGAAGTAAATTTGTGATTAATATGACTGCTAAGTATGTATAGAATGTGTTATTATTGTCAGTACTTTATTGGCTTGTGCATTCTTTAAATCAGTAAAGCCTAAAAGGTTTAACACGTAAAATCTTGTGAAATGCATTTATGACAGTCGAGAAGCAGAATGTTTCTTAGGCCATTATCCAGTGTGAACGTTGAGCAGGAGACAGTGAAAGTCATTTGTCGGGATCCGAGAAATGAAATGTGGAGTTACACGCAGATAAAATCTGTCTTTCATTTCTCTGTTCCTTGCTGCACAATCTGCTGCTTCGACGACACAGCCTTTTTTAGGGAAAAGGAGAAGGCTATACAAGGTCCTCACACAGGAAATGCCAACAGCAACTGAATCCGTTTTTATATAGTAGCACTGTGCAAGCGGCATTGGCCTTTAGTTACTGTATGAGTTTTAAGATAAGATAAGATAAACCTTTATTGTCCCACAGTAAGGACATTTCAACCAATAGTTAAATGAAGTTTGGAGTTCTCCACGTCTCTGAAGCGAGATTTCTGATAAATATCAAATTAGATGGACATTTTATATTACAACTTCAAACCTGATGATAAGGATCGCATTTTATAATTACTAACATATGTGTAGTAGATATTTGTTAAGTGTAGTTATTTTTATTTATTTTACTATGTAAATGATATTCCTTCCATGTACTTCTTTAGCATTATTAAACATTTATCTAGGTGACGTCACATGAGGATGATGATAATTATTCTCTATATTTTATTAATAATCTTAACTTGGCTCCACTCCACTTGTGTGTTCGTGTCCTTCTGTGATCTACCCTGATGACTTATTTTTGTGTTCAACCTCATTTGTTGTATATAATGATACTTCAGTTGTCTGCTGATGACCATGAGGAACACTTGCAACTTTTTCATTCCTTCTTCTCGCTGTCCTTCTGTTCTCCAGTCCATAGGTTCAGTGTGAATGTCGAGCCGGGTACCAAGCTGGAAAGCGGCCCTGCCTCCCTCCACCTGTGCAACAACCTATTGGTCCTCAGCAGAGGCCTCCCTCCTGTCGTCATTGGCAACTGGAAGTTGTCAGCATTGCGTCGCTATGGTGCTGTGCCAAATGGATTTGTCTTTGAAGGGGGAACTCGCTGTGGATCCTGTGAGTAACTTATGGATCCTTTTTTTCTTACCGTGCACACCAAGTTACACAGACAGCCTGCAGCCATAAAGGACAACGAATGATCACTGCCAGCAGAATGATGGCAATGGGTAATGTGCAGTACCTCACATCCCTGACTCTGTTTTGCTGTCTGTGGTATATTTGTCTTGTTTGTGTTCTGTCTTCAGCTATATAACACAAGAGCATAGACACCAGCACTCAGTGTTTAACATAATACTTCATTGTCATTCATTCAGAGGTAGAGAGCTTCTTTATATTTTCCCAGTATCATCATTGTCAACAGATATGTTGCATTTTGAATAAGCAGTGTTACTCGGATCTCTTCAGCAAACACTGTTGTTCTCTATGTGTTTGCATACAGTATACTGTCAAACTAATCTTGTAAAAGGAAACATAAATCCGTAATGCTTGTGCGAATGTTTAAACAAGAAGCTACATTTATTCGCGGGAGGGATTTTGATCACGTAGCATGGTCTTCATTAGAAGAATATATGCAATTCTTCACAGCACTTTCAGTATCGTTGATGAGGTTCACAATTCAGATATTTTACTATATTTCAATATGACTCCATTACAAGGTAAAGTCCTGCATGAACCATTTGACTAAAATAATGTGTTTAAAGTATCACAATTGAAAGATCTGGTTCCTCTGACTAATATATGATTATATATGATGTATAAATTGCTTGCTACTATTGTAGCTTCCGGTGGTGGAGCTGGTTTGAACTTCAGTCTTCATGCAATTTGATTGGGTTTAATATACAGGGGCATCACGTAAATCCTGATGTGTCATGAGTCAAAAAGAAAGAAGAACTAAGTCCTGATTCACAAATCTGTTTTCAATTCAGAATATTTTCTCTCATCCTTAATTGGTATTTTAAAATCTTTATTCTATTTGATCTGCCTTGGAAAATATTCATCTGGAAGTCTTTGATGCTGTCAAATATAAAATATTGTATGGGGGTTGGGGCAAGTAGCTGAAAAAGGAAATATAATATAATACTCAAGTACTCCATGCTTACATACTTTTCATTTCTCTTCTGTGCTTACGGTATTTTAGATCTGTCATTTAACACTGAGTGACTTGTACAATAATCTGTGATTTATTGGAAGTATTTGAAAAGTAACTTTAGTTACTTGTAAGAGATTACTTTCTATGTAGTAGCCCACCAAATAATACTGTGTGTGTGTGGTTGCCAGGGTGAAGGTATCCTCTGACGGTCCAGCTGATGTGGCCGTCAATGTGAAGAATGGGAGGCATTTAATGTTTTGGGGTGGGGAGGTGTGTGCTTGTGTTTGTGTGTGTTGAGAGGGGGAGGGGGGGGGGTCAATTGGACCCTGTTGTTCATTGTGTTTGGGATTTAATAACTAAACTGCAAACGGCCACTGTGGCCATGATATTATAAGGTCCAAGGGAAATGCAGTCTGCTGTCTCAGCTCTCCTATATCGTGAAGTATACATCCCCAGAGATGAACCAGTTTTAAGAGAAAGTTTGAAAGTGTGTTTGTGTGTGTGCGTGTGCAAGCAGCCTCATGGCTCCTACAGGAATGTGAGGTCCAGACTCTCTGGTTTCAGTGTTCTGGTGAGCAGCATCTATAAATACCAGCTTTCCCTTTAGTGTTCACTCAGCCAATCATAAAGTGCCTCATGGCTACACTGCCAATCCCAGTCTTCTCCCTCAACTCATCTACATATCACCCCCAAGCCTCAGGGGCAGTAGAGGCCCTGATGCCCTCTTGGCATGGCTGCAGAAACAGAGAGAGTGACAGAAAGGGAGACGTGCGAGTCCAGGTGACACATGAGAACACCCAGCTGTACATTTATGGCATGCATAACCCAAAGCTGACTGCATTAACAATCAAATGCAAGTTTACCAGAGGGAAAACTCAATCACCAGCTATCCAGCAGTTTGCTGGTAGCTCTATCATTTTGAAATTAATTCAAGCTTTTAATTTACTTTTGCAACTACTCAATGTTTTTTTTATAATATGTGCTGTTAAGAAGATTACTGGAGTAAATAAGAACTTCTGTAATATCTAGCTTTCATTTAGGTATACTATTATCTTGGCCCTGTATTGTGCTTGCAGGCTCTTTGTCTTGGCTCCCTGGGACAAGTAAACTCAACAGTAATTTCGTATTTATTAGTTCCTATAGTGCTTGTTCATGCGATGATATTAAGTCAAAATGCTTGTTGTGGAAAAGATGATATTGGAAAGAGATGCTGCCGAGTAAATGTAGTATTTCAACGTTAGTCCTGGCCTTTTGTGACGAGCAAAATGGCAATGGTTGCTAACCCTGCAATATGTTACTGTAAATCATTTATACGGCTGCAAACATTATAATGATAATATATATATTTTTGAGCTGCTGCACTGGAAGCCTTTAACAATTCAGTTTTTTGTTGCACAGTTAAAGACATATGGCACAGTGTTGTTGGACCCTGTAGCATACGCCTACATGCATGCACACACACACACTCAGCTCACACACGCAGCCACTTTTTAGCATCTATCAAATCATGGTTTTCTGACCACTGAGTCTTTAAGCATTTATCATTTGCATTATCTCTCTCAGGAGTTGTCTTAGACCTAAAACAGATCTCTAAAACAAAAACAAAACAAGCATTATTTGGAGACAAACAACTTAAAAGAACTACAATGCAAACTAGCATTGCCCCATGGCT
The DNA here is from genome assembly GCA_016785305.1 of Colistium nudipinnis. Classification (NCBI taxonomy): domain Eukaryota; kingdom Metazoa; phylum Chordata; class Actinopteri; order Pleuronectiformes; family Rhombosoleidae; genus Colistium; species Colistium nudipinnis. Next base: position 299,653 of record JAFBJU010000451.1, read on the forward strand.
GCTGGATGTGTAAAGAGACAATTTTCCCAAGGCAGGGTAAAGAAAGGTGTCAGTGGTGTGTTCACAACTTATTTCAGCTACTCCCAAAGTTATTGCAGGTGTAATTGACTTTACGAGAGTAGACAGAATATCAATACAATGTAGGCCACATTCATTTATTTGCCTTTTAAGGTACAATAAGCTCCAATCAATGGCACCCAATAAACAACCCTTCCATACAACCTGCCGACAATGTTTTTTGAAGAAAAATCTTTAAGAGATGTTGTTCAACCGTATAGTCATTTAGAGGCTGGAATGTTGTGCAAGAAATATTTCAAAAACACATCTCACGCAGCTTAATTATGTCAAAGTAAAAAAATGTGAATTTATGAATGACATATTCATGAATGCACAGAGTCATTAGTCAAGCTTAGATACTGAGGACCCTCTGAGATTGAGGTCCTGGTTTTGTTTGTGTCAACTTCGCAAAAAACACAGTATTACTTCAGGGCAGTTGTTGATTGTGGAATGTTTTTGACATTAATTGTCTAAAATTGTCAATATATAAAAATGATGGTATTCATAAAAGTATAATTCCAGCAATAGTATATCTTATATACGGGCTGGTGCCCAGTTCGTTTCACAGGTCAAGCTGCTAAAGACTAAAGATTATATTACAAAATGCACAATGGCTACTGAAGCTAATAGGCTTTAATTACGTTTGATGCTCAGTGAAAATACTAATGTAAAATGATTTACCTTCAAGTGTTAAATGATATTCTGAAAGCAAGAGGCCCTGGATGCACACTCACATATAAGTGAGTTAAAGTAACTGAAATGTAAGAATAAATCTATTATTAACTGCCTTTTATGAACGCATCATTAGTTGTTGTGTTATCATTAAATATCTCATCAATTTTCTTTTTATATTACGAACATAGTGAAACCAGAGACACATATAAATAAATGAATTTATTAATTGAAATTAAAGCAGAAATGTGTCTGTTGTTTAGATATTACATTTAAAAAGCCTGTACTTTTTTTTTGTTGCTTTTGCTTTAGCAGCAAACTGTTACTTCAGAACTAAGATGATAATTTTTTTTGACCAAATTCCTGTGCAAGGACTTAGTGTGCAGCTGTTTTTTAAACATTTCCATTTTGTGACGTTTTTATGTTTCATGATTTTTTTTTCTTGCTTGTCTTGTGATTTCACAGGCACCTACCTCTGTGTGGGCTGGATAGGAGAGAGTGTGGAATTGATAGATGTTTTTGGTAACCTTTCGAAGAAAAGGTTGTTGCTGACTCAAAGAACAGCCTTGCCTTTGCAGCAGCCTTCAGAAGCCCACAGAATATTGCTTGGCCTTACTTGAAAAAAAATGTTTGAATTTACTCCAGATTTAAAGTTCTTACTTCTTCCATTGGACACACTACTTAGTATGAATGGTTATTCATACTAATTCATGTTTTTTTAAACATTTTATTTCATATTTAAATTAACTTTAATTTATTTTGAATCGGATTTTCATGTTTTAATCATCTATTATATGCATACTTCTACTGCATACCGATATTCTCTTTTTCCATCAATCCTCTAGGGGCTGGGGTTTTCTTCTTGTCTTGTTCAGAGGGAGAGCAGATCAGTTTCCTGTTTGACTGCATTGTCAGGGGCATCACCCCCAGCAGGGCCCCACATGGCCTGCGACCTTGCCTGCCAGGTAACACACGCACCCAACACACACACACACACAAATTGCAAACTAAATATTTAACACATCGAAGAAGTAACTACCATCACTGCATTATTTAGCTGCCATATCTGATCAAATCATCCATTGCTTTGAACAGAAATGATGAGTCATGTTGGTGTGTGAGTTTGTGACTTCCAACATAAAGGTTTACAACCTGTTTAGTGTTCACGTGTAGCATTGGTGACAGATGCATTGGTAACGGAAACGGCACATGCTCACAGCCCAAAGAGTTGCATCGTGAAATACATGTGTATTAAGGGGTCATGCCCGTGTGTGTGCTATTGTAACGTACTGCTAATTTCACAGGCATTTCTGAGACCACAAATATAGAGACAGTTGGTTTAGTGACAGTTAGTAAGCAAAAAAGTTGTAAAGGGCCAAGGATCTGCCAACTCTTACTTTTGAATAGACACAGAGACCAGCACAATTTGATTGTACATTTTTTTATTTACACAGTATACATGACTCCGATTTGGACATACGTGTTGAAACAAATCTTTCCATATCAGGTGCATTCACTTCACCATTATAACCACTAGCTACTACTATAACCACTACTATAACCTTATAAAACTCAATATGGCAGTTATGATAAAATAAATGTACAGAGAATAGCTATTGTTAAATGCATTCAAAAACTTCTGCACACATTACAAGATTCAAGATACATTGTACATTGAAATTCTTAGAATGCTGTCCACTCTCAACGCCAGAATAGTAATAATAATGATAGAAAAATGTCAAATAAAAAGTTGAAATAACAATAAAAAATTAAAAAAATAAAAATAAAATAAACAAATGCTGTTTGAAAGAAAAAGAAAGAAGAAAAGAAAAATACAAAATACACTGGAGTAAGTAAATGACAGTGCAAACACGGACAGACATGGATGTAAACAGTAATTAGCCTTGAATATGGAGGCCAACATCTGCTAGGTGGTAGTTCTAGTCATCTTCATAAAACATCTGGAGAGCCAGTTTCAACATCTTCATTCCTCTATTGTTCATGTCTGTGTTCACTAGCTTGCAGGCTTTCCACCTCACATCTTTGATTGGCAGCGTTGTGTCTCATGTGCATCCTTATGCACCTGCAACACACTTGGAACCAACTCATAAATAAACAGCTCCATAAAGCTAGTAGAGGTCAAAACCGTTAAATTTGCTCATAAATAAGCAAAATCTATGTTTACTGTCAGCATTTCTCACCACAACATACTGTGTGTATCCTTGACGTCAAACACAAACGCTAGAGGCATTTCTTCCATACGAACCAGCTGCAAAGCTACCTGAAGATAAACTGGCATTGTTTCATTGAACTAGCACTTCACCTTATGCTGAGATAATGTGCGTGTGCAATTGCGTCCTTGAGTGATTGCACACCAACAAGAAACATTGCTCCGTAGTTTCACAAAGCCAAACAGTTCCACAAGGGTACCTTAGATGTTTACTTTTTTCTGCTATAGATACTTCAACTACATTTCATAGGCTGGTTGTATTGTTTAGCTCATTACAGCTGTATCGCAATAGCATGTGACAATGTAAAATATATAAAACAAGTGGATATGTGAACATTCTTATGTAAGGCCTTGTTTGGCTGAACTACACAGAGGGAAACATGGCCAAACCAACTTTTTATGTGTAGTGGTACAGGAGTGGAGAGTTGGGTCCGAATAAATATGATTGATGGTGGGAAAATAAAACGTCATCTGGATTGAAAATGACTAAACTTAAGCTTGCCTGCCAAATTAAATCCTCTGTAAGCCATCCTGCGTCAATGAGCTCCGGGGCCCATAACAACCCCCACGGCATTGAATGCTGTGAAGCAGCTATAATTAGTGCAGTCTTGCAACGTTGGCTGACACCTCACATAGCATAGTGGAGAAACTTGGCATCTGCACACTAGCACTAGCTGTGCTGATATCCAGGAGCAGAAATGCAAAGGTTAGGTTGTTGATAACTATACACACAAATGCCCTGACCCAATGTGGCATTCGTAATCTGCATCTTCGAAGCAATACTTTCCCCCTCTAAACTCCCCCGCCTCTTTTGAATGTATATACTGTATATATTTATATATAGAGAGGTGTGTAATTGGCAGGATTTTACGTTGAGTCGACAGTCGAGGTGCCTATATCCTCCTTCGGGAGATGTCAAATTTGCAAGGTGCAACAGATTGAGACACACTTGCAAATGATTAAGACACCCCTAAAGAGGTGGTTAGTGCAGTGCACTCTAAAAATCTCTGTGTTCCTTGATCCCATTTACCCTCAGATAAAAACAGCAACCAGGTGTGCTTTTGAAAGGTATTGTTAAAAGGCATTAAACTGATTTCATTATTTTTTTATAAACCACAAATGTGAATGATGAATTTCTTTTGCAGGTTTTTATAGTTATACTTACCAACATTACTGAAAAGTAATTCTGATTTTTCTGATAATTATTGTGGTATATGCTGCTATGCTACATGTTTTATTATGTATATTTGGTCAATAGTCAATAGTATACTTGTGTATATGTTTGGTTGCCTGTTTTCCCCTCACTGAACCTTAACAATTTCTCCCTATTGAACAAATTCAAGATTTTAACTCTTTAAAAGTTCCACACAACTCATCAGATGCATCATCTTACTTCATGGATAAACAATGTATTATTGTGTTCACAATTGTATATATAATAATACAAGGTTGATAATATTTTGCTGTATTTATTGTATAAATGTGTTGGATGTTTATACAGCAGACCCCAGTTCAGACCCAGCTTCAGCAGAGGACCGAATCAGCCAGGAGGCGTCAGAGCTGGAGAAAAGACTCAGCATGTTGTCTCAGTGCAGCCTTGCCAGCAGCACAGGTAGTGGACACTGTTGAGTTCCCCTCAGAGTGGACTCAAGTGATGTACCAGAGCCATAGCAAGCCTCATTTTGGGGCCCTCAGATGTTGATGCACATTACTATCAATCAGGAATTTCTTCCTCATCACTGCACTCACTGTGCTTAAGGTGACATTCTTGACAAGCTTTTGTCATAATTATGTGAGTCCATTAGAATGTGAAGTCAGAGATGGGGGTTTATTTCTATCCTTACAACATTGGAATGCCTGTAGATGAGCTCATCTGCAGCAAACAAGAGCAGTTGGCATTTTACTTTTTTAACATTTTGCACCCAGAATTGGTGCAAGACATGGTTTATATATTACCTTAATAACTAAAGTTATTTTTACAACCGCAAAACTTAAGGATGAATGTATGTGTGTCTCATAAAATAACAACTCAGCTCCCCAGGATCTAATACATTTCTCTCCCTCTTCAGCCTCAACTTACAGGTACAGCACATCTGTTGTCGGGGACGACCGCAGCAGCATCTCCAGCTCCTCTTCCAGCCAATCAGACACAAGCTATGGAAGCAGACCTCCAATCTGGGTGGAGCCGTTGGCTAGGCTGCACCTCTCCATTGAGACAGTGTCAAGCTCCTCCACACCGAAGGCTTTGGCCATTTCAGATGAGCGGCTTTATGCTGCAGTGTTGGGTGGCTCTGGAACACGTCCGTCCTCTGCCCAGCTCCATCCTCGTGGCCTCCATGACAGCGGGAGGCAGAGCTCATTAGACAGTGGGATTGGGATAGCGACAGGCAGTCAGTCATCTTACTCGGGGAGCTGCTCCTCCTGTACAGGGAGTCTAGACTCGGCAGGCCAGGGTGGAGCCGAGGAGTTTGACTCTGCGGCAAGCCTAGCTGCATCTCCCCCTTTTTCACCTCCTTCTGCTCCTCCTCCTCGTCCTCCGTCGTCTCCCTTTCAGTACACACAAAGCCCAGAGCACAGTTCTGATAATTCCTGCCCCAATGCCTCCAGATCTAGCTCACGTGCATCTCAGAGGCACGGTGAGGAATACCAGATTCCCAACCTGCTCAGACAGCGGTACGATACCCCCAGGAGTCTGCTCCAGACCCTATCCCCGAGCGAAACCTCAATCCATAGAGTCCTGCCTGAGCCATGCAGGGACGGCAGGAGCAGTGGGGACGGAGGGGACAGTCAGGGGTCGAACAGCGGCGCCACGGAAGCAAGGGCTCAGCGGCAGGCCATGTCTCAGCACTCCTGGGGCAGGGAGAGGGCGCCCTCTGTGGACAGTGAGGGGAGCTCCACACCCAGAGCCCTGCAGCTACTTGGAGGCCTCTTTTCTGGAGAAACACAGGTATTGGATCACCACTCAAACAACCTAACAGCATGTAGAACAACAGGGGTAGTATCACTAAATATATAATGTGTCCTTTGTCAACTGAAGATGCCGGTTCAGAATCAGTTATAGGATTTACCCTATTAGTAGATGAAAAATAAAGTAGATTTAGTTACCTATATTTAGCAAATAGAATATGTTACTGAAGCTCTGTACTTAAGTACAGGATAGCCTGATGTCTAGTTTTCATCCTAAAATTTGCAGGAAAGAATGACATTTGCAAATCATCACACTATGTTAATCTCTTCTCCCACAGACACAAATCTTTCTTTAATGTATATGCTTACATTTTATTATCCCACAGTGGATCATTTTTTTATTGTTGTGCTTATAGGTCGAACATTATGTAACTATTCCTTGTGCTTATGAGTGATGATGAACTTCTCAGTAGAATTGCTGTTTGAATCTTGTGGAATGAGGAAACAGGCAGAGTTCATGCAAGTAATATTGCTGACTTCACAGAGTTGGCTCCCACAACCACCAATTCATGAAAACATTAGTGTGTTAGTGTGAGTGTTATCATCAAAAAGCCAATCTAGAGCCATTGTTGTTTTCCTTTGATACTTTTGTCTGTAAAAGCTCAGAGGAGACTTCATTACACTGGGTTTAATTCATTTTCCGATGGCTTGTGAAAAGCACTTTCTCCCTTGAAGCCAGCAAAGTATCATCAGAGCAGGAGATGAAGCATTCTTGTGAGTTCTGACAGCCTGTGTGGAAGGTTATGAGTAGTGATGAAATTTATTTATTATACTTTTTGAAATAATTCACCTTATTCTGCTAAATTTCCCTTATTCATTTGAAAGTTTTAATCCTTTAAACATCTTCTGCTCTTTGATCTGTATTTGTTCTTCATAGAACATCTTCTGTTAAAATGTTTTTTTTTTTACAATTTTGGAAAAAGGAAATACTAGAGTAAGTCAAAGTTTTTGTCAAATTTTGGAAGACATGCTATGCTATAACTTTTTTCAGTTTTTTCACTTTTTCTTCACCTCTACCATATTGTTTTGCATTAACATTGTTGCTATGCATGTTTCAAGTTTCTTTAACATTTTTGGACTTTTTTGACATTTTAGGACAACATCATATAGTAAGGCATTTTTTTCAAATTTTGTGTGCCATACGATGACGGATTTCACTTTTTTAAAAACTCTACCATATTTACAGAATTGCCATTTGCTTTGCATATTTCAAGGGTTTTAAAAATGTTCGTCTTTTTTTATATTTCTGAACGACATACTATAGTAAAACGTTTTTGGTCAAATTTTTGACGACAAGCTTTACTATGTTTTCACTTTTTTTCACTAATTTTAGCACCTACCCTATTTTTAAGCCCTGCTGATACTAATGTACGAGTTTTGTGAGTTTTTAATTTTTTGACATTTTGGCTGACATAAGGCTATAGTAAGGCATTTTTTAGTAAATTCTTTGACAACATGCAATACGATGATGTTTCCACTTTTTTCACTTTATATTTGCACCTACCCTATTTTTAGGCCCTGCCGATGCTACTGTGCAAGTTTTTTGACTTTTTGGCCGAGATAAGGCTATAGTAAGGCATTTCTTGTCAAATTTTCAAAATTTTGACAAAATAAAGTACTATTTGACTATTTAGCCGACGTAAGGCTATACAAGGTGTTTTTTTGTTAACTTTAAACATTTTTGACGACATGGTAAACTATGATATTTTCACTTTTTTCACTTTATTTTTGCACATACCCTGTTTTTAGTTCCTCCTGATACTACTGTGCGAGTTTCATGAGTTTTGACATTTTTTACTATTTAGCCGACGTAAGGCTATACAAGGTGTTTTTTTGTAAATTTTTAAATTTTTTGACGACATGGTATACTATGACGATTTCAGTTTTTCACTTTATTTTTGCACCTACCCTATTTTTAGGCCCAGCCGATGCTACTGTGCGAGTTTCGTGAGTTTTGAATTTTTTGACTATTTAGCCAACATAAGGCTATAGCAAGAATTTTTTTTGGCCATTTTTCAAATCTTTTACAACTTAACATACAATGACATTTTCACTTTTTCCACTTTATTTTTCAACCTACTCTATATTTCTTTTTCCCTACCGATGCTACTGTGCGAGTTTTGTGAGTTTTGAATTTTTTGACTATTTAGCAGACTTAAGGCTATAGTAAGGCTTTTTTGGTCTAGTTTTTTAATTCTGGATGACATGCAATGCTATGATATTTTCACTTTATTTTTGCACCTACCCTATTTTTAGGCCCTGACGATGCGACTGTGCGAGTTTCGTGAGTTTTGAATTTTTTGCACTATATTCCCGACATCAGGCTATAGTAAGGGGTTTTTGGTCAATTTTTTAAATTTTTGATGACATGCAATACTATGATAGTTTCACTTTTTTCACTTTATTTTTCAACCGACTCTATTTTTATGCCCTGCCGATGCTACTGTGCGAATTTCGTGAGTTTTGAATTTTTTGACTATTTAGCCAACATAAGGCTATAGTAAAAAGTTTTTTTTGTCAATTTTTCAAATTTTTTACAACTTAACATACAATGACATTTTCACTTTTTTCACTTTATTTTTCAACTTACTACATTTTTTTTCCTTACCGATGCTACTGTGCGAGTTTTGTGAGTTTTGAATTTTTTGACTATTTAGCCAACATAAGGCTATAGCAAGAATTTTTTTTGGCCATTTTTCAAATCTTTTACAACTTAACATACAATGACATTTTCACTTTTTTCACTTTATTTTTCAACCTACTCTATATTTTTTTTCCCTACCGATGCTACTGTGCGAGTTTTGTGAGTTTTGAATTTTTTGACTATTTAGCAGACTTAAGGCTATAGTAAGGCTTTTTTGGTCTAGTTTTTTAATTCTGGATGACATGCAATGCTATGATATTTTCACTTTATTCACTTTATTTTTGCACCTACCCTGTTTTGAGTCCATGCCGATACTACTGTGTTTTTGAAGACATACTATACTATTGTTTTAACATTTTTTGAAATGTTTTGACATTTGTGGACGACATGCTGTATTAAGGTGTTTTTGTAAAGGTTTGGACAATATGCTACAATATGTCGTTTTTCACCTTTACCAAATTCTTCACATTGCCGATGTTGATTTGCATATTTCAAGTGTTTTTAAAACGTTTAACTTTTTAGGGATTTTTGGACGACATGCTATAGTAAGGTGTTTTGTTAAATTTTGGACGACATGCTATGCTATGACGTTTTTCACTTTTTTTCACCCCTACCATATTTTTTCGCTATGCCGATGTTGCTATGGATATATATATATTTTTTAAAGGTTTCACTTTTTTGACATTTTTAAATAACATATTATAGTAAGGCGTTTTTTTCAAATTTTGGACGTCATGCTACACCAACGTTTTTTAACCTCTACCATAATTTTTTGCATTTCTGATGTTGCTAAGCATGTTTTAAGTGTTTTTAGAAATTGTAGGAAGACATACTAAGCCTTGATGTTTTGTTTCTTTTACTTGTTTCAAAAGTTTTTTTTCATCGTCTGGTAACCGTTTTGCCTGCTGATAGATAACCTCTATTGTCACCCTATCCAGTGCAATCACGGTTTAAACTACATTACTCCAGAGCAGTGGCGGTCAGCGAGGGATAGATGCTTGACACTGGTGAGATTTTATCTGACTATTATAGTTTTTATGGGGCAGGAGCCATAAAAAAGTTATTTCATATCAAAGCAAAACCTTATTTTTTTACCCATAGGTTGCTAACTCACCACCGTCAGGCCTCCCACATCCTGCAGATAAACAAGGTGTTTGTGAATGCTTTCGTTATTTAAAATTTGCATTGCATTACATGCCACTCTATGATCCATTCTACTCCATTGTAAAATGTAGTACTTTTTCTCCACTACATTTATTTGACCATTTAGCTACTTTAACATTTATATTATGGTATCAAATATGAATTGTCGTAGATTAAACTGTCAGATAGTGTAAACATCTGTCAAAATGATCTGTGCCATGTTCATGTTTACGGATAAGAAAGATTGCTGTGATGTCCTGGCACCAAACTGCTACAGATGTTCATTTTAAATTATCTATTTGAAAATCAATATAATATGTATTGTTTCTTCAGGAAAGGTCCAGTCTACCCAAGAAATTCCTCTGGCTGTGACCTCGGATGCTAGGCTCAATAATGACAGCACAATTAATTATGTCAACATCCCCATTAGGCCTCTGCTGCCTAACACTAACAGAGAGTGCTTGTACACAGAGTTCGACCCGCAGGAACCCAGCACCAGACCACACCATCCTCTAACAGGTAAGCTCTCAATTTGTCCATTTCTGGTGCTCTTCCTTTTTCTATGTGATAATTGATAATCAGCTTTTGCATCTCATGTAGCTGCAACCCATATGACTAATGTATAGGACACTTTCTTGGTTTAATGGAAATAACATTTTTTAGAAAATGTTAAATATGGCCTAAGATATTCAGACACAGCCATTATAGACAAACCTCAACAGGGAGAGAAAATGTATTAATGGAAAATAGACACCATTTTTTTTAAATTGCAACTTAAAAGCCTGATTGCTGTGGCATAATAAGGAAGTCTTTGATGGTCAATTTTTTGCAATTTAATACGGTGACACAGCATTTACAGCCACTTATATCTATTACAATTTTGAGGTAAATTTCCAAATTCAAGAACAACATTCTGTCTGGAAGTAACACTTTCAATTAAGAAAATATTAACCCATAGAAAATAGTGTAGTTGTTAGTTTCAAAGCAACCAAATCTTAATATGACAAAGCGTGTATGTATGTATGTATGTATGTATGTGAAAATAAAAAAGTAAACAAGCAACAAATGTTCTTATCTCCCAACCAGAAGAGGGCTCCATGAAGTTTGCCCACCTTAACATCACTACCATAGGAATTACTCAGAGAGAGGGGCTGGAGCATGTCCAGGGAAAGGAGCAAAGACCGACTTCAACTGGGAAACAGACGGTACAGCCACCAAACTAAATGCAATGCCAAACTTAATGAGACACAAAAATGTATTTATACATATGGTTGTTTATTTACTCTCTCTGGCTCTCAGAATAAGCTCTCATATTCAAAAGAAGGTCATACATCATACACACATGTGCCAGTGTACATACATTTCCACAAACAATCCATTCCATTATAAAAAAAACAGTAAATCCCTGTATGCAGCTGCCAACATGGATGTCTTGTTAATACATATTGATATCTCAAATACTTAGATTTATTTGTGTTGTCTTTTTCCTCCTTCATGTATTTTTTGCTGTCTTTTTGCATGTGCCTCTTTTGAGATACTCTCAGGATGACTGCTTGTGGACATTAGTACACTTTGTAGACGAATGTTTACCACTGATATTACAGATGTGAAACACAGAGGAAATAGCTGCTGTATCTTGTTGGAAAATCTTTGATATTTTGGTGATATTCTTGATTTATGTTCTTCTCGTAAGGTGTATTTGTTGTTTCCTCTTTCACAAAGAGTCACCACCTGCCATTTCATCACATAAGGAGATCAAGCCCTTCCAATTAACTGCTAAGAGTCCCCACTAGCTTGGCAATCATTCCACGAGAGTTTAAAAGCATTCGGTTGAAATAAGTAGCTTAGAGTTATATGTATGAGTGCAAATTACATTAATCCAGGCCCATGTGGGCCATGCAGGACATCACTGAGTAATCAGCCAGGAAGTGCCAATCATCACAGTAATCAATGTCTCTGCTTCTGACCTGTGAGAAGGCAAGCACCGATGAATGGCTCAGCATCATGTGTGTTCCAATTTCTTATCTTACTAACTCCCCCATATCACCAGGACAAATTGTCCAATATTTGATGGTAATTTATATATATATGATAGCAGTTGCCCACCGGCGCCTCTGAGGAGAGGAGGAAACAACATGAGACTATTTCTAAAAACCAAAAACAGCCTGTTAACGTCACCAGAGAGACTGATTTTGTAAATAGTTAGGGGCCTATTATTATAAATGATTATGGCCTAGATAATGTGAATGAACTATATTTTTAAAATATTATTGTTTGTATGTTGTTGGCACCTATTTTACTAGATATTAAAGATTGCCGTTACAATTTTCAGATTTCAGTGCAACCTGAATATGCAAGTTTCTCCATTTCATACTGATAAGACAATGGCCTTGAGAACACTGTGTCAAACCACCTTAAGTGATCTAGAATTTATACCGTGCAGAGGTAATGACAAAGGATTATAAACCAATTGTCTGGCCACTTATGTACCTTGCAAATGCAGGTGGATAGCTGTCGACCTTTCTCTGTATCATCTGCTTTAGTCTGACTGAGGCACCTGCCTGCCATTAGCTACCGAGTACCAGAGTGATAATCTTCATTTTATCTACACAATGACAAAACATTCTCAAAAACTGCAGATGTACATACAAACAAATTCATTAATTCAGCAACTTGAAAAAATCAACAACTGTGCATATGCTGTTTGTGGTTTCAGAGGGCATATTTCAGTTAATTTTACTGACATAATGACCGTGATACAAGCCTCTCAGAGTTCGTTGTGCTCGAGGTCCTGTCGAGAGATCTTGTTGGACAAATCCTGCATGTGTTTCTTCATCTGAAAATAAGATAAAGAATCAACAGTTAGATAACCTTATTACTCTCATTTACTCAATTTTGCCTTTTTATGCCAATATAAACAATGAACCTCTGCATAGAACATTTCAATTTGCTTAATGTTATTATAGTTAAATGGATGTTGCGTTAGGATGAAGACAAAACTCTTTAAATAATGAGAGCACATATAAACATTATCATATACTATTTATAAGTTTGATTTTTGCAGCTCTTCCGCATAATAAAAGTTGTTTGTTTATTGTGTTGTAACTCAAGAATTAAACCACAACTACAACTTTTTTTTTAAAATATATTTGTATACTTTTTTGTTTTGTTTTTTGCATCTGCTGCTACAACACCGCAAATGTCCCCACTGTGGGACAATAAAGGATTATCTTATCTTACTTTTACAACGGGGACAATACTTTGTTCCCAATTTCGTTGTAACTGCATTTTCTCAGCAAAAAAACACTATCTGTGGTTCCCTGTCATCAAGATCATGGTAACTTCGGGAGTTGTTCCTCGTAGGCAACTGGACAAGAGACTCAAATAAGTCCTGCTGCAGACAAGGAAAAACTCCTGGCAACACTTAAACATTGTCAGCTTCGTCAGAAGCTATGTGGTGGCAGAACGTGTAGAGTAAAATCAGGAGCGATTCTAAGATGAAGATTTTTCATTTTCTTCAACAAGTCGAGTTGTCTACTTAGAATCGCTCCTTACTTTGACCTGGATGAATGACAATCTTCACAGGCGTGTAGAGTAAAAGCTAACACACTATATCAAGTGCGATTCAAACTAGGCAACTGGACTGGTTGAAGATTTCTTGATGACGTTTCACCTCTCATCTGAGAGGCTTCTTCAGTTCCGTCGCACTATATTAATTACATCCTTACCTTGTAGCCCATCTCTCTGGTCTTCTCCGCGAGTGTGTTGTACTTTTCCTGGTTCCTCTTGATGTGCTCTTCGTCTCCTAAAGCCTCCACATGTTGCAGCTTCTGGTGGGACAGCTCCAGCTGCTCCTTGTAATGACTGTGCTTCTCCACTTTGGTCTCAAAGTGACGCAGCTCCTCCTAAATGACCAAAGACAATGCAGGCAGTGAGTACAGTGGGGTGTAAGTTTAGTTTACCTTTAATTACTTGCACAGCTGCAAAGGGCATCCAGTGTCACACATGAAATATAGTAGCTGAATGCGTCCTTGTGATACATCTAAACTTGGATGGCCGGTGCCTTTAAAATTAAGTCTGCCCATGAGAAGGTGAAACGATCATACAAAACGGAAGAGCAGAAAACTAAGTGCATTTCAAATGTGCAATGCATAAAATGTGATAATAAGCTGGAGTATCTGCTTTATGGTTCATCATTCACCAGTAGTACTTAACTACCATGACTATAAAAGTTAATATTGCTGTTAACAAAAGAACACTTGAATAAAACATTTCCACAGTTGTATTCTGGGAGTTAAACTGAAGCAGTCCTATAGAACCAAAAGTACGAACTGATAACGGGAATGTCCAAAAAACTGCCACGAGATTTTTAAAGGCTACCTTGAGAGAGTCCAGCTCATCTTCGCTGATGTTGGCTCTCTTGGCAGCCTCCCACAGTTCAATCACACGAGGCTCACGAAACTCTACAGAGGAAGAACAGACGGGCGGAAAGACAAAGAGATAAACAATCCGAGGAGGCGTTTTGGAGCCTCACCGATACTGGCTCAAGAGGGAGGGGGGGGGGCTTTGAAGCAGAGCAGTCAAAATACGTTTTACGTTACGTTTTACAAGAGAAAATCACGACAAGCTACATGGTTCAATCATTCAGTGCTTACACTCATTATAAAAGAGAAGAAAGGTGCTTGCGTTAACATCTTAGCTTGAGATGCTGTCACTCGTTCAGTACTACATAACTGCTCTAATAACAAAACCAAATGAAGAAAAAAAAGAGAACAAAATTAGGACTGATTTGTGCTCGGGTGAGAAACAACCTGGAGGGGATTGCGTACAGCGGAAGTAAAGTAGTCAGCATGAATCAGCACGAGGCACATTGCCTTCATCTAAACTCCCTAACAGGCTGCCACTGAAACCTCCACAGCCGAGATGTCACAAACCCAAAAAAAATAGATTTCACTTGAAAAGCAGCTGCATAACACAGATAAAAGACTGAAAGCTATAAGAAAATCCAATCAGGAGAGATGAATTCTGGAAATCAGATATCAAAAGTTGTGAGTTGTGTGTGTGTGTGTGTGTGTGTGTGTGTGTGTGTGTGTGTGTGTGT